>CM039308.1:128101854-128455323 GCA_022316695.1 Camellia oleifera | reverse complement strand
GAGTGAGACAAACCTATTGTGGTACTAACCACTTCCCACGTGCCCAAAGTATTCAAACCCGGTACACTCTGATACCAAGTTGTAACGCCCACAAAATACACAATACATACAACCCGAAACATATACTAATAATCGCATAAATCAGTGGAAATAGCCCTTTCATTACATGAAGTTAAAGATACAGGAGAGTTCAACATAAATAAATGCCCTATTGGCTTACATTTTTCCAAGCCTTGACTTGGTTACAACAAAAGTGAGCTTCACTCATTACATCTTAAGCTCATGGCTTTATAAAAATATACAATCAAAATTAGAAGCTCTTGCTCCCGAAAATCTCTATTGCCTTGGTGGAGGCATCCTATCATTACCTGAAAACGTTTTTCCCAAATAGGGTGAGCCACAGCCCAGTAGAAATCATCTAACACAACATATGAGGTTTAGTAGATATAAGTACAATGTGCATATACAATGTTGGGGTAAAACTTTCACGAATGTGTATATATTCATAAGATATCAAATTCAAGTCCTAATCCATATTCTTTCAATTCATATGTCGTTCACTCATCTTTCTCAATTCATGAGTCAATTTCATTATTTTTGAATAACCAAACTGAGGTCACAACTCAGTGGTTTTCAAATCATGCAACACATACACATAAACACTTCAAACTTCCATTTCACGGATATTTCGTCTGCAGGCAGCCGTCAAACGGGACCCATGTAAACGTTGGCTATACAAGCGCTACAATTGCCATTTTACGAATATTTTGTCCGCGGGCTAGGCACCCATGTATAATTTCGGGACTTTTACCCAGGACACTTCGGCCAACTTAATTACAATGGAGTCTATCCCCTTTCTCCTCCCAAACAATCATTCATACATATGCAATGTATATAAATGCAAAATCAAACAATGGAGTACATCCACTTTCCACTCCCAAATAATCATACATGTACAATGTATATAAACATGGCCATATTCAATGACAACCATCAAAAGATTAGTTTCAATTCGCCTAATCCACATGCCATTTCTACAACAATCAGAGCTATCCGCCACCGATAGCCCAATACAGTTATCTCTAAACAGATATTCAATCTCAAACAGATAGTTTATTCAAAACTTTCAAATGTGTGAAATAATACATATTCCATTCCACCATTTATATCAAAGATCATTCAATTTCACATTTTCAATATCAATTTCAATTATTTATACCAAATAACAAATTGGTTTAATTAGGGGAAAAAACCCCCTTTTTCCCGAATACCAACCCAACTACCAAAATCTACCATTTTGACACAACATGAACATGTTTTCAGCCTCCAAACTCATTTATTCCATATTCACCAAAAACCCCCCTTTTTCACTTCACTCCCAAACCTTAGGTTTGATCAAACTACTTCCAAATTCCACCATTGTTACACAATAACAAATAACTAAGCTAAAAACCATATGAGAGTGTAGAAAAAATTCCTACCTCAAAGGAAAAAGATGAGCCAAGCAAGAGTGATACTCCAAGAACGACGAAACCCACTTTTAAATGGATCAAAAGGAAGTTTTTGATGCACTCTATCTTTTTCTCAAAGGCACTAGGGTGGAAATCCTAATGGATCTAGATGAAATCTTAGAGAAAATGTGAGTTTTAGAGAGAGAATATGTAGATCTAGGTTTTTGGGAAGTTTTAGACAGAGAGAGAGAGAGAAAAGAAAAAGTGATTCAAAATGACATCTTCACGGACTAATATACACACAGTCCGCTGGAGTGTGGAAATTGACGCTCGAGCGTAGAATACACATTGCCCGAAGTTTTGCAGATGAAGGACCCCGCTCGAGCGTGAGAATGGACGCTCAAGCATCCAATACACTCTTCGAGTATTTTGCAGAACTGTAAAAATACTGAAAGTTGACGAATCACGCTTGAGCACAAAAATGGCCACTCGAGCGAAGGAACAAAATCAGTGAAGCCCGCTTGAGCGCAAGAATTCCCGCTCGAGCGAAGGAGCCGAAATCTGGGCAACAAAGGTATTGAAAAACAAGCAACCAACCTGTTCCAAACGCATAACTACAACCCAATAACCAAAAATATGGGGAAAGCAAGGGAAACGAGATATGAATAACCATTCTAAACCATACCAACCCAAGTCTGGAATATAATAGATAACGGGGTCGAAGCCGAAATCGCTATATTGACCAATGAGAACAATACACGAGAAAAAAATTCACAAAATATGGAGTAATTTTAAGAATTTTGTCAATAACTGTTGCATTATTTAAAATTTTATTGATTGGACACACCACATTAATATGATGATGTGATATACCAGACTTATTGAATAATTTCTCGTCTATTGAATAAGTTCTCATCTTGAATAGCTTTCATGATCCAATTTCCTCTCACTCATCTCCCTCTCTCTCTCTCTCTCTCTCTCTCTCTCTCTCTCTCTCTCTCTGCTATTATCTTAATTAAAAGAAGATCCATCCAGTCCAAAATCTAGACTGGCGGGCATTGTTTGACACTTTGGCCCCCATCACGGGATTTATTTTGATGATCCGAACAGTTTATTTTGTCAGTTACTTCTTGTATTTTATCCACACAAAAAATTAGATCAATTCGATAATTATAACTTGTTCAGTTTATTGTGTTTGTCATCAAAAAAATGTGTGATTTATTTTTTAAAAACACAATTGTCTTCTATTTTTTTTTGGTGAAAAGTATGATAAATTAAACAAGTTATAGTCATCGGATCGATCTAACTTTTTTTTGTGAATGAAATACACAGAGTGTCCAACAAAATGAATGGTTCTGATCATCAAAACAAAACCCGTAGTAGCCCCTCCAGACCTAAACAGTGACCTCTAGTTCAAATTTTGAACTGAAGGAAATCTGCCTCCATCTTAATTTTCCACATCTTTTGTGGTGTTTTGACTTTTCTACTTTAAATTGTAAATTTATATCAATGTAAATATTTTGTTAACGAATTGTCTCTTAAATAGATGAAAGTTTGACATGTGATTTACACATGATATCTCAAATGAAATGTTTAAAATGATGAGAAAATAATAAATAAATATATAAATTGGTATATATTTTTATTTTTGTCTTTACTAAACTCTTTAAAATTTCTTCATAAATGTTCTTTCTCTGCTTGGTTTGGTTTTTAAAATTTATTTTTTTAATTTTCTTCTAAAAAACTCAAAATTATTTTAGTGGGAAAATATATATATATATATATACATATATATATTCGTCATTTTTATATAGTTTTATCTTTTTTTTTGGATGGTAAAAATAAATTTTAGAAAATTAAAAGTATATTTCGAGTGTTTATTTTGTCAAACTATATTTTATGAAAATCAAATCGAATATATTTTTTTTTAAATGCATATAAATTAGATGTAGTAAAAGATTTTTAAAAAAAAAAATACAAAATGAAAGAAATTCATTAAAGATAAAAAAAAAATTTAAAAAAAAAAAACTGTAATAATTTTTAAAAACCTAACCAAATAGATTGATAACATCATTTTGAACATTCCATTTGAGATTTCATGTGTAAGTCACATATTAAATTTTAATTTATTTAAGAGACAAATTTTTAATAAAATATTTATATTGATATAAATTTATAATTTAAAGTGACAAGTATACCATTCTTTAGTTGTTGGGATAAAGTTGTATTGGGTTAAGAGGAGGTAAAGTGATACAAGATAATAATTGAGGGAGATAAATGGTAAGTTATTGTAGAAATAAACAAGAAACACTCCTGTGCGTACCGGATTCCGCACTAGATGAAAGTGGATCGGGGCTTCGCACTCAGTTGGACTATCCAGGGACCAGGACTCCTGCCACAAGAAGCACCGTTAGAGCTGCCCGGCCGGGGTTGGCCGGATAACCCCTCCGGTGTGGGAATTAGCGATCGGAGAAAGAGGGTTGAATTTGTATGTCAGTGTGGTTTAGCTTGGAATAGTTCAGTTACCTTCAATGTGAAGTTCATGTTGTATATATAGTGTTCCTTACTTGCTTCTCAAGGTGAGTTCATGGAGTGTGGATGCTGCCAGGTGTCCTTTCAGCATTGCTCCAGGTGGGGGACCACTTGATAGTTGTCATTGATTGCATATTCTCATTGTAAGCATGCTGATAACAAACCACATTCCTTTGGCTCAACAACTTCCGTGATTTTAGGTGTGGGGGACCAGCTGAGGTGGCAACCTGCACATGCTTGCACTCACAGATCCCACGTTTCCTTGCGAGATTTCTCCAGCTCGGTACTTATGTTCTTCAGTTCGGTAATTGGTATGCCTCGGCTCGGCCTTTTCCAGGCTCATTTACGGAGATGGGCTGGGTCATTATCTGTTCGGCCCACAAATTCCGTCCCGCAGCTCGGCCCAGACCAGCACTACGGCTGGGCTGGCCTTTCCGCTACGGGTTGGGCCCAAGTGCTGGAGGACTTGGGCGGGCTGTTGATCATGAAGTTGGGCTCAACTGATCTGTCCATATACTCATCTGACCCACTTGGATTTGGGCTTTGTCAGATTGGGCCGGCCCAAGGCTTGGACCTGACCCATTTCACATTTAGCCCTTCATTTGCCCCCTAGCTCGCGCTAAGGTTCCCCTTGGGGGGAGCTATTGTTCTGCCTTCCAAGCGTCGCGTCGTTTTGGCTCCTCCCCAGTTCGGCCTTGGTGACGGTTCAATCCTGACACACGATTCCTGCATGCGTCCTTTCATGTGACACGTGGCGACGTGCGATAGGCGTGCAGAGATAATGCGTCGACTCCATACCGAAGGTCGTGATTTGTATGCCTGCGCGCCGACTGGTGTAATAAATGCTCAGGCTATCAATTCAAATCCCTCGATTTGATTTTCTCATTCCTCTAGTGAGTTCCAAAGAAAGAGAAAGAGAGAGAGAGAGCCTCTTCCCATTCCTCTGGACCGATCTCGCTGGTGCTCCGCTTGGGCTTCTTCGCCGCTGATCCTGCTTTGCTATCGCCGCTGTGATTTCTGTAAGTCCTCTTATGACTCTTCTTCTCTTTCCCCTTTCTGTTTTAATCATCTGGTCTGGTGCACTTGCTATCTGTGTCTCATATCCTGTTATCTGAATCCCACTTCTGTCCCACTAGTTTAGTCAAATGGGGAAGTTCCGTTCCTTGGTTGATACCCCAGAGGCCATGGCCATGTTCCGTCTAGATTACAATATTCCTCATGACGTTACCCTTTCACTGGCGAAAGGTAGACGCCAAACGTATGGGTACGAGGAACACCGTTGCCTTTCCCATCGCTGCGATTGTCGAGGGAGGGGTTCGGTTTCCTCTTGACCCGTTAGTGCGCCGTTTTCTGCATCAAGTCCAGTTAACCCCAATGCAGGTGTCTGTGAATCTTTTCCGTGTTGTTTGCGGCGTATCTGCCCTCAATAGACGACTAGGCCTGAACCTTGACATATGGGATATTTTGGGATGTTACACCCTTTCTCATAACAAAGACCATAGTACATACTACCTGCGTGTTCGCTCCGCTGATTGTCACTTAGTTACTGGATTACCTGATTCGGATAAACACAATGACGATTTCCTGCAAGTTGGTGGAAATTGGGAGTTTCCCGCCGGAACCGAGTTTCAGTCTGAACGGATGCCACAGAAAGACGGCTACCCAGGTCCGGGCCTCTCCTTTTAATGCCTTTGGTGTTTCTTACTTTATTTTGAATATTGCTCTGATGGGTTGCTTTCTTTTTGCAGAACCTTCCCGTTTCCAGCGAAGGCCGAATCGGGAGAATGCTGAAGCCATCAAGGCTGCCTTGAGATATAAGAAAAGATCTGCACCTGAGTTGTTGGACTACCAGTCAAGTTACCGTTCTGTTATTCCGAAGAAGGCAAGACTCGCTGCTGCCCTTCTGGACTCTGATACCGAGACTGACACGTCTCTCACCCCGCTGGTCCCGAGACGTCGCAGTAGTCAAGATGCATTTCCTGAGAGAGCGCCCTCCCCTGCCCCCAGTTTCGCAGGGAGCGGGTCTGTGGCAAAGAGAAGGGTGTTGGTGGATTTAGAGGCCGAGGCCTTCGGAGCCTCTAGGCGCTTTGCAAACCCCTCTGGAGAAGACCGAGGCAAAGAGCCTCATGGAGGTGAAGATGGAGGTTGGAGCTTCTGGGACCCCTGTAACTGCTGCCGAGCCCTCAGCTTCAGTCGCTGCACGAGCAAAAAAGAGGAGAAGGGAAACTGGCAAAGCAGTGGTGGGGGAAGCTTCTCAGGATCCTGCTGAGGATGATACTTTTGAGAAATGGGAGCCGCCGATATCGTATGAGGGCAGGCCCATTTCCACCTCTGATTCAGTTGTTGCTTCACAGGATTTTGCCTTTAGTTTGACCAAGTTTTTGTTGATGCCGGTTGATATGGCTGGCCATAATGGGCCTCGTGACATTCCTATCTTGAAGGGGACCCTTCAAATGCTGACTGCTGTAAGTTTTTTCTTCGCTTTACTTAACTTCACTGTTGCATTGCTGTCTTCCTTTTCTCTAAGTTCCTTGTCGTCCTTTGCAGTGTATCCAGAGAATGCACCTGTCCATTACCCGTGCTGAAGAGCTGGAAAGGGCCGTGCTGGAGGCTGCAATGAATGTAGAGAGACTGACAGTAAACTTGGAGTCGGAGAAGGAAGGACGCCGAACCGCTGAGAGGGAAGCCTTCCGTTTGAACAAGATTGTCGCTTCCGCTGAACAATCGAAGGAGGCTGCCATTGAGACCCAGGCTCAACTTGAGGGAAGGTGGCCGAACTGGAGGCCGTTATTGCTGTGATGGCTGCCGAGCGTACTGCGCTGGAGGCCAAGCACTGGCAACAGGGCTGGGATGAAGCTGGGGCGGCATACAAGGAGGAGGTTCTAGTGCTGCGAGACAAGCTCTTTGTGAAGGGTTGGACGAGTGCCTTAGCCGCTGCGATGGTTCCTGAAGGCTCTTCTCTGTATCATGATGTCCCTGTTCCTTCGAAATCCTCAGGTTTGAAGACTACTCCTACCCCTGCTGTTCTGCCAGACAATGTTTCCCCAGAAGATGATTCTGTAAGCAAGACCCAGAGCATGAACGTTGCCACTGAAACGGTAGACGTTGAAGGGGTTGAAACCCTAGAGACCGAAGCCACGGGAGATGTGGTTAAGGTGGCTCCTACTTCTCAGGAAGTTGGAGCTTCCTCTACTGTTCCTCCCGCAGATGGCCTTGACAAAATTGCTGATGCTGCTCCTGAATTGCCCACTGTTGATGGAAGTTGATGTTGAAATGATTTGAACTTTTTGCTTTTCTGTTCTGGTGAAGACAATTTTTTCCTTTTCTTTTTTTTTTTTGCTGGTTGTGGGGCCTTCTGTGCCCTTTGTTTGGATGATATGATTTTCTCTTTGAACTTTGCAATTTGATCTTGTTTAGCTTCTATGTTTGAACATTTCCTATACTGCTTGCCCCCAGCCGAGCATTGTTGGGACCTCGGGGCCGAATAGATGCTCGGTCTGGTTCTGTATTGCCTTTTAATGAATGTTCTGTCTGATTCTGTACTGCTTGCCCCCGGCTGAGCGCTGTTGGGACCTCGGGGCCGAACTGATGCTCTGTGTGGCATTGCACTTATTTGACCCCGGCCGAGCGCTGTTGGGACCTCGGGGCTAAACTAGTGATCGGCGTGGTTAACGGATATGTGGTATGGCTGTGCTTTGAGTTCATAAGTGGGTCTTACTTAGGTCCAGGTTGGTTTCGAAAGAAAACAATCGTTTGCCCCCACCTGGAGCTAAGTAAGATCGATACTGAAGAGTTGTCCCTTGTCTAGAACTGCTTGAGTCTGTTTCAACTTTGATAGTACAAGTGTGTTTGAATGAGAGAAATGCAAAGAGAGATGTCTTACTCAGGTCCAGGTAGGTTTTTTTAAAAAACAATTGTTTGCTCCCAGCTGGAGCTGAGTAAGGCTGATGCTAGAAGTTTGCTCTTGGCGTAGCTCGGTTGAGTTTGTTCCAACTCTGCTTGTTTGAAGTCAATACTGAAGTGTTGTTGTGCTGATACTTAAGAAGTTCTGTAGGTGCACAGATGTGTGCTTAGGATATGTCAGTGTAGTTTCCACCAAGCAATGCCACTTAGCTAAATAGAGGTGTTTACTTAAGATACATTAGTGCGGTTTCCACCAAGCAATTCCACTTGGCTAAATAGAGATGTTTACTTAAGATACATTAGTGCGGTTTCCACCAAGCAATTCCACTTGGCTAAATTCCAATTCAGTTGCCAAACATTTTCCACCAAGCTATACCACTTAGCATGTTTGAGTGCTAACCAAATTTAAATTCCGTTCAGTCGTTCTGAAACTGGGCCATTTGGGTTAAAACCAAAGTTAATTCCGTTTGATAAACATCAAAGCTAATTCCTTTTGGTAAAGACTAAAGCTAATTCCATTTGGTAAGAACCAAAGCTAATTCCGTTTGGTAAAGACCAAAGCTGATTCCGTTTGGTAAGCACCAAAGCTAATTCCGTTTGATAAACATCAAAACTAATTACAAGAATTGGATAAATCTGAGAGGAGTGGGAAAACATTTGTATTGGTCAACAAATAAGTGCCTTTACATCCTGATAAAGAGGTTGGGGAATGACTCTATTGGTAGTATTTCTTGAGGTTTGCTACGTTCCAGGGCCGAGGTATTGCTTTGCCATTCAGATCCTCTAAGTAGTAAGCTCCATTTCCAACTACGGCTGTGATTTTGTAGGGACCCTCCCAGTTCGGCCCAAGTTTGCCCTCACCAGGCACCCGTTTATCGTCCATGACTTTCCTCAAAACCAATTCTCCTGGTATAAATTGCCTTGGGAAAACTTTTTGGTTGAAACTTCTGATGAGCTGCTGCTGATATGCTTCGAGTCTGATCAGCGCTGCCTCTCTTCGGCCCTCTGCCATATCCAGTGCTTGCGCGATGGCTTCCTCATTACTGGAGCTTTCAAATAATTCAGACCGAAGGGTTGGGAGACCTACTTCGAGTGGGATGATGGCCTCCATTCCATAGGTTAAAGAGTAAGGTGTTTCTCCTGTGGGGCGTCGTGCTGTAGTTCGGTAGGCCCATAATACGTGTGGTAACTCCTCAACCCATTTGCCTTTGGCATGCTCAAGCCGCTTTTTCACTCCGTTGATGATGGTTTTGTTCGACGCTTCTGCCTGACCGTTGCTCTGTGGGTACCCTGGAGAAGAGTTCCTATACTCGATTCTGAGGTCGGCACAAAATTTCCTGAAGATCTTACCATCGAACTGTGTTCCGTTGTCCGCGATCAGTACCCGCGGAATGCCGAAACGCACTACCACATTCCTCAAAACAAACCGCTTTGTGTCTGCCTCCTTGATGTTTGCCAGTGCCTCAACTTCAACCCACTTGGTGAAATAGTCGGTTGCAGCAATGAAGAATCGCCTATTCCCAGTGCCTCGCGCCAATGGTCCAACAATATCCAGGCCCCATTGCGCAAAGGGCCATGGGCTGGTGAGTGGAGTGAGAGTTTTGGCTGGCTGATGAATGAGTGGAGCAAACCTCTGACATTTGTCGCACCTTTGCACGTACTGCTGTGCATCTTGCTGCATTCGTGGCCACCAGTACCCGTGAGTTAGGGCTCGGTGCGCCAGTGACCTCCCGCCAACGTGGCATCCACAAATCCCATCGTGAATTTCGTAGAGAACATTCTCGACGAGATTTGGATGCACACATAGGAGGTAGGGGCCAAGGTAGGAACGTCTGTAAAGCTTCCCAGACGGTGAGATCCAGAATCGAGCTGATTTATGCCTGATCTTGTTGGCTTCCTTTCTGTCTTCGGGGAGTTTACCAGATTTCAAAAAGACCAATATTGGATCCATCCAGCTCGGCTCTAAGTTGTTGCAGAGGACCGGAGATGCAATACTTGGTTCTGGTATGAACTCAACCCAAACTCTTCTGGCATCCTTTGTGTCCACTGATGAGCCTAGGCATGCCAGAGCATCTGCGTGGCTATTTTTGTCCCGACTGATTCGTTCCACTCGTATGGATTGAAATTTTCTGAGTAGGTCTCTGGCCTTGCCTGCGTACATAGCCATTCTTTCATCTCGAGTTTCATAGACCCCGGAAAGCTGGTTTACCACTAGTTGTGAGTCGCTGAAAACAAGAAGCTGTTCTGCACTGAAGTGTTCGGCGCTCCGCAAGCCGGCCAATAACGCTTCGTACTCGGCCTCGTTGTTTGAAGCTTTCCAGCCTAGCCTGAGAGCCTGTTCCCAGATAAATCCTTCTGGAGAAATAAGAACTACTCCTGCCCCCGAGCCTCGGTTATTGGACGAACCATCGACGTAGAGTTGCCAGATGTTTCCAATAAAGAGTTTCCATGCTTCCGAAGCGCTGGGTTTTTCTTGTTCGGCGGTGCATGGCACCTGTGCCGAACTCAGATTCCCCGGTTCGGTACTCTGGGTGGGAGTGAATTCTGCGACAAAATCCGCCAAGACCTGGGCCTTGATTGCTGTCCTGGGTTGATACCGAATGTCAAACTCACCAAGCTCTACTGCCCACTTTGCTGTTCGGCCAGAGAAATCGGCTCGGCTGAATACAGATCTGAGGGGGAATTCAGTGAGGACATTAATGGTATGCCCCTGGAAGTAATGTTGCAACTTTCTTGAGGCAATAAGCAGCGCGTAAGCTAACTTTTCCAGTGGTAGATACCGTGTCTCGGCATCTAGTAAAGTCTTGCTAACGTAATATACTGGTCTCTGCTCCTTATCAACTTCTCGAATTAATACTGCGCTCACGGCATGATCTGAGACTGCTAGATAGAGATACAGCTCCTCTCCCGGTTCTGGAGTGGATAATAGAGGGGGTGTACTGAGGTATCTTTTGAGATTCTGCAGTGCTTCGGTACATTCGCTATTCCATTCAAATGCTGCCTTTTTCCTCAAGAGCTGGAAGAAGGGCTTCATCCGATCTGAGGATTTGCTAATAAACCGATTCAGTGCGGCTGCCATTCCGGCTAGTTTCTGCAGTTCCTTAGACTTTGTTGGCACTTCGAGGTCCTGTATCGCCCTGATCTGATCCGGATTCGCTTCAATTCCTCTATGAGTGACCATGTATCCCAAGAACTTCCCTGTTCCTACCCCGAAGGCGCATTTCGAGGCATTGAGGCGAAGCTGGTGGTTTTTCAGGATGCTAAAAACTTCTCTCAAGTCTGTGAGGTGGTTTGTAGCGAACTTGCTTTTTACTACCATATCGTCTATATAGGCTTCCATGGTTTTCCCCAGTTGGTCTTTGAACATCCGAGTGATCATTCGCTGGTAGGTCGCTCCGGCGTTCTTGAGGCCGAACGGCATTACTCTATAGCAGTAAGTCCCTCTTGGAGTGATGAACGCTGTCTTTTCTTGATCCGGACCGAACAATGGTATTTGATGATAACCGCTATAGGCGTCCAGAAAACTCATGCGCTCATGCCCTGCTGTTGAGTCTACTAGTTGATCAATGCGAGGCAGTGGAAAACTATCTTTAGGGCAGGCTTTGTTCAAGCAAGTGAAATCGACACAAACTCTCCATTTTCCGTTCTTCTTCTTGACTACAACTGTGTTGGACAGCCATTGCGGGTACTGTACTTCTCTGATTGCTCCCGAGGCCAGGAGTTTTTCGACTTCGGCAATCACTGCTTCGGTGTGCTCAACTGAGGATCTCCGACTTTTCTGTACGATGGGCCGAGCTGAAGGATTGATGTTGAGCTTGTGGCAAGCAAATTCTGGGTCCAACCCTGGAGTATCATATGCTGACCACGCGAATACCTCCATATTTTCCCTCAGCAGTTCCAGCAGCTGAAGTTTCTCATCAGCGCCTAGCGAGGTACCGATAAGGAAGTACTTTTCCGGGTCGTCTCTTTTATCAAGACTTTCTCCAAATCCTCCACCATCTTTTCCTCTGGAGTTCCTCCCACATCTTCCAAGACTGGCTGTCCGGCCACTTCTACTGTCTGTACCCGGTTGCAGAGTTGCTTTGCCTTTAATGCTGCCATGAAACAATGTTTGGACGCAACTTGGTCCCCCGAAATCTGCTCTACTCCGTGTTCCGTTGGGAAACGGATGAGCTGGTGATAGGTTGAAGGGACTGCTTCCATTCGATGAATCCACGGGCGGCCAAGTATGGCGTTATAAGGGGATGGTGTATTAATAACCAAGAACTCTATCTGGAGGGTTTTTGTCCCCGCTACGACTGGCAATACTATTCGGCCGAGCGGCCATTCCGGCTGTGAATTGAAACCGACCAACGGGCTGCCGCTGGGGTGAGATGCTGCTCGGAGAGGCCGAGCTTTCTGAACAAATCATAATACAGTATGTCTGCTGCACTGCCCTGATCTACTAGGACTCGTTTCACATCAAATCGTTTCCCAATCCCAACAGTTATGATCAATGCATCAGTATGTGGGTGTTGTATGCCTTCTAAATCTTTGCTAGTAAATGAAACAGTGCACAGGGGGGATTTTGGTACGGTACGTACCTTTTTCGATGCCGGCTCCACTGACATGATTCGCTGAATTTGGGCAGCCTTAGCGATCTCTTCTTTCAGTGCCTCCTCAGATTCCTGAGCCGCTGTCCCATGGATCACATTTATTATCAGCCGGGGCGGATGCTCAATGTTTGCTTCTGGAAGTGGGTTCCCCAGCTCGGCCACCTCCTTACCCTGATCAATGTATTCCCTTAGGTGCCCAGCTGCCACCAGGTCCTCCAAGTGTTGCTTCAGTGCCCTGCAGTTCTGAGTCATGTGTCCCCTGTCTTGGTGGTAGGTGCACCTGAGCTTCTGATTGCGCCGAGCTGGATCTCCCAACATTTTCGGCGGCCAAACAAAGAAGGGTTCTCTCTTGATCTTCTCCAGGATTCGATAGATTGGCTCCTTGAACACGGTCACAACGGCTTCATGGGATTTGGACTTATCCACCTCATTCACTGCAATCCCTCGGTGTTCTCCTCGATCCGTTTTCTTCTTCTGCCGGGCTGCTTGTTCTGCTGATACTACCTCAATGGGGATCTGATCAGTCCTCGAGACGAGCATACTGCTCAATCCTGGCGCGCAAGTCTTTCAAAGCTGTGGCCGGGCGCTTGGTAAGTGATTGTCTCAACTTACTTTCCGGGCGCAGACCATGCTTGAAGGACATGACGGCCATTTGCTCGCTGCACACATTTTCTTCCAGATCGTTATACTCTTCCCAGTATCTCCTAGCATAACTGCGCAGCGTTTCCTCTTGCTCCTTCCTGAGGCCGAACAGTGTATCCGGCTCTTTCGGGATCTTAGTATTGGAGACGAACCTGGCCAGGAACTCTTCGGAGAGCTGCTTCCAGCCATGAATTGATCCAGTGGGGAGTCGATCGAACCATCGGAGTCCGGTTTCTCCCAAGCTGGATGGGAAGACTTTGCACATCAGTGCCTCATCTCGGCTCCAGAGGGACATCATCTGTCTGAAATGGCTGATATGCGTCAGAGGGTCCGATTTCCCATCGTAGGAAGTGAACTTTGGTGGAGTAAACTTCTTTGGAGGTCTCATGGTCTCAATCTCCGGAGAGAATGGTGAAGAGACGAGTCTGTCCAGCGCTCGATGTTCTCTCTGGTGAACAGTACGGTCCAGATGATCTCGATGTTGCTCGTTCTGCCTATTGCCAATCAGCCAAGTGCGAAGGTCCTGAGGAGGGTATTCAGTTTGTTGACTACCCGTCTTCTGCCTCTTGGCCCTCCTCCGGCGTGACCCACGGGTGTCGCTACTCGCCGCTTCGCTCTGCTGTTGGGATTGGTTGGCTTCGTTGCCCGGAGTCATTCCTGGGGAATTTCTTCACTGGTAATTCTCTAGATGAGCTCCTTCGTTGCAAACGAGAGGGCTCTGCTTCCGTCCTCTTTTCCGTCGGATCACCCAACACCTTCTTAAGTTGAGCTTTCAATTCCTGTATCTCCATTCCCATGGAATCTATAATTCGATCTCTATAATCCTTTTCCAGAAGGAAATGATGAGAAGAACCTCCGGCGAAGGGCAATCGGTGCTCGACAGATTCGGGGGTTCGATTATTGTTTCCAGTTTGCTCCTTCCAGAACTGTCGGGAGTGCTAAACCTTTGTCCTTCGTCTTCTCCGTCTGCGGAGTATGTGATGAAGGTGGAACGTCCTCAATCCCCATTGCCGGAACTGAATGCAGAGCTCAGAGATGAAAATGATCCACGCTCACCGCACCAATTGTGCGTACCGGATTCCGCACTAGATGAAAGTGGATCGGGGCTTCGCACTCAGTTGGACTATCCAGGGACCAGGACTCCTACCACAAGAAGCACCGTTAGAGCTGCCCGGCCGGGGTTGGCCGGATAACCCCTCCGGTGTGGGAATTAGCGATAGGAGAAAGAGGGTTGAATTTGTATGTCAATGTGGTTTAGCTTAGAATAGTTCAGTTGCCTTCAATGTGAAGTTCATGTTGTATATATAGTGTTCCTTACTTGCATCTCAAGGTGAGTTCATGGAGTGTGGATGCTGCCAGGTGTCCTTTTAGCATTGCTCCAGGTGGGGGACCACTTGGTAGTTGTCATTGATTGCATATTCTCATTGTAAGCATGCTGATAACAAACCACATTCCTTTGGCTCAACAACTTCCGTGATTTTAGGTGTGGGGGACCAGCTGAGGTGGCAACCTGCACATGCTTGCACTCACAGATCCCACGTTTCCTTGCGAGATTTCTCCAGCTCGGTACTTATATCCTTCAGTTCGGTAATGGTATGCCTTGGCTCGGCCTTTTCCAGGCTCATTTACGGAGATGGGCTGGGTCATTATCTATTCGGCCCACAAATTCCGTCCCGCAGCTCGGCCCAGACCAGCACTATGGCTGGGCTGGCCTTTCCGCTACGGGTTGGGCCTAAGTGCTGGAGGACTTGGGCGGGCTGTTGATCATGAAGTTGGGCTCAACTGATCTGTCCATATACTCATCTGACCCACTTGGATTTGGGCTTTGTCAGATTGGGCCGGCCCAAGGCTTGGACCTGACCCATTTCACATTTAGCCCCTTCAACTCCCAAAAAAAAAATGTAGAAGAGTGGTTGAGTTCGAAAAATGAGAGTAATTAATGATAGATGAGAAAAGTCGAAAAAGAATAATGTTATATGCATTAATTATTATATTAATTAATGTATTAATTTAAGAGATTTTTAATATTTATAATTTGTATAATAAGTGAAATCAATAATAATGTCATAATTAATATTAATATACTAATTAATATATTCAGTCAAATACGGCAGAGTAGTATCACTATCATATTCAATAAAGTATAGATACCATGAGTGGTGGATCTCAACAATAATAAGAGATGAGTTATGCGAACACAAAATAAGACACCGAGAATATTTAAAAGAAAATGGGTATCCAATACAGAATTCCTTTTTCTTTTCTTTCATTCCCATTCCACTTGCTTGTCTTATTCACTATTCCATCACAACACTGCACTCCAACTGATACTTTAGCATAATCACAACCAATCTCAGCAGGACAAACTCTCATCTCCTCTGGCCGAATCTTTGAGTTAGGCTTCTTCATTCCAAGCAATTCCAGTATGCAATATGTTGGAATTTGGCACAAGAACATACCAATACATGATCGAAAAGTCGTATGGATGGCAAACAGAGAGAATCCAATTACAGTTACAGCAATAAACTCTGCCTCTTCAAGTCTAACAATTGGTAAAGATGGAAATCTGAGACTATTTGATGGCATGAACAACACTATCTGGTTGACAAATGTTTCTGTCCATTCCAACAACTCAATTGCAGTGCTTTCAGACAAGGGAGACCTTACACTTGTAGATCGTGTCTCTGGATTGACCTTATTGGAGAGCTTTAACTATCCTTGTGACACTTTTTTATCGGGAATGACACTAGCAATGAAACCAAATTAACAGGAGAGAAACGTTTCATATCTTGGCTGACCGAAGATGACCCATCTCCTGGAAAGTTTTTTTGCACATTTTCACTGGACACACCACCGCAGGTTTTCATTTGGAATGGTTCCAAGCCATACTGGAGAAGTGGTCCATGGGACGGCTCGAAGTTTCACTACAAGAAAAATCACCTTTGGCAACTAAATTTTTAGTCGCCAAAGGTCCATTTTTAGTCCCCGAAAGTCGAGTTTTTACTTTCCCCGACTAAAATTTTTAGTCACCCGTTTTGTCGCGTATACATGGTCGCCGGAGGTATTGGCGACTAAAATTTTTTTAGTCGGCAAAAAATAGTTCTTTAGCGACCAACGTTTTAGTTGCCAATAGTGATTTACACTTTTTAAAATCACACATTTAGCGACTAATCTTTTAGTCGCCAATACTCATTGAATCGCCGACTAAACCATTTAGCCGCCAAAATAAACACTTTTGGCGACTAAAATTTTAGTCGCCAAAGGTGCTTCCGTGAAAAAAAAAAAATACAAAATTTTTTGCTTTTTCTGAGATTCGAACCGCCAACCTATCCCACTTTCTAAACCTTTAGCAACACACTCCCTCCACTATGCCACTACAACACCACATGAATATATATGCAATATATATTATTTATATAGTATATTTTCGCCGTATTAATATAAAACTATATATATAAATATAATTATTTTTATTCAATATAATTTATGTAAAAAATAAATTATTTACTAAAAAAAAATTGAGGCCACTTTTGGCGACTAAATCCATTATTTAGTCGCCAATTCTATAATTTTGGGCTACTAATTATTTTTAACCCGCTAAAAAAATTCATTCCGCCTAAAACTAACCAGTTTTGGCGACTAAACCTGTTTTTAGTTGCCAAAAACGTCCCCTTTTGGCTACTAAACTGAACTTTAGTCGTCAATTGCCTGTTTTTAGCTACTAAATTTTTTTTAGTTGCCAAAAAACTTCACTTTCAGCAACCAAACTGCTTTTAGTCGCCAAAACACGTAGAATCGGTGACCAAACTGTTTTTTAGTCGCCAAAACCTATACTTTTGGCCACTAAATTATTTTAGTCGCCAAAAACTGTCACTTTTGGCTACTAAAAAACCTTTAGTCGCTAAAATCCCTATATTCGGCTACCAAACTGACTTTTAGTTGCTAAAACCCTTATATTCGGCGACTAAACTCTTTTAGTCAGCAAAAGTGATCAATTTTGGCGACTAATTCCATTTTAGTCGCCAATTTTACTACTTTCAGCGACGAAAAATCCAGTTTTAGTCGCGAAATCTGCTTTTTGTTGTAGTGTTTATAGGGATACTGGACGGTTTGTATGGCTACGACGATGGATTTGACATCACACACGATAATCAGTAGGGAAATGTGAATATGACATGCCACGTTTACAACACTTCTAGTGTCCACTTTCTGTTCGTAACACCAAATGGATCTTTGAAGATAATGTATATGGATGAAAAAGTCAAGAACCCGTATGTTACTTGGATGACACCGCTCAATCGATGTGAAATTTATGGGGTTTGTGGACCTTTTGGACTTTGCAGTAAGAATAAGTCTCCAAATTGTGAGTGCTTAAAAGGGTTTGTACCAAACTCAATTGAGGATTGGAAGAAAGGAAATTGGGCAGGTGGTTGTGTGAGGAAAACTGATTTGCTATGCCAAAAGAACACTAGCAGCTTAGCATCATCAGGAAAGGCACAAAATGATGGATTTTGGAAGTTGAGAAGTATGAAGCTGCCGGATCATTTTGAATATTTGTACAGTGAGGATTCCTCAGGTTGCCAACAATGGTGCTTGAGTAACTGTTCTTGTGTCACTACGCCAAAATTAGGCTTTAGTGGCGGTTTTTTACCAATGTTAAAGCCTTTAACGGTGGTAATTTAGGACTGCCGTTTATATTTGTGTCGAAAAAGGTACAACCGTCGTAAAAGGTAAATTACCGTTGTTAAAAGTCGACCAAAAACGACAGTAATATAGGACCAAAAACGGCGGTTCTTTACCGCCGTAAATAGGTTCAAATTTTAAAAAAAAATAATTCTCTCTTCTTGCACCCCCCAAGTCTCGAACCCTTGATCTCTAATCCATGCACGGCAACCACTCCACCACAGCCACTCTATATGAAATATATTCCCTAAATAAATATTTAAACATTACTTTTGCGTTATTGTAGATGGTCATGTTCAACCTCTGGCCGCGCATGGTCACCACTCACCGGAGTTCTGCCGGAGCTCTATCGGCAAAGACCACCGTCATTAACGGCGCTAATAAGAGGGCTTTAGCGGCCGTTTTGTTACCGTCGTTAAAAGAGGGTTTTAGTGGTAGTTTTTTTAACGGCGGTAACGAAACTGCCATTAAAGATACATTAACGGCGGTTTCGTTACCGCCCTTAATAGTATCTATAACAGCGGTAACGAAAACCGCCGTTAAAAAAACCGCCGTTAATGCCCTGTTTTGGCGTAGTGTGTGGCATATGCATATGTGACTAGAATTGATTGTCTGGTTTGGACTGGAGGGCTCATGGATGTTCAGCAGTTTTCACTTGCCGGGAACGACCTCTACCTTCGCCTTTCGTATTCAGAGCTGGGTAAAGTTAATTTATTTGAGCCTTAATATCTTAGGATTAGCAATATCACTTTCACTTTGTAATTTGTTTTTCATTATCTTTTTTTTTTCTTTTTGTCTTCTACTTCAGGAAAAGATAAGAAAAATGATGAAAAATTCATCATCAGGTTTACAACAATTTATGGGGTTGTCCTCTTGGTGCCTTCATGTATGGTTTGCACAGGTGGAGAGCAAATCAAAGAGGTAAGAAAGCTACATAATTGAATTCTAACAAGCGACTATGATTATTATTAACATATTTCAAATTTGAGAAATCTAAATAATTTTCAGTTCTGTGGTTCAATTTTTGTACATCAGTAAACAAAGAAAACAGGAGAAAGGACTTTGAAATGGCTGATTCAATGGACACTTCAGAGCTGCCTATTATTGGCTTTGATAAAATATTAGCTGCTATTGATAACTTCAGCACAACAAACGAACTTGGGGAAGGAGGATTTGGACCTGTTTATATGGTAATTATGTTCTTAAATATATGAATTAAGCTGACATATATCCGATGTACCAACTAACAAAAATGATGGAGTACAGGGAAAGTTAGAAGATGGGCAGCAAGTGGCAGTGAAAAGACTTTCGAGTCATTCAGGACAAGGCATGGAAGAGTTCAAGAATGAGATCATATTGATATCCAAACTGCAGCACAGGAATCTTGTTAGGCTCTCTGGTTGCTGCATTGAAGGGGAAGAGAAGCTATTGGTTTATGAGTACATGACAAACAAAAGCTTGGACACTTTTCTCTTTGGTTGGTTTATAGTCTCATCTTTCCTCCTGTAATTGTTCATAGCATTCAATATTGTTACTACAACTATGTCTAGCACTGTGGAAAAAAAAAAAAAATTCAGGCTTGTTTTCTTCTTGTTCATGTTTTAGATACAACGAAAAGGGTGCAGCTTAATTGGGCTAAACGGTTCCACATTATTCAGGGTATTGCTAGAGGGCTTCTTTATCTCCATCGCGATTCTTGTTTAAGGATTATTCACAGAGATTTGAAGGCTAGCAATATTCTCTTAGATGATGACATGAATCCAAAAATTTCGGACTTTGGGTTAGCTCGAACTTTCTAAGTGACACAAGAACTGGCAAACACTCACAGAGTGGTGGGAACATTGTAAGGATCCTTTCTTTCCTTCAATAGATTTTGTTCACTTTTGCCAACTATTTTCCCTACCGATGCAGTTATGTATTGATATGGAACATTTTATGTTTGAAATACTACAAATGAAAGTATAATGAAAATAGCCACTAGTAGGGATCACAGCTCACCAGTTTGAAAATGAACTTAAAATATATCTTTGATAAGTTGTTTTCATTTCAGTACATAAATTTTATTTTTGTTTATTATTTAGTGAAATGACTGAATATATATTGAGGCAATATAAGTGATTCAATAAATAAGTTTGTCCCCTTGCTTTTTTTATCTTTAATTTTTAAGAACAATTAGATTATATTTATAGATTGGAAGTCCTATAATTTTGGGTAAACATAAATGTAATAATTTCTAATCAAATGCAACGGATACATGTCTCCCAAGTATGTAATGGGAGGGCTATTTTCAGAGAAGTCAGATGTCTATAGCTTTGGTGTTTTGCTACTAGAGATGGTCAGTGGCATGAGGAATACGTGTTTCCATTATCATGAAAAATATTTGAACCTCCTTGGTTATGTAAGTGCACTAATTTCACCTTTACATACTTTCAAATATTGTTAGTTGACACCGTTATATGTGGTTCTACTAATTCAGATGTGGACATATGGGGAACTATTCTAGGCATGGAAGTTGTGCAGGGAAAGTCGGGCATCAGACTTAGTGGATGAGGTAGTGATTGATTCATGTTCCTGGTCTGAAGTAATGAGATGTATACATATTGGCCTTCTTTGTGTTCAGGACCACGCTGCGGATTGGCCAGCAATGTCTTCTGTGGTTCTCATGATAAGTAATGAAATAGATCTTCCACATCCAAAACAACCTAAATTCACTATTCAAAGCTTGTCAGATGTCGATATTCGGTCACAATGCAACAAAATATGTTCCGACAGTAAGGCATCTCAATCAATTATTGAGGGGCGATAACCAATTAACAAATTATGTATATGTCGCACAACATATTTTGATATATTTGTATAATGTCAACAACAAATATAGCAAATATAATAATATAACTATGTAACATAGTTGATTTTCTCTTTTGGTTATTTGCCGTTCATAAAGTTTGGTGTTATAGTGTACTTGGCTATGCAATTCTTGAAATAAAGGGATAGGTACATATTAAAATAAGACAGGTGGCATTAACAGGAATCAAATAGTTTGTAACCACAATATTCATAATATAATCACAATAATTAGTAATTTTCACTTTAAGAGTTCACATTATGTATCTATTTTAAATAATTTTTACCACAAAGTAGCATAACGCGACATAAATATTTTTAATTTTCTTACTATGTGAGTATATATAGTAGCATTATACATTTTGATAACTTTTAATATTTTCTTTCTCCAACTTAAAGAGATAGCAAAAAATAGAATGTGAACAATTTTTTATTATTATTATTTTTTTTCTGTCATAATTTTACTTTATTTTATTTTATTTTTCTCTTATGAATTCGGAAAATGTGAATGGACACCATGTAGGGCACATAAGCAGTCTAAAGCCCAATAATCTTTATTTGACAAACCTCACATTCTAACCTGGACTATAACTCAAATGATCATGGAGAGGATACTTAAGCTCTAGGGTGAGATTTTCAAATTGAAGTCTATGGAGAGACATTCATATACGTTGTAATTTAATTATTAACATACTAACGCTATCTTTGTCCAAAAAAAAAATCACATTATGTCCTTTTACTCATTGCTTCAAATGTTATAAAAATACATAACACGAACATTTTTATTTTTTTATTTTTTATTTACAGGTAAATTATATGATCTTCTTAAGGTATGAATAAAATACAATCAATCTTACATTTTTATTTTTTTTATAATTACATTAACTGCCTCTAAAACAAAAATTAGTTATCAATTTAACGTGTTCCCTTTACCTTGATTTGCCTAAAATAAAAATGGATGATGTCATCTTTTTTATCTGAAAATATCAACTTTACCCTTCATAGTAATTCTCTATATCTAAAAATACCCATATTTCATATATGAATATATTATATACTGAAACCCAAATGGCCTCTCCTATCCCATCCCTAAAACCAGCCACCATCGACAACCAACTTATCAACGCATATCAAGCCAGTGTTTTGAAGATATGTTGCCCATAGGCACGCCCGTGTGTTGAAGATGTTGAAAATCAAACCCAAAAATTTAAGGATAAATTATAAATACATCTTTGAGATTTGCTAAAAATGCAATTGTTCTTTGCTATTCTAGAAATTATGTTTCGTCCCTACAAGTTTTTAATCACATAACAAATGATCAATTTTGTTAATAAATTATTAAGTCAATTAACAGTTTATAATGATATCATAAATATATTTTAAGTAACAATTTTGATAATTTTATTGTTGCATAGAAAAATATTTAGGAATTTCATTTTTATAGCGTCAGTGTGCTAAATAAAAAGTAGAATTTATTAGAAAATCTCCTTTCATGAGATTGTATTCCAATTAGTCCATAAAATATTTTTGTATTCCGATAAGTCTTATTATTTTGAAATTTGATCTACTAAATCCTAATTTTCATATTTAGGGTCTTTTATGAACAATTTTACCCTTATAGATATTTTGTAGCCCTTAGCAACTTGATATGGGCTTATGATGTGCTCTAATTTGAACTTTGTTTTAATTGAAAAATAGTGGTGTTTTCATAAATGTCGTAAAAAAAAAAAAAAAAAAAAAAGTTGCCATATTCCTTTTTTCCTATAGTGTCTAATTTGAACCCTTTTTTTTAAAATTTTAATTTTTGTATATTAAACTTAAAAAATTCATGACTTTTGGTCCTGCATATTTTATTTTTGATGAAATTTATATATTTTTGAAACCTATTTAACGAGATCTATCAAATAAGATCTCACTGGAACAAGTAATTATGTAAAATAAAAAAATAAATTTCACAATATGAATGTGCAACAGTGTGAATATTTACCCAACTATTCAAATCATAATATGTATGTTTACATTGGCAACTTACAATATGAATATATTCAGATTGGCAACTTACAATATGAATATATTCAGATTGGCAACTTCCAATAAAAAGGTTTAACTAACCACATATCGGTAACTTCTAGGATTACACCCTATAAGAAGCCGAGGCCTCAAAGGTCATCCTTAGGAGGTCATCCTTATGTGGTTGCTATTCACGGACTTGCACACAAGCAAGGATTCTAACCTACACTCCTGACCAGGGGCGGAGGGACATTGGACTCAGGGGGGTCATGTGCCCCCCCTGACTTTTGAATTTTTTTTTCTTTTTTTTTTTTTTAAGTGTGGTCTGCCTTGTGCCCCTCCTCCTAATACACAATTTCAAACCCACTAACCCACTGACACACTGACACACCACACGCACGACGCACAATGTTTGTATGTTTTATTTTATTTTATTATTATTATTATTATTGGAATCCCAATCCCAATTAAATACTGACACAACTTTTTTTTAGGTGAGTGCACACAACTCCAATTACAGCAAGGTTAAAACTCTAAAACCTTATAAGTGTATGAAATTCTTTATTTATTTTTTATTTATTCACAGTACTTGTGAAGTATCTTTGTATTTTCTTTGTCTTCTTTATCTCCCTTTGTTGCTTTGAAATTTACCGACTCGCGATTCACCAAATTAGGATCACACAGCACAGATTTGGGACCACACTACAACCTTGGTATCTTTTTTTCATTGTTTACAAGTAACTTTATTTTATTTTTTTTACTTTTAAATAAAAATTATGAGTATTAATTTATAATTATTTGTTAAGTTTTGATTTGTAAATTTTTTTTATTTGTTATTATTTATGTTAAAATAAGAGATTTTGATATGCTAAAATTATGAATCTTAATTGGTGGTGATTTATATTAAAATTAGGGATTTTGGTTTGTTGTTGTTTGTGCTAAAATTAGGGATTTGATTTATGCTAAAATTAAAAATATTCATTTGCAGTGATTAATATTTAAATTAGGAATTTTGATTTGTTATAATTTGTGCTAGGATTAAAAAATTTAATTTGTTGTGATTTGTAGTAATTTAATTTTTTTTGATTTGTATTAAAATTGAAGATTTTGATTTGTGGGGGGTTTGAGATTTTGATTATGAATTTTTATTCTGATTTTTAGTTTTTCCAAACAGTCATGGAGAAATATTTTAAAAGAAAATTAAAGTTGGAATCATCTCTTTCTCAAGAAAAATATGATAATTATTCTTTTGCAAAACAAAGTCGCATAGAAATCAACTTAGTAGACCTTCTTGTAGATCCAGGACTACGCCCTCGGATTATGGACTATATTCTAATGATCGAGACGGAATTCGTAGGGCATATCTACAAAAAGGTCCTTATCAACCTCGTGATCATAATTTTCCACAAAAATCATTTTGACAAAAACTTTGGCAATTTAATCAGGCTTGATTTAGTGAATTTCCTAATTGGTTGGAGTATAGCGTAGCAAAAGATGCAGCATTTTGTTTATGTTGTTATCTTTTCAAACCCGATATTGGAGATCAAGCTAGTGGTGATTCTTTTGTTGGTGAGGGTTCCTCAAATTCGAAGAAAAAAGAAAAAATTGAGACTGATGTTGAAGGTCCCAATAGTGCTCATAATCCCAGTAAATGTCAAGACTTGTTAAACCAAAACCAACATATTGAAACGATTTTTTTCAAATAGTCTGATCAAGCTCGAATTGAGTATTGAACCCATTTGAATTAATCAGTTGATCGTGTTAAATTTCTTCTGAGACAAGGACTTGCGTTTCGTGGGCATGATGAATTTGAAAATTCAAGTAACTAAGGAAATTTTCTTGTACTTCCCAAGTTTCTTACTGATCATAACGAAGATGTCAAAGTGGTTACATTGAGCAATGCTCTACAAAATCTCAAGTTGACATCACCTAAATTCAAAAAGACATTGTAAATGTAGCCGCATTTCAAACTATCAATGTGATTATTAGAGATCTTGGTGATGCACTTTTTTCTATTTTGATTGATGAAGCCCGTGACATATCAATGAAGGAGCAAATGGTAGTTGTAATATGATATGTTGACAAAAAAGGCCAAGTGATTGAGCACTTTTTGGGTATTGAGCATGTTGCTAATACGAATGCTCCGTCACTTAAACAAGCTATGGAAAATTTATTCTCCAGACTTGGATTGGGTATTTCCAGATTGCAGGGTCAAGGATATGATAGGGCTAGTAATATGCAAGGTGAGTTCAATGGTCTTAAAACACTTATACTGAAAGAGAATCCTTGTGCATATTATGTTCATTGTTTTGCTCATCAATTGCAATTGGCACTTATAGCTGTGGCAAAGAATCATAATCAAATTGCTTTACTTTTCACTTTGGTTTCTAATGTGGTGAATGTTGTTGGAGCATCATGTAAACGCCGAGATATTGTTAGGGAGAAGCAAGCTACAAAAGTTGTTGAGGCACTTAATACTGGAGAGCTATCTAGTGGGCAAGGCTTAAATCAAGAAACTAATCTTAAACGTGATGGTGATACATGTTGGGGTTCACACTATGGTACTTTAGTCAGCTTGGCTAGTATGTTTTCAACAGTGTTTGATGTGCTTGAAATGATTTCGGAGGATGGTTTAAATTCAGAACAACGAGCATAAGCAAATGTATTGTTGGACTCAATTCAATCATTTGAGTTTGTATTCAACCTTCATTTGATGAAAACGATATTGGCTATTACAAGTGAGTTATCGCAAGCACTACAAAGGAAAGATCAAGATATTGTTAATGCCATGAATTTAGTTCAAATTTCTAAAGTACGGCTCCAAAAGATGAGGGAGAGTGGGTGGACATCTTTACTTAATGATGTTTTGTCTTTTTGTGAAAAGTATGAAATTGATGTTCTCCAAATGGAAGATATGTTTGTAGCTCGAGGGAGAAAAAGGCGCAATGCTCAAAAAATTATAAACTTACATCGCGCTGAGTTATTCTACACTGTTTTTGATATGCAAGTTCAAGAACTAAATGCTCGTTTCACTGAGTCGAACACTGATTTGTTACTTTGTGTGGAATGTTTGAATCCATCTAACTCTTTCTCTAGTTTTGACAGGAAAAAGTTAATTCATCTTGCTAAATTTCATCCCAAAGAATTTTCTTCAGTGGAGCTCATGGTACTTAATGATCAACTTGATACATATATTATCGACATGCTATCCAGTAGTGAGTTCTCAATGTTGAATGGAATTGCCGATCTTGCTAAGAAAATGGTAGAGACTAGAAGAGACAAAGTATATCCATTGGTGTATTTGCTCTTGACTTTAGCATTAATCTTACCTGTTGCAACTGCTACTGTTGAGAGGGTATTTTCGGCTATGAATATTGTGAAGAATCGGTTGCGGAACTGAATGGGTGATGAATGGATGAATGATAGCTTGGTTGTCTACATTGAGAGAGATATTTTTGATGGCATTGACAATGATACTATTATGAAAAGATTTCAAAAGATGAAAACTCGTCGGGGTCAATTGTAAAAGTTTAAAATTTAAAACTTTTTGTAATGGATATTAATTTTTAATGTTTAACATTAGCTCGAAAAATTATTATTATTATGTTATTGTTATTGATTGGGAAAGAAAACTTTTGAGATTGTAATTAATGGGTGCCCCCCCCCCCCCCTCCCATATTAAATTTCTGGCTCTGCCATTGCTCCTGACACTGAGTATGGTTTGCCCAATCCTGGAAGGTTCATCCTACCAATCATATGTGTTGTCGGCAGGGTGGATAACCCCAAGGAGAGTGGAACTTGGAATCTCATGGCTTATGCCCCGAAGTCTTACCAAAGTGCCACAGCCCCTTAGGTTTCGTATACCGTAACGAGAAAATGTCAATGAATTCCATGATGTGAACATTCACAAAATCAATATAATAAGACAAGCAGATTTTTGAAAATGTCCGACAATTGTCTTAGAGATATAATTATTTTTAATGGTTGAGATGAATCTAACCAATTCTTATCAATAGTTTAGATCAATCCTAAAATAAACAACACCTACCAAGCAAGCTTTGGTTCCATCCAAGTGAACGACACTCCCTCCTGTCTCTCTCAAACTTCTCCTCCCAAGAAAGGGAAGGTGTTATGCCGTTCACGTCGGTTATTATGCGATCGTTCATGTCTTTAACTAAAAGTTGTGTGTTATATTCAGTTTGAAATTGGTGTTGTAATTACAATTTATCAATTTTAAACCATAAATCTTTCTGACAAAGGTGGGTGTTTGGTTGGGTTAGTCATTGTGTGAGTTTTTATTTATAGTTTAATTTTGACATGGGTTGGATTTTGAAATGAGAAATGAATTTTGAAATAGATTTTGTTTCTTAAATGGATGTAATTCTTTAAAAGGTTTTGGGTGCAAAATTATATTTGATCATTATGAAATGGGTTTCATTTTTTAAATGGCTTTTGATTTCTTAAATGATTTTTTATTTTTCTGACATGGTTTTAATTTATGAAATGGGTCTGATTCTTTAATAGGAAATGGGTGTTAATTTTTGAAAAGAAAATGTTTGAAACTCTCATACATCTTTCACGATTCAATCTACAATGATGTGATTTGACAAGTATTAGTTTTTTATTAGTTACACACTTAGGGGTGTTTTGGGAAGATGGTTATAAGCAGTTTTTTTGTGAGAGAGGAGGTTGGTTATAATCCAAAAAGCGGATTATAACCAACATCCCAAAAGAGCCCTTAATGATATGAGATTCACCACCCTTGCCACATGATTGTGGATGTATTTAAGAGTGTAAATGTGGGTCTCTAGTACTGTTATTTTTTAAATGAGTTTTGAATGGATTTAAATTTTTAAACCGTTTTGGGTCCGAAGTCACTTGATCATCAAGAAATGGGTTTCATTTTTAAAATGGGTTTTGATTTTTTAAATGAATTTTTGTTTTCATTTTGATTACATAGTTTGATTTATGAAATGTGTTTGATTCTTTAATGAGAAATGTGTGTTAATTTTTGAAATGAATTTTGATTTCCTATGGTTTTGAAAAGCTTTTGATTTATGAAATGGGTTTTAATTTATGAAATTAGTTTAAAATATTTGCTGTATAGGTGTGCTCAAGTAGACAAAGCCAAATCACTTTTAGTTATAATAAAACCATCACAATGGATCATATCTAAATCGCAACTGTTTCATAATTGTTCATAACTTAAAAAAATAATTAAATTTAAGACCCACAACAACAATGAAAGTGTGCTTTGTTTTGTTTGGAAGCTTTATATATTTATATTGAAATTATTAGTCGTTGAATTTGATATTTTAATTTTTTTTCTTGCTTTTTCTGGTTCATTTTTAGCTCAAGTACTTTTCATGTTTGTGTTGTGAGTCATAAGTTGCAACATACTCTTTAATTTTTTGCAAATTTAAAACTTTGCTGGGACTATTTACTTGTTTTTCTTCCTTTTTTTTTTAATTAATATTTTTCCATACATTGCATGCCATTTTATGGTGTACAATAAATTGTAGGGACATTTACACACAAGTTTTAATTTATGAATTTATATTCCATTAGTTTTAACTAAGATTTTTGGACATTCAAGTTCCATTAAATTTTAAATAGTCGAAATTACCCTTCAAACAATAATTGTTCATCATTTATGATTATCTATAAACGTAACATGATGATTTGACATTTATTTTGATTTTCCAAATTTTAAAATATCCACTTTCAAATTGACAAAAACTAAAAAAAAATTATGGACAATGTTTTTTTTTTTTTTTTGAAAAATTTGAAAAAACAGAATTATTTTTTTGTGCAAAATTGAAAATTTTGTATCTATAAAAGAGCATGATGTTGGAACATTTGATGTGCAAAACTGGAAAAAAAAAAAAAAATCAGTGCGTTTGGTTTCAGTTATCTGAAAACTGAGTTTTTTTTTATTTTTCTTGTTTTATTATTTTTAGTGAATATTTTTAAATTTTTAAACATTTTTTAAAAACTTTTTTAGATGCAATTTATTTAGATGTATCTAAAAAGTAATATATTTGTGAAAAATATTTTAAAAAATTAATAAATACACAAAAATATATTGAATTTTCATTTTTTTTATTTTTTATTTTTGGTATTTAGTGAATTTTTTAAAGATTTTTTTCAAGAAAATTATATTTTTTACTTGTATTTATGTTAGGTGTGTCGAAATATTAAAAAAAATTGCTTAAAAAATTTAAAAAATTTAGTAAAATAACAAAAATACGGAAAATAAGGAAGTATAATTTTCTAAATAGTATTTTCAAAAAACTGGAAGCAACATAATATTCTCAGTTTTAAAACTGGAAAAAAAACTATTTAATGCTCTCGGTTTTATTGGATAGTTGAATCAAACCAATAAATATAAGGGCAAAAACGTTTAATCTCATGCTCTGTTTTTTTTCATCAGTTAGTGAAATAATTATATGGAACATTACTATGCAAAATTGATAATATTCTTAGTTTTAAATTTTGAAGAAAAAAAAAACTGATAATATTCTCAATTTTATTAGATAAGATTTATTGGTTCAAAAGATCTTACATACGACTTGAGCTACCATTACATTTATAAATACGACTTTTAGGTAATTAGCTCCAAATTGTATATGTTTACTCCTTAATTTGCATTGAGACGAGAGAGAGTTGTTATTTTTAATTGAGTTCTGTAGAGCATGTGGTACAAGAAAAATTGTTAGATCCATTTAATCTTGATATACTTAAAAAGTATAAAATTTGTACAAAAATCGTTAGCAAAGTAATTAAATACAACAAAATACGAAAATGTATTAAACTTTTGTATTTCTTTTGTTATTTTTTGTATTTGATGAATTGTTTTTTTTTTAAAAAAAATCACAAATATTATACCTTTTAAATATATATAGATTAGTTGCATATAAAAAATAAAAATTTTGCAGAAAATATTAAAAAATCACTAAAAATAAAAGTAAAAATATACCAAAAAAATCAATTTTCAGAAAAAACATGTAAACCAAACAAGGTGAATATTTCTTCATATTTTTAGTGTCTTTATAAAAACTATTACAGACTCCACAAATTTCAACATAATACATATAAATTTTAACTACATTTAGATCACAACATTATTTACAACATGCCTTTAGGAATGGACATACACTAATAGTCAATAAAGACAAAAAAAAATGTTAAAATAGTGAATAAACGGGTGTTTGGGATGGGCTAAAATAGCTCATCCCAAGCTAAAATAACTAAATCAGTTCAAAAAAAAAAAAAAAAAGAAGCTAAAATAACTAATAAAACAAAACATCACATCATATTACTCTCTCTAGTTTTTTACACTTCTTTTTTGTAAAAAGCCAAATAATCTATTTCTAAGCGAGGCGTAAGGCAAAATGTCACATTATACACATCAATCATTTATTTTTTTTCTCACAACCATCTATTCAACTACAAAAAAAATTACAAATCATCCCAAACACAAATTTTTTTCATCCCATAAAATAGCTAAAAAGCCAATTAAAACTTTTTTTTCCATCTCATAAAATAGCAAAAAAACCAACTAAAATAACCAAGTTACAAAACGAGGCCTGAAGCTTCGTTTGATAACATGAGTTTGTAGTCAAAAAATTAAAAAATTATTATAACTTATCGTATCACTCTTTTTACCTGTATAGTTTTTTGTTTTTTGTTTTTTTATTTTTTTTTTGTTTTTGCAGTAAAAAGTCAAAGTAAAAAATCCAACTAAAATAACCAATTTCTTATCAGAATCTTATTAAACTTAAAAATTTATTCAAACTTACTGAGCTGATCTTGAACCACCTGTTTTTAAAGAGTTGACCGAGTAACTTTAGTTGATTTAAGAGCAGAGCACATAGCTTTCAAATAATGAATCTACAGCCCGATTGTTTCATCCCCAAATTTCGATCCTTGAGAAAATGGGGGAGTAGTAACAGCTTATTCATCCCCAAATTCAGATTCTTAAGTTCCTCAGGGAATGTTCTACATGTGTTTGTGCTTTTGTTTCTATGATATGCATCAACAATGTTGATATGTGTTTTTCCCCAATTTGATTCTATCATACAGATGGTTTTGTGTTCTCTGAACTTTGTAGTAGTGATGAAACATTTCTATGATTCTCAAGAAAGAAAGAAAAAAAAAATAAAAAAGAAAAAGAACATACCCTGCCTCCTCAAGTCTAACAAATGGTAAAGACGGAAATTTGAGACTATTGGATGGCATGAACAACACTGTCTGGTTGACAAATGCTTCTGTCCATTCCAACAACTCAATCGCAGTGCTTTCAGACAAGGGAGACCCTACTCTTAAAGATAGTGTCTCTGGATTGACCTTATTGGAGAGCTTTAATTATCCGTGTGAAACTTTTTTAGCCCTGCATGATGCTAGGACTGAACACGAAAACCGGAGAGAAACACTTCCCATCTTCCTGGAAAACAGAAGACGACCCATTGCCTGGAAATTTTGTTTGTGGGATTACACCAGAGACAAAACCTCAAGCTTTCATTTGGAATGGTTCCAAGCCTTACAGTAGAAGTGGTCCGTGGGGCAGATCGAATTCATAGGCATACTGGGCACTGCCCGGATATTCCAATTGATTTAACCTCCTACCCGATAATCAGCAGGGAAGAGTGTACCTCACATTGGGCACTTATAATAACTCTTCTGTCAGCATTGTGGTCTTAGCATCGGCAGGAACTGTGAACATAATGCGCTGGGATGAACAAGTTAAGAGATGGCACGTTGGTTGGACTGTACCGGTGCATCCATGTGGGGTATGTGGACCTTCAGGGCTTTGCAATAGAGATCAATCTCCAAATTGTGAGTGCTTTAAAGGGTTTGTACCAAATTCAACTGAAGATTGAAGGAAAGGGAATTGGGCAGGTGGTTGTGTGAGGAATAATGAACTGCTATGCCAAAAGAACATTACCAGCTTAGCATCATCAGGAAAGGCTCACAATGATGGGTTTTGGAAGCTGAAAAGTATGAAGCTGCAGGATCATTATGTGTATTTGTACAATGAGGGTTCCTTGGGATGCCAACAGTGGTGCTCAAGTTTGTTTGGACTAGAGGCCTCATGGATATTCAGAAGATTCCATTTGCCGGGAATGACCTCTACCTTCGCCTTTCCTATTCAGATCCGGGTAAAGTCACTTGTTTTGCTGCCTTAATAACTTTGGATTAGTAAAATCATTTGTATTATAATTTGTTCTTCATTTTATTTTTCTTCTTTTTATATTTCATTTTTTGGAAAAGTAAGAGAAGTCAAAAATTCATATGTCAGCTTTACAACAATTTATGGGGTTGTTCTCTAGGGAACCTTCATGTATGGTTTGCACAGGTGGAGAGAATCAAAAAGGCAAGAAAGCTATAATATAATTGAATTGTTCATTTTATGTTTTAGTATTTGATATGGGTATTTTATGCAGAGTAATTCAACAGGGACATTCCATTTGCTTCTGAAACTAATTTGACATATCCATCAATTTTCTCTCTCCTCTCACGGAAAATAATGATTTCTATTTCATCAAAGGGCTCTTTATTCTTTTAGTACGGTAAAAATTCAGTTTTGTTGTCGATAATACAACAATTCTACTCTAATATTCAGATTAATTAAAAGAGTCTTTAAGTTTAATGAACCACAAATTTTATAATTTACCATACAACCAGAACAGTATAAGTTAAATTAAGGAAAAAGCCAGAACAACCAGAACAAAACTGTATAACAATTAGAACAACCAGTGAAGTCAGAACAGAACAACCATAAAATAGAACAGCCAAGAACAGAAAACAACCAGAAAATAACAACCAGAACAGAAAATAACAAGCAGTGGGGGGAAAAAAAGTAAGAAAAATAACCAGAATTGAAAAAATAACAAACAGAAAATAACTAAGAAAAAATATATTAGATGAAAAATTAACAAGCGATAATAATGAAAACAAGCGACCATCAGAAATCTATATGGCTCAACAAGCAACCATGATTATTATTAACATATTCCAAATATATTGGTCTTGAAGGCACAAATCAGAAATCTAAATAATTTGTTGTTCTATGGTTCAATTTGAATGTCAGTGAAGAGAAAAATCAGGAGAGAGGACTTCATCGGCTTTGATAAATATTAGTCGCGACCAATAGCTTCAGCAAAACAAACAAACTTGGGGAAGGAGGATTTGGAACAGTTTATAAGGTAATTATATTCTTTTATTGCATATATAAATATGAGTTGAATACATGCATAGGTATCCCATGTACTTATGAAGCGAAGTCTTACATCTAGGTACTAAAGCAACTATTGGCCATCAATTTTCATGTGAAGTATATAAGCATGAGGGTACCCTCTCCTGAATAGCTAGTTTTTGGGGTTGAGATCTATACAAGACCATGTAAGATGGTATCAGAGCTCAGCTTGAGAAAGGTCTTTGGTTCAAGTCTATTTGGTGACATTTCGTATTTTGTCCCTATTAGGTTTCTTCTTTGTTTGTCTCTCTAAGTGCGAGATGAGGTTGCTCCCGAAGTGCCAGGGATGGATAGGTTTCTACCCCCATTTGGTTTCGTCTTCTCTATTTAGTTGTTTGTTTCTTTTTTCGTTTGGTTCTCTATTTGTCTTTCTACATGCAAGATGGGGTTGCAGTCGGAGTACTAGGAATGGGTAGGGTGCGTGTCCCTTGCATGTGGTAGATGTTGTCGAGTGAACACATTGGGCGTGAGGGAGAGTGTGAAGCGAAATCTCTCATTGCTTGGGTACTAGTGTAATGTATAGTATAAAAATGTGAGGGCACTCTCACATTAATACCTGGTTTTTGGAGTTGAGTTCTATCCAATACCTAGGTACTAAACTAATGTTAAGTAGATGAGCGTGAGGGCACCCTCACCTTATCATGAAACAAACTAACAAAAATTGCGAACCACAGGGAATGTTGGAAGAAGGGCAAGAAGTAGCAATGAAATGACTTTCAAGACATTCAAGACCATGTCCGGCCCTGAGTTTTCAAGGGTCTAAGGCGAAACCAAAAAATGGGGCCTATATTCACTATAAAAAAATAAAATAAAAAAATAAAAACCTTGTTTGGCACCACTACCGCCGATTGATACCAAAATAGTGTATTCATTCCAAAGTACCAGCCAAAAAAAAAAAAAAAAAAAAAAAAAAAAAAAAAAAAAAAAGTAACGAAAAGGTATAGTTCAAATCAACAGAATAAATTAATTAATCAACAAATCTAATTAATGAAATGTTCCAGCAGTCTGAAGCAAACACAAATGATTTCATATTGTGTTAAATTGAAGAGTGGGATAATAATTTTGCTTCACCAGCAGAGTGAAGCAAACATAAATGAAAAGGAAACATGACTATATAATCAATTTTCCACACGAAACACACAATCCACTCATTGTCTGATATCTGATAGCAAAGAAATAATAGAACACAATTTAATGAAACAAAATTCGGGCAAAAAAATTAGGGAAACTTTATTCAATTAAAATATGATAAAGACATAGGGTAAACAAATTTGGGTAAAATTATTTATTCCATTAAAATCTGATAGTTTATGAGAGAGAAAAATTAGGACAAAATTATTTATTCCATTATTTGGGTCAACTATACTTGTATATGTTTTAATACATTTTTTTTTTTTCAGTTCGGCCTAACCACATTTGTGATTAAATGTTTTTTTTTTAACTAGGCCCAACGGAATTTTTTTGAAATACTTTAAACTAGCCCTAAATCAACAAAAACAAATTGGGTCTATTTAAATTTTGAATATACTAATGAATTTGGGGGCTGTAGACGTGCCCGAACGTCCCGGGAGGATGAATCCCGTTCTGTTCATTTGGGCTTACTACAATTCAGGACTCAAATGTCACAGTTCTTAATCTGAACCAAAGAGTCCAAATCCGGCAAATCGTTTTGAGAAAACAGATTTTTAGAAAAGAAGTGCCAAACATGGACTGCTTTGCCAGATACAGAGTCGCCACCTAAATATTTTTTTTTATAGGGGAATTTAGGAAACCCTGACTCGGTGCCAAAGGCCACGTGTCCGTCATCACCAAAGTTGTCTCGGCTCGGGAACTTGGGTACGATTGGGGAAGGTCTGCTATGAGCACCCCCTCTCGCCCGATCCGAAGATCGGCCTCTACTAACCGTGATATCTTATTTTGAAAACATTACGCGTTCTTATTCCGGTTATTAGCCTAGAATTACTATATTATGCGCACAGCAAACAAGTATAGACCAAATCGCCTAAATTGGAACAAAACATTTCATGTTTGTTTTGAAAATGGTTTGCTACTCGCAAGTAGGCTAGAATATAGGTTTTGCCACCCTCGAGTGGGCTTTTAGAAAAGATGGTTTTGCCACTATCTAGTGGGCTTAAAACTCACAGTTTTGATGCATTATTCTAATTTAGGTAATTCAATCTCCATCCACAGGCATTCAAGCAGTTATATCACATAAGCAGCTAGCCTCATGGTAATCATGCTATTATGGCAACACTCACACGTATGCGGTATGCTAAAGCATAAAAAGCTCACCTAGTACTCCAAGCCAAAACAGAGACTAGTTAGCAATCATATGCATGATCCTAGTTCATGTTAAGATGGCTGATGCAACACATGCAAGATGCAACTACAATAGGCTCGGCTATCCTAAAGATGGCATGTGAAATGCTGCAATTAACAAGTACTCAACTTGGAATTGAAATACAAGTGCAGTTAGCATGATGTACCGAGCCCGGTACATGTAAGACAAATGTATGGATGCATGCATGCATAGCATAAGGTATGCTAATTTAAATATGCCCTAGTCTACCATTATAAGCGGGTAAATAAAAGGGAAGAAAGACGTGGGATTGGAAGACATGCACACACTCACCCACACTTATTACACAATTGCCCTCACTCGGAGGGTCCGAATAAATATTACATAACCGAATAAATAATTAACTACTTAATTAATTATTACAGAACCCTTATTTAATTAACAAATTAAATGCAGAATTAAAATGGCCACAGCCCCGCCTTCAAAATATTTGGATGATGCATGCTTGACTCGTACTACCCGGAAACTCGCTGCCATAGCATTGCTGCCTCTATTTACACTGCCTAGCTCCTCTGAAGACTGCATAAGTCTTGGGATAGGTTCTCTGCACACTGTGGAACACCACCGGCTAGTAGGAATGGCCACCGACCACTGATGAAGTTATCGGCCATTAATGGATGGCCGGTCGGCACTGGAGATGGCCGGCCGGCCAAAACTTCCTGCAGAAACTGGTTTTTGACAGCAACAGAGGGCAAGCAGTGTATGGCATGGAATTTCAAACGAATGTAAGCATGGCCACACTCCCTATCATGCAATGGACTCAAGGAAGCATGACCCTCGGCCCTCAGGCCATCAATTAGGCATGATGGCCTAAGAGGCCAAGTTTTGCAAATCAATGTAAATGCATGCAACCAAAAGAGATGAATGCCAACACCCTATCATGTTAGGGTCAAGGGGATTGGCGACCGAGGGTTGAGACGTGTTTCGTCACTTAAAGTACGAACACTCCTCACCCCTCAAGTTTGGCTTGACACCCCAATCCAAACAATGCAATGCATGTATACAAACTTGGCTCAAAGATGCAACATGAGCAATGCAATATGCCAAACATATAAGATGTAATGCCATGTAACTCATCATGCAAACTATGACATGAAATGCAATTAGCTAACAATATGCAAGCATGCAATTGTGATACTAGGCAAGCATGAAATCAAAGCAATGCAATATGATCATGCAGTGCAAAGGGGCAGACCTCAGCCCACCCCAAAATAGTACAAAAGATGCCTAAAATGATGGATAAACACTCATGTAAGCATGCACACCAATAGGCCCAAGATTAAGGCATAACAAAGGGGCATTCTACTACCACTACCCCCAAGCAAACATGGCATGAACTATACAACCAAAACAGAGTTTTAAGGCACCAAAATAAGTCCCAAAACCCACTGATATGGCAGCCCCAAAGGTTTAAACACTTAAGCATGCACAATGCTCATTTCAAGGCACAAAAGGGCACATCTTCAAAGCAATAAATGGAGAACAATTCCAAGTATGAAAGAATAAAAACATGGCCTGAAATGGCATGGCAAATGATTCCAAATCATTGAAATAGACCAACTAAGGCATGTTTATGACTCACTTACTTAGGGCTCACAAGCCAAAATGCATAGCAACCATATTAAATATGTCAAACATGACCAAATCAGTAACCAACAGACCTCAAGCATGGAAAAATATCACCAATAACTTCACAAAGCAAGGTCAAAACATGAGAGCATGGTGGTCAAATGGCATGATGCACTTATAGGCAAAATGAGGGAATACAAAGCAAGTGTATTAAGCATGAAAGGGACCACTAATCCGACCAAAAACAGAGGCATATTATGACCTAACAACATACAAAACCCTCTGAAATGGGACCAAAAAAACCTAATCATGCATGCTACCCTTATGAGCCAAGAACATGCAAAAATGAGAGACTAAGGGAGAGGGGTGTCCCTCCCCTATGCAAGACCTCAAGACCCCTTCTTCACCACTGAAAATCCACTGGATTTCAGTGGTCAGAAGGCCAATACAAAAGAGTAATCAAAGCTTAACAAAGAGAGCACCAAAAGGGCCAAATAAGGCCTAAGAGGGAGAGGTCGACCCCAAACCACAAAACAACCTTAATGAAGTATCTTAAGCATGCAAATACAAGACTTTTTTCAGTTATACACAAAGTCTAAAACATCAAGCAAGATAGGCAAAAATCTAGTGTAAGATTGGGGAATCTAAAGTAAGAATGTTACCCTTGAAGAACCCTTGAAGAACAGCAAGATCAGCCACCTTCCTTTGATCAAAACCAGTCCAAAAACTCAAGAACAAACCCTCAAAGCCTCTCATGGTCAAAGTATGGTGTAATGGTGTGTGTCTTAGTGCAAAACCAAGGTCAAAACACACTTTTTAGGCCTCTAAACACACACAAAGGATGAGAGAGAGAGAGGGAGATATATAGAGAGAGAGTATATGACAGATATATGTATGTATAAGCTCTGGTTTTTTTTGTTCAACCCCTTACCATGGAGGAGGAGAGGCTCTATATATAGACAAAGCAAAGGTTTGAAGCTTCTCAAAGAAGCTAAACAAAAAAGGGGCAAAGGGCGCAAGGGGGTCAAGGCTTCCTGAGGAAGTTGGGACAGCTGGAAAGCTTCTTGAGGAAGCTAAGACAAAGGTCCAAGCTTCCTCAAGAAGCTAGACCAAAAGGGTGCAAAAGGGGCAAAACAACCACACTTATGCACGGGGGCAGGGTTAGTGCATTCCAGCTGGCACAGCTGGTATGCACCATGCCTGAAAAAGTCAAAAAAGTGCTACCGGCCAGAAAAGGAGGCCACCGGCCAAACAGATGGCCGGCCGGCCACACTGAATGCCGACCGGCCAATGGTATACTTTACCAATGGCCGGTAGCCTCAAAACACGGCCAGTGGCCTCAAGCCACGGCCGGTGGGTGCCAGGGGTAGCTAACAAGCTACTCTCCACCCTCAGAAACAAAAACACAAGTGTTTGGTGCAAAACCGAACACAGAACAGTCGAGTTGAGAGATCCTGAGGCAAGGCGCGTAGCCGAGACCTCCGGGAACTCAAAACGAAACACGAACATGGGTAATCACCGAGTGTTCAAACGGCGACGTCCAAGTCTTGAGGACGGTCAAAAATTGGGTGTCTACAGGGGCTCTATTTTTAGGCCAAATTTTGAGGCCTAAAACACAAATCTTAGTGGCCTTAGACCAAGGCCGGTCCTTGTTCAGAACAAGGCGTAGAAGAGTTCAAAAATCAGATCATATTGATCTCCAAACTCTAGCAGAGGAATCTTGTTAGGCACTTGGGTTGGTGCATTGAAGGCGAAGAGAAGCTGTTGGTTTATGAGTATATGGAAAATAAAAGCTTGGGCACTTTTCTTTTTAGTTAGTTTTACTTGGTGTGTTCTTTTACCTTGTAAAATTAATAATGGCAAATTACAATGGTAGTCTTGTACTTTGATCATTGTGTTATTTTAGTTCCTGTAATTTCAATTGGCTCGATTTTGACCCTGAATTATGATTTGGTCTCAATTTAGTCTAATTGATTACAACTCTTAACATTTCTTTATTAATTGTCTTAACTAGCCACATTTTTTTTACACTCTCAGTGAAGTAAAATTATTTTCTTTAGAAAAACTAAGAAGGCACATTATCACGACCCGAACCCGCCCCCATGGGTTAAGGCCATAACCGGCCAGTAATCATGAGATTATCTACAGCCTCAAATCGAACCAGACAAAACTCATCAGAGTAAAGGGGCCAAATGGAAGCAAATTTTAAACTTTGTCCATAGAGCTGTGCTTACATGGCACATCATAACAATCCATTCGAAAACATGTTAATAACTCACGTCAAAAGATACAGCAACATAAAATTCTGTACAGACAGAATCATTCAAATGTAAGTCAACCCGTCAAAACTATATACCACAGATGCAAAATCTTCGCCGACATGACAAAATATAAATACACAGCAAAGGGGCGAAGATGGGCCTCGTACGTGAGACGCAACGGCTGACCCTCCAAAACTCGGTTGTCCCATACTGACTTCACTGAGGCTGGGTCTGCACTTCTCTTGGCTCACCTACAAGCACATGAATGAGCATGAGCGATTGCCCAGTGAATAATATCAAATAAAGAATATACATTGGAACAATATACAACAAACGGCCTCGGGCCCAATTTGCATTTCTAACTAATACATACATACATAGACATATGTAAGTTAAGTAACTGTGGTTCCAAACACATCATACGGCCTCGGGCCCAATTCATTCGTTTCATTGTCAAACCATAACTCGTGTCAAACTGGCCTTTAGCCTTTTCAAACTTTCATATCAAACTGGCCTTTAGGCCCATTCAGACTTTCGTATCAAACTGGCCTTCGACCCATTCACATTTTCGTATCAAACTGGCCTTTGGCCCATTTACACTTTCGTGTCGAAACGGCCTCTGGCCCATTCATTCATGTCTTGTCAAAATGACCTTCGGTCCATTCATTTGTGTCAAAACAACCTTCGGTCCGTTCATTTATGTCAAAACGACCTTCGGTCCATTCATTTGTGCCAAAACGACCTTCGGCCTAATCATTTATGTCAAAACGCCCTTCGGCCCAATCCTTCATGTCAAAACGGCCTTTGGCCCAATCCTTCATGTCAAAACGACCTCTGGCCCATTTACTCTATTATTCAGATCAAACTGTCGTTCATATCAGATTATCATTCATGTCAGACTATCATTCGTATCAGAATGGCCTTTGGCCCATTCGCTCTTTAGGCATAGTAAGCGTTAGTCCAAAATCCAAATTAACAACTTATAGGAAGCTAAGCAGTTAGCCAATTAGCATATCTCAAATATCTTTATTAAGATACTACTCACAGTGATCGGCTTGTGGATTTGCCCTGGAGCTTGACCCTACACATCACATAACACGTATGGGTCACAAATAATTCAATCCATTCTGAATTCACATTTTCCTCTTTAGGCTTCATTCTTATCTCTTTAACTCAATTACAATGCTCAATGTATGCCTAAGAGTGCTTATAAGTGAAAGGGAATGGAAAAACAGAACACATAATGCATTTTCAAAATTTCAGAAAACAGGGTCCCCGCTCGAGCGTACCCTATAGGCCTGCAAAAGTGCTGGTTGCATCAAAAATACGCTCAAGTGTGAAATAGGACGCTCGAGCGAAAGGCCTGTCAAAATAGCTCCCTCGCTCGAGCGTCAATTACCCAGCTCGAGCGGACATCCAACTCTGCAAAAAGTGCTGGGAGCACGAAAATTATGCTCGAGCGGAGGTTATCCCGCTCAAGTGGACCTCAAAATTCTGGAAAAATCTAGAGTCGTGCTCTTGAGTTCCAAACGGCCTCCAAAGGTTCTAAACTCAAGATCTTGGTTCCCAAACATGCAAACATATTACATACCATGAGTATACAAGTATTAGGAGGCCAATTACTCAAAATCAAGGTCACATTTTTTCAAAATAGATCAATATTCTTGCAAACTCGTGGTTCAAGCTTTCAAACCTCATATAAGTTCATTAATCAAACATGAATGCAATCTTTTAGCTCCAATCCCATTTCAAAAGATGCAAATAGTGCCTATTCTCATAAAGCTCAACAAAACCAAGCTTGCATGCATGATCAAACTTCAAATCTTGCTTAATTGACATGAGACATGCTAGATTATGCGACTTATGGCAATTTAGAAGCAATTCTATGCATGCATGATCACATCTTACCAAAACCAATTTAAATCATGCTCTTGATTACAATTAAACTTTGAGCTTACAAGATTACAAGTTCAATTCAGGAATTCAAGAGTCAATGGCTTACCTAGGAGCCCAATTACTTCAATCTGTGGTCCAATTTAGAGTTGGACTTCAAATTCCCAAGCCTTCAAGATCAAACACAGATTTTCTCCCTTCTCTCTCTCTAATGGCCGGCCCTCTCCTCACCTTAGAATGTATATCAGCCAAAATGAGAATTAAAGAGGGAGTTTGAGTGTGTAAAGCCCCTTACAAGCTCCCACTCACACAATACTTTAATATAAAGCCATTGGGCACTAATTAATCGTTTTGAATCTAATTATTTTGATCCGAATCAATTTTTCAATTAAATTTCATCGTAGGCTCTAAAAATTATGCCAATCACAATGGCGTAATCAATTTCGGGTTCTGTGGCCGATAAGGCCTCCAATTTAATTTCCAAAGCAGATTATTCAAACAGATATTCCTACGGTGAACAGATAGAAGTTCAAAGCCGCATATTTTCACATAATGGCACACAAATCATACTAAACACATAATCATACTCATATTAAGGACCAATTAACATATTACGGGACAGGGGTATCACAGTCTTCCCCCATTTAGGAAGTTTGGTCCTCCAAACTTAATTTACCTTTAGTCGAGGACAATTCGGAATACCTTTCATTCAACGGTCCCAATCCCTTTCGATAGTTGTTTGCTTTGTCTCAAAATCAAGCAACACTCTGTTCTCAATAGTCAGAGACTTACCCTTTCCTCCATACAAGGCTTGTATGGTGTCAAACTAAAACTAGAGTGTGAGCTGTTATTGTAAGCAAAGTCTGCCAATGATGGATAGATCTTCCCAACTTCCTTGAAAAATCTAACACATATATTCGGAGCATTCCTCTCAAAATCTGAAAAGTTCTTTCTGATTACACATTAATTTGCGGATGGAAAACAGTGCTGACTTACAATTCAGTTCCTATTGCCTCTTGAAGGTTTATCAGAATTCAAACACATTTTAGGATTCCTGTCTAAAACAGTAGATACTGGAACCCCATGCAAACGAGCAATCTTGTTGATGTAAACAGTGGCTAGTCTACAAACATCACACAAAATTTTACAGGGAGGAAATGAGTAAACTTAGTAATTCCACATACAATAACCCAAACGGGATTTATACCTTGGGTGCTCAAGGTAGCCCCACAATGAAACTCGTAGCCCCATATTCCTATTTCCATTCCAAAATAGAGAGAGGTTGAAGTAGTTTTGTCACTATTTGATATTCGACTTCGACCTGTTGGCACCGAAAAATATTCAGACACAAATTCACTAATTGCCCCCTTCATGGTAGGTCACCAACAAATTTATTTCAGATGTCGGCTAACTTTATCATAGAAGTTCAGTCTATTCCCTTGTCATAAAAGTTCAATTCATTCTTCAATAATTCCACAATTCACAATCCGATCCGGTATTTAGTTCAACGACTCCTCATAGTTATCCAAGGTCAATCAAAAGTTCCCAGGAATTCAAAGTGGATCCGGACACTGAGTCCTGAGTCAACTAGGATAATGACGAAGCAATCAACCACACGACATACGTAACTCATATACCCCCATAGTACCAATTGTAAAGCACAATAACACCGATGCAATCGACTTCAACCAGAATATACGTGTTCTCAATTCATTCAACAGTTTACAGTTTGCAATTGGGTTCAATATACAATTCCCTGTTCCATTGAGTCTTTCTACATTATCTGATAGTTGTCAAAAGCATGAGGCAATTCATATATTAATTCCCATGGCGTAAAGATATTATCAGAAACAGTTAATCACATGTTGAACACAATTTACACATCCTCAGAACCCCAATTGTAGAATATAATGGCACTGAGCAGTTATTTACACAAGGCATACTGAATTCACACACCTCCGGATAATCAGGGTTTTTCAAAGCTTCTTGGATGTTTATAACATCTACATAATACCAAAGGATGACATTCCGGACCAAACAAAGGAATAATCGTCTCGGAGCCAAAGCAAACCTGTTCCCGTCCATCGGTGGCCGACCCGAGATTGATTAGACAAACCCACCCGTACAAGACCGTCGGTGGCAAAAAAGGTATCTCAACAAAAGTGCTACATAGGCTTAACGTCCCCTAGCACGAAAGGACGCTCCAAAAATGTCATCAAACAACACAATACCACTCATCATAACCTGATTTCTTGAAATCCGATGACACTGAAGCAGCTATTCTCCCTTACAAAACATATTCTGATCAGTCAAAGATAGATGTTTAGCACTGCTTATAATCAAGTCAATCTGCCATCATCGATTCCCACAGCGTCAAACGAACAAGGATGGGACAATATTTCTTACGACACCCAATCATTGGATTTGTACAATTCAGTTCATTCATAACACATATGTCCTCAATAGTTGAGGGTTGGTTGCCAATGGTGGTCATGGTCAGATCAATCTATTGATAGCCCACAAAAGGTCTTTCAAATAGGTCAAGCCTTCTAAACAGATTCAAGTTTTGGGTCTATCAGTTTTTCTGCCAAGAATAATCTGGCTATTTATTTACAGGCAATCCTCAATCCCTTTTTACAAAATTAAATCAGATAGAGGGTCTTATCAAACCAATCCCGACACAGGTCTTGCCAAATTAAATCAAACAAAGGTTCCATCAAGTTATATCAAATGAGGGTTCCATCAAGACAATATCAGGCAAAGGTTTTATCGGATCGAATCAGATAAAAGTTTTCTCACCTAGAGTACATTTGGTTCTATGAGGCATACTTCGTTTCCTTCGGTGCATGGTTAATAGTTCCACAATTGTCCTAAGTTCATTAACTCTCAAAGTCACATCAGGGTCATTCATCACAACTGTTTATATCAAAATGACTCAGGTCATGTACAATACGGCATTGTTCACATAAGTCCAGGTGTAGATGCATTTGCATGCAGTTGTTCATGTCAAGAGGTATGTACCATAATCAAATCAGCAGTTCCCAAATAAGTCTTATATACAAGCACATAGTGCACAGTAACACGGTAAACTAGGTTCCTCAGTTACACATAACATAGGATTGTCACGCAAAAGTTCCAAATCAGTCACAAAAGCATAGGTTTATGAGTCGAGCCCAGTATAGTCACATAATCCAGTCAACTTTCTACCAATCAAAATTACATGGTCTCACAATTATAGAGTTCATCATTTAGGGTGCTCAACTCGGTCATACGATCACAGGGTCATAATTCCAGTGGTTTAATCATTGAAGACAGTAGTATAACAACTTACCCTAAGCATAGGTTCAGATGTACATGTGCATGTGCAGAGTTACTCGATATCCCCATACATATTTCAGAAATTTCCCAAATGGAGCATATACATTTACTGAATACGATCTCGATCTTGTGGGTCTAACCAATCTAGATACACATGCAGCAGATACCAAAGGATATGTCAACTCGAATCAAATAATATCTCAAGCAAAGATATACACATGTACTAATTTAGAATCAATCAACACATCAGCATTCGTTCGTAAACAGTATAGATACCTGGGATAACAATTGCAGTATTCTGAGTGCTTTCTGGGATGAGTGTAATTACTCTATCCTGAGTAGCAATTCCTACCACTGGTACGAATCTAGTTGAGGCAAAACATTTATTCACATTTGCTCAGTTCGGGAACCATTCCTTACCATATGGTCCATTTTACCACACCTATAACCAGCCCCCGAAATCCGACAACAACTCTTCAGCGTTTCTTACACTGGTGGTGACAAAGGTTCTTGCCTTAGTGACAGCTGACGTTGTTGTCTTAAGATCTCTGCCATTTCCTGTACCATCCTTTCCAGTCTATCAAGTCGGGCTGTGGAAGAGCCTTCCAGCTCGTATGCCCTTAATTTAACCATCCTCTCCACAAACTCTTATTAAATCATGCCAAATACCGGGATGTCCAATACAAAAATAAACACATAGTCACATTCGTACATAGACACGTCTTTATATTCTCATTTCACATACCGTACACAATTAATCACATATGTAACAGATAATTGCATACTTATCAGATATCGCATGTTGAACATTTACTAAGTAATTATATACTCAAATCATGTTCATATTTCACATAGACACTCGTAGGCAGAATTGAATGCACATAGACACCTTTCCATGATTCATACATATGTATGTGCATTATAACAAAACAAACTTGTTGTACACATTAGCGTAACAATTCATATCTCATATTCGAATCATGTGTGGTACTTCCTTTAGCGTAACATATCATGTTGGTCAAGCATATCAAGTTCCATAATGGAACCTTCCGTACCGGTAACATGTCTCATACATAGGCCACAGTATTGTTTCCCCCGGGCGAGGGCCTGTGCCACGGTATTATTTCCCCCGGCTAGGGCCTTATGACCATAAGCCACATTATTATGTCCCCTGGGCGAGGGCCTCCACCAAGGATACCACAATTACGTTCAAGGAGAATTTAGACAATCATTCATTTATACCAAACATAGCATTTCAGGGAACTTGTCATTTCATACCATCAGAAAATAATTAAGGCTAAACATCACCTTATAGAGTTCTTATTCCCCATCTGATTAAGCTTGCATTATACCTTATACAAAAGATTCACAAGTATGCATATATCAGAAGGCATACATATTCCAATGGTTTACAATGCAAGCGATTCACGAATTTATAGCACATAACTGTTCATATCGAAACACTTAAGCATATTCTTGATGTTTCCAAATTCATATTTATCACATGAATGCATCCTAGATCTTATCTAGATGCTTATTGCACTTTTGGACAAGTGTGTGAGTTATTAACGCGTGCTCTGATACCACTCTGTCACGACCCGAACCTGCCCCCATGGGTTAAGGCCATAACCGACCAGTAATCATGAGATTACCTACGGCCTCAAATCGAACCAGACAAAACTCATCAGAGTAAAGGGGCCAAATAGAAGCAAATTTTAAACTTTGTCCATAGAGCTGTGCTTATATGGCACATCATAACAATCCATTCAAAAACATGTTAATAACTCACGTCAAAAGATACAGTAGCATAAAATTCTGTACAAACAGGATCATTCAAATGTAAGTCAACTCGTCAAAACTATATACCACAGATGCAAAATCTTCGCCGACATGACAAAATATAAATACACAGCAAAGGGGCAAAGACGGGTCTCGTACGTGAGACGCAAGGGCTGACTCTCCAAAACTCGGTTGTCCCATACTGACTTCACTGAGGCTGGGTCTGGACTTCTCTTGGCTCACCTACAAGCACATGAATGAGCGTGAGCGATTGCCCAGTGAATAATATCAAATAAAGAATATACATTGGAACAATATACATCAAACGGCCTCGGGCCCAATTTGCGTTTCTAACTAATACATACATACATAAACATTTGTAAGTTAAGTAACTGTGGTTCCAAACACATCATACGGCCTCGGGCCCAATTCATTCATCTCATTGTCAAACCATTACTCGTGTCAAACTGGCCTTCAGCCTTTTCAAACTTTCGTATCAAACTGGCCTTTAGGCCCATTCAGACTTTCGTATCAAACTGGCCTTCGGCCCATTCGCATTTTCGTATCAAACTGGCCTTTGGCCCATTTACATTTTCGTGTCGAAACGGCCTCTGGCCCATTCATTCATGTCTTGTCAAAACGACCTTCGGTCCATTCATTTGTGTCAAAATGACCTTCGGTCCGTTCATTTATGTCAAAACGACCTTCGGTCCATTCATTTGTGCCAAAACGACCTTTGGCCCAATCATTTATGTCAAAACGGCCTTCGGCCCAATCCTTCATGTCAAAACGGCCTTCGGCCCAATCCTTCATGTCAAAACGGCCTCTGGTCCATTTACTCTATTATTCAGATCAAACTGTCGTTCATATCAGATTATCATTCATGTCAGACTATCATTCGTATCGGAACGGCCTTTGGCCCATTCGCTCTTTAGGCATAGTAAGCGTTAGTCCAAAATCCAAATTAACAACTTATAGGAAGCTAAGCAGTTAGCCAATTAGCATATCTCAAATATCTTTATTAAGATACTACTCACAGTGATCGGCTTGTGGATTTGTCCTGGAGTTTGACCCTACACATCACATAACACGTATGGGTCACAAATAATTCAATCTGTTCTGAATTCAAATTTTCCTCTTTAGGCTTCATTCTTATCTCTTTAACTCAATTACAATGCTCAATGTATGCCTAAGAGTGCTTACAAGTGAAAGGGAACGGAAAAACAGAACACATAATGCATTTTCAAAATTTCAGAAAATAGGGTCCCCGCTCGAGCGTACCCTATAGGCCTGCAAAAGTGCTGGTTGCATCAAAAATACGCTCGAGCGGAAGGCCTGTCAAAATTGCTCCCCCGCTCGAGCGTGAATTACCCAGCTCGAGCGGACATCCAACTCTGCAAAAAGTGCTGGGTGCACGAAAATTAAGCTCGAGCCGAGGTTATCCCGCTTGAGCGGACCTCAAAATTCTGAAAAAATCCATAATCGTGCTCTTGAGTTCCAAACGGCCTCCAAAGGTTCCAAACTCAAAATCTTGGTTCCCAAACATGCAAACAAATTACATACCATGAGTATACAAGTATTAGGAGGCCAATTACTCAAAATCAAGGTCACATTTCTTCAAAATAGATCAATATTCTTGCAAACTCATGGTTCAAGCTTTCAAACCTCATATAAGTTCATTAATCAAACATGCATGCAATCTTTTAGCTCCAATCCCATTTCAAAAGATGCAAATAGTGCCTATTCTCATAAAGCTCAACAAAACCAAGCTTGCATGCATGATCAAACTTCAAATCTTGCTTAATTGACATGATACATGCTAGATTATGCAACTTATGGCAATTTAGAAGCAATTCTATGCATGCATGATCACATCTTACCAAAACCAATTTAAATCATGCTCTTGATCACAATTAAACTTTGAGCTTACAAGATTACAAGTTCAATTTATGAATTCAAGAGTCAATGGCTTACCTAGAAGCCCAATTCCTTCAATCTATGGTCCAATTTAGAGTTGGACTTCAAATTCCCAAGCCTTCAAGATCAAACACAGATTTTCTCCCTTCTCTCTCTCTAATGGCCGGCCCTCTCCTTACCTTAGAATGTTTATCAGCCAAAATGAGAATTAAAGAGGGAGTTTGAGTGTATAAAGCCTTTTACAAACTCCCACTCACACAATACTTTAATATAAAGCCATTGGGCACTAATTAATCGTTTTGAATCTAATTATTTTGATTCGAATCAATTTTTCAATTAAATTTTGCCGTAGGCTCTAAAAATTATGCCGATCACAATGGCGTAATCAATTTCAGGTTCTGTGGCCGATAAGGCCTCCAATTTAATTTCCAAAGCAGATTATTCAAACAGATATTCCTACGGTGAACAGATAGAAGTTCAAAGCCACATATTTTCACATAATGGCAGACAAAATCATACTAAACACATAATCATACTCATATGAAGGACCAATTAACATATTACGGGACAAGGGTGTCACACACATTGTGGAGAATGTATCAATAAATAAATCAAATATCAAAATTTAAAGTCTCATCTTTCTCTATGTTTATTGTTCATAGCTCATTCAATATTGTTACTACCACTAAGGAACGAAATTTTATAACTTGTATTCATCCTTGTTCTCTTATTCTCACTGGAGGTAAAATGTATGGAAAAGAATGGCTTTGATGAATGCATTTTTTTTTTTTATTCATGCTTTTGGTTAGATGCAACGAAAAGGGTACAGCTTGATTGGGCTAAACACTTCCACATTATTTAGGGTATTGCTAGAGGGCTTCTTTATCTCCATCATAATTCTTATTTAAGGGTTACTCATTGAGATTTGAAAGCCAACAATATTCTCTTAGATGATGACATGAATCCAAAAATTTTAGACTTTGGGCCAGCTCTAACTTTTCAAGTGATACAAGAACTAGCAAACACTCATAGGGTGGTGGGAACAGTGTAAAGATGTTTTCTTTCCTTCGGTAGATTTTACTCGCCTTTGCCAATTATTTTCCCTACTGATGCAGTTATGTATGACATGGAAACATTTTATGTTTGAAATACTACAAATAAAAGCTTAATGGAAATAAGCCCTAGTAGGGATCATAGCAGGTTCATTGCTTTGAAATGGGCTTAAAATATATCCTGGATGGAGCCAAAGACTAGAGTTCCAATGTGACTACAGGCATGAGGACATGACATAAGTGCTTGCAAGGGAGGCTAGTTCAACTCCCTCTAGGTTCTAAATTTAGTAAATAAGTTTTTCCCCTTCTTTTTTTAAATTTTTAATTTTTTAGAACAATTACATTATATTTATATTTATTTATTGGAAGTCTTATAATCTTGGGTAAGCATAAATGTAAAAATTTCCAATCAAATACAGCGGTTACATGTCTCTTGAGTATGCAATGAGAGGATTATTCTCAGAGAAGTCGAACGTCTTTAGCTTTGGTTTTTGCTATTAGAGATGGTCAGTGGCATGAGTGTTGAATTGTAAGCTTGATTCAAGCAAAGCCTTCACAAGAACATTCACCACCATCCATCACTGTGTATTTGAAGGCTGCAAAGTCAAGAATGAAGGTTGAAGAACCTCTTGGAAAGAGGAGTTCAATTTGGTTTTGATTTGCTGTTGTGTGTTTTTTTTCTTGTGTTTAGATTGTTTGGTTACATTGTGGGATTAGTATATAAATATATTGAGTGTTTAGTTGTTTGATAAGAGTGTGGGAGAAAGAAAAATAAGAGAGAGAGAGAGAGAGAGAGAGAGAGAGAGAGAGATAGAGAGAGAGTGATTTGTAATATATGCTTTGTTTGTTTTTCTAAAAAAATTGAGTGAATTTAAATTGAGTTTGGTTCTATGTTAATTCTCTCTTTGTGAATCACAACATGTGATTTATATCCTACTCCCACCAGCAAGTGGTATCAAAGCCAAAAGAGCCAAGAATTGGCCGAATTTCCGAAAAATAACTTGTGAAATAGAGTAAATTTCAGAATCTAAAATTTTCAAATTTGTCAAAATCAACTTTCGATTATACCAGTGTGTAGCCCTCGTTGAGATGAACGTTCTGGAAAAAATAGCTTCAAAAACGTAGCTAAAATGGAGCTAAAATGAAGCTATACAGGCCAGTCAAAGTTTATCCAAAAAAGTCAACTCTGTTGGAGAGGACGACCGTCGCTGACATCATCATCTCCGTTGCTGATGTCAGCATACCACAATTTAGAAGAAATTATTTGGTGCTTTGTGGGTCACAGATTCAACAAATCTCAATCAACCAAAATTGTTTTGGCTTAATCTAAGTCATTCGAAGTCCGATTTGGATGATCCAAGTGTTTTCTAGTTATTTGGAATATTCTAGACACATTCGTACGGTCAGAATTTGCAAATTACGTTCTGAAAATTTACATATTTTTTTTTTTGAAGATTAAATTCAACCAATGGCAAATGGAAACGTGCATGCCCTCATTCCAAAACTTACGAAGGACAACTAGGACAACTGGTGCATCCAAATGAGAGCACTGCTAGGTGCTCAAGACGTCATGGACGTCGTGGAAGACAGATATGAAGAATTTGCCTCAAAGGTAGAAGAAGGTGCCTTACCCGAAGCAGAGAAAACAATTCTTCAAGCCGAACGAAAGAAGGATTGCAAAGCAAAACCATCATATATCAAGGTCTTGATGCATCCACATTCGAGATCATCGCCTCCTCCAAAATAGCGAAAGAAATCTAGGAAACTCTCCATGTGACTCATAAAGGTGCTGATAAAGTAAAGAGGATTTGCCTTCAAACTCTATATGGTGAATTTGAATCTCTATGCATGAAGTCTTCAGAATTTTTTTTTGAATACTATTCGAGAGTAATGGTGGTTGCAAACCAACTAAAGCGGAATGGAGAAGCCCTTACTGATATGAGAATATCAGAGAAAATTTTGCGATCCTTGGATCCAAAATTTGATTATATTGTTGTTGCTCTTGAAGAAACCAAAGATCTAGAGACAGTTTCTGTAGAAGAACTTGTGGGTTCACTACAAGCCCATGAACAAAAAATGATGAGAAGAAATGAAGACAAAGGGATGGAACAAGCCCTACAGTCAAAGTTGTCCCTCATCGGAGAAAGATCTTAGCAAGGGGGGACATCGCAAAGAGGACGTGGACGTGGTCAAGCCTATCGTGGAAGAAGTTCTAGAAATTCTTAATCTAAAGGAGGAGGAGGAGGAAGAGGTTCATCTAAAGGAGGATGAGGACAACAAAGCTATGTCTCGAGAGGAAGAGGACCAGGAAGAAGAGGTGGTTACAACAATCGTCAGAATTTTGATAAAAGCAATGTCCAGTGTTACCATTTCCACAAGTTTGGTCACTACAGTAATGAGTGAAAAAATAAGCAATCATCCAATGAAGTTAGTGAAGAACTAACTATGCAGAGATAGAGTCCGTTGACAAAGAGGCGATATTTTGATCAAGAGGAAGAATGGAGACCATGCTTTCATCTCCAATGTCTATTATGTTCCAGACACGAAGACAAACATATTGAGTCTTGGACAACTCCTTGAAAGAGGCTATCAAATTAGCCTGAAAGATATGCTGCTCACAATTCAAGACATTCAAGGGAAGCTAGTTACTCAAGTAAAGATGGAAGAGAATAGAATGTTTCCTCTTACGATTCACCATGACACACCAAAGTGTCTAAGTGCAATGATAAATGAAATAGACTGGATGTGGCATCTTAGATTCGGACATCTCAACTTTGAAAGCTTGAAGCAGTTGGGAACCAAGAACATGGTGAAAGGTATGCCCAACATTCACCAACCAACTGAGATGTGTGAAACCTATATTATTAGTAAGCAATACAGGAACAACTTTGGAAAGGAAGCAAATTGGAGAGCAACCAAGCCGCTCGAACTAGTTCACACAAATGTGTGTGGTCTGTTGAAACCAATATTAAACGAGCAGAACATATACTTCCTCACTTTCATTGATGATTAACGTAGGAAGACTTGGGTGTATTTCCTCAAAAGGAAGTCAAAAGTGTTTGAAAAGTTCAAAGAGTTCAAAACTCTTGTGGAAAAGAAAAGTAGTTATTATATCCAGACATTAGGATTAGATCAAGGTGGAGAATACAAGACGGATGAGTTTGAAGAATTCCTTATGGAACAAGGAATCAAATGACAGTTTACACTAGCTTATACTCCCCAATTGAATGGAGTAGCTAAACAAAAGAATTGCACGATTCTTAACATGGCCAGAAGTATGTTAAGAGACAAGAATATGCCCAAGAGTTTTTTGGCTGAAGCAGTTTCATGTGCAGTCTATTTGTTGAACATATGTCCCACAAAATCCTTGACAATGAAGACACCGCATGAAGCATGGAGCACTCACAAGCCGAGTGTGAGTCATCTCAGAATCTTTGACAACATTGCCTATGCCAAGATCCCTGAAGCACAAAGAACAAAGCTTGAAGATAAAGGAGAGACGTGTATCTTTGTTGGATATGGTGATAGTACAATGGGGTACAAACTATTCAATCCCATCACGAAGAAAATGTTTTTCAGCCAAGATGTCATCTTTGAAGAAAATGAGTCTTGGAAATGGGACGAGTCTGAATCTTTCACAAATACAGAGCTGATAATTGAAGATGAAGAATCAAATCAGCCAAGAGAAATGACTAGGAAGCCACCATCACCTAGAGAGCAAGAGATATCTCTTCGTGTTTTTCCTTCACCATAGAGGAATGAAACTCAATCACCAATACAACAAGAAATTTTAGACATGAGGCCCAGAAGGATTTGCAATCTACAAGATCTGTATGAAAATATATAAATAATAGATGAAGATACCAATCTATTTTGTCTACTAATTAGTTGTGATCCAATTAGCTTTGAGGAAGCTAACAATGAAGATAAATGGAAGAGAGCAATGGATGAAGAAATCAAATCCATTGAGAAGAACAAGACTTGGGAGTTAACTACTCTCCCGAAGGGCTCCAAAAGTATTGGAGTGAAATGGATCATACCACAGCTACCAGTTGTGATAATAAATGAACCGTGAAGGTGATTGGTAATGTTTGTTTAGTGGTGATTGTTTTCATTTTTTTGATTTGATTTGATTTAATTTTTATTTATTTATTTTTTGTGTTGCAATAATGCCTCTTTGTGTAGAGGCTTCTTCCTTTCATGGATATTTTCTTCTCTATATGTGGAGGTTTATTTTTGTTCCTATGTGGAGACGCATATTCTCCTTATGTGGAGGTTCTTTTTATCCATTTAAAATATCTTTTGTACTCTGATATACCTTATTAGACAACTTATTGTCGGATATGTAATGTAAATCTCGTGCTTTACTAAAAAAAAAAAGAGAAAAGAAAAGTTGTTGAAAGGAGCTTCGAGGCTAAAAAATGGGACAATTACAAAAACAATAAATAAATAAATAAAAACTACTCAAGGTTTTAGCATTGTAACAAAATGAACCTTACGCTGTCAATTTAAATCCTTATCTATTGAATTTTTTTTTTTTTTAATCTAGACCATTCACTTACTTTCGTTAAGTAAAACTAATGAAAAAAAGAATATTTTAGTTATTAAATTCAAGATAAATATACATAAAATGTATTGAATTTAATGACTAAATTACTCATTTTTTTAAATTGATTTTAGATAACAAAAATAGTCCAATGGTTTAGATTGAAAACAAATCAAAAGTTTAGGGTTTAAATTAGCAAGATTAAAAACTCATGATTTATTTATCTATAAAGATCAAATTTTGGATGCTTTTATTATTATTATTATTATTATTATTATTATTTTGTAATTTACTTCCAAAAAAAAAAAAAAATTAACCTAACTTTACAAAACTCTTATCCATACGATAATAGTCACATTACTTGAGTTTTGAATATTCAATAATTCTATCTTATATAGTGTTATATTTTAATGCGAGACTGCTCATTTAATGGTGGAGTGAGATTTAGCAGCAGTCGACTTAGATGCAATCGCTGAGGTGGTCTAATGTGACCCCTCTACGAAATTAATACCATCACCATTATACAAGGAAAATTTTAGGGATTCATATTTATTCTTTTAAAATTTTTTAGTTGAATAATTATATAGTAAAAATTAAATTTATATAATGAGAGATTTATGTATAAAATAAATACGAATCACATAATAAAAATTTTAAATCATTTCTGAAAGTGTGTTTGTAATATTACTCAATTGTATTTAACAGAATGATAAAAAGGTCTTTGACTTTTCTGCTCCCTATTCTATGAGAAGTTATTCTATTGTTTTGGAATTCCACATCAGTATTGTGCTTGACCAATGAGAATAATACATGAGAAAAAAAATTCACAAAATACGGTGTAATTCTAAGAATTTTGTCAATAATTGTCACAATATTTAAAATTTTATTGATTGGACACATCACATTAATATAATGACATGATACACCTGATTTTTTGAATAATTTCTCCTTTATTGAATAAATAGCTTTCATGTTCCAATTTCCTCTCAGCCATCTCTCTCTCTCTCTCTCTCTCTCTGCTATTATCTTAATTAAAAGAAGATCCCTCCAGTCCAAAATCTAGACTGGCGAGCGCTAAATGAGACTATGGCCTCCACCATGGGCCTTCATTTGATGATCCAAACAGTTTATTTTGTTAGTTACTTTATGTATTTCATCCACACACAAAATTAGATCGATTCGATAATTATAACTTGTTCAATTTACTACGTTTATCATGAAAACAATGTGTGATTTATTTTTAAAAACACAATTGTCATCTATTTTTTTGGATAAAAAAATGATAAATTAAACAAGTTATAATTATCAAATCGATCTAATTTTTTTTGTGGATGAAATACACAAAGTGCCCGACAAAATGAACGGCTCTGATTATCAAAACGAGACTTATGGTGGCCCCCACAGACCCAAACAGTGACCTCTAGTTCAAATTTTGAACCAAAGGAGATCTGCCTCCATCTTAATTTTCCGCATCTTTAATGATGTTTTCACTTTTCTACTTTAAATTATAAATTTATATCAATATAAATATTTTGTTAACGAATTGTCTTGTAAATAGATGAAAGTTTGACATGTGACTTATACATGATATCTCAAATGAAATGTCTAAAATGATGAGAAAATAAAAAGTAAATAAAAAAATTGGTATATTTGTTTTATTTTTTGTCTTTAGTGAACTTTTTAAATTTTTTTCATAAATATTCTTTCTCTGTTTGGTTTGGTGTTTTCAAAAAAACTCAATAATAGTTTTTAAAAACTAAACCAAACAGATTGATAATATCATTTTGAAAATTCCATTGGAGATGTCATATGTAAGTCACATGTCAAATTTTAATCTATTTAAGAGACAGATTCTTAATAAAATATTTATATTGATATAAATTTATAATTTAAAGTGACAAGTATATCATTCTTTAGTTGTTGAGATAAAGTTATATTGGGTCAAGAGGTGAAGTGATACAGGACAATAATTGAGAGAGATAAATGGTAAGTTATTATAGAAACAAATAAGAAACACCCAAAATAAATAAATAAATAAATAATCTAAAAATAAACTAAAACTAAAACTAAAACTAAAAGAGTGGTTGAGTTCGAAAAGGGGAGTAATTAATGATGGGTGAATTATATTAAAGGCCCCTATAGTTTGGGAATTATGTCATTTTGGTCTCTAACTTTTCAATTGTGACACATTTGACTCTGAATTTTGAATCTTATTCCAAATAAGGACAATTGAAGATACCATTTGATTTTTCAAGGGTAAAACTGTCAATTTGATAAAATATAACTAATTTGACAAAAATAAATATCAAAAAAATATTTTTAAAATTTTTAAAATTATTTCTACACTCTAAAGATAAAATTATGTAAAATTGATCAATCTTTTAGACATTTATTTATTTATTTATTTTACCAAATTAATTTTTATTATGTGTTTGGATGATAATCATGGAATGAGTGGTTGTTTTTTTTCCCCATTAAATTCGTTTCTATTTTTCCAAAAGGCAAATATGGTGAAAACTTTGATATCATTATTAAACTAATCCATTAAATCAAAAAAAAAAAAAAAAATCCACAATTAAAAATATTTCATATATTAAATGTATCGATTGCACATTAAAAGTTTAACAACTACCCATTACATATTCATCATCTAAACATAGAATAAAAATTAATTTGATAAAATAAATAAATAAATAAATAAATGTCTAAAAGATTTATCAATTTTACATAATTTTATCTTTGGAGTGTAGAAATAATTTTAAAAATTAAAAAAATATTTTTTTGACATTTATTTTTGTCAAATTAGTTTATATTTTATCAAATTAATGATTTTACCCTTAAAATTTTTTTTTCTTTTTTTTTTATTCCCATTCCTTTTGTTTGTCTTATTCACTATTCCATCACAACACTCCACTGCAACTGATACTTTGACACAATCCCAACCAATCTCAGTAGGACAAACTCTCACCTCCTCTGGCCAAATCTTTGAGTTAGGTTTCTTCATTCCAAGCAATTCCAGTAAGCAATATGTTGGGATTTGGCACAAGAACATACCAATACATGATCGAAAAGTCGTATGGGTGGCAAACAGAGAGAATCCACTTGCAGTTACAGCAACAGACTCTGCCTCTACAAGTCTAACAATTAGTAAAGATGGAAATCTGAGACTACTTGATGGCATGAACAACACTGTCTAGTTGACAAATGTTTCTGTCCATTCCAACCACTCAATTGCAATGCTTTCAGACAGGGGAGACCTTACTCTTAAAGATAGTGTCTCGGGATTGATCTTGTGGGAGAGTTTTAACTATCCTTATGACACTTTTTTACTGGGAATGATGCTAGGAATGAACACGAAAACAGGAGGGAAACGCTTCATGTCTTCGTGGCTGACCAAAGATGACCCATCTCCTGGAAAGTTTGTTGGCGGGTTTTCAATGGACACACCACCGCAGGTTTTCATTTGGAATGGTTCCAAACCATACTGGAGAAGCGGTCCATGGGACGGATCGAAGTTTATAGGCGTACTGGACATTGAGAATGCCTACGGCGATGGATTTAACCTCATACACGATAATCAGCAGGGAATATGGCATGGCATGTTTAGAACACCTCTTATGTCCACTTTATGTTCATAACACCAGATGGAACTTTGAAGAGAATGTTTATGGATGAACAAGTCAAGAACCCGTATGTTTCTTGGATGGTTCTGGTCAATAGATGTGATATTTATGGGGTTTGTGGACCTTTTGGGGTTTGCAATAAGAATAAGTCTCCAAATTGTGAGTGCTTGAAAGGGTTTGTACCAAACTCAATTAAGGATTGGGCAGGTGATTGTGTGAGGAAAACTAATTTGCTATGCCAAAAGAACACTAGCAACTTAGCATCATCAGGAAAGGCTCAAAATGATGGATTTTGGAAGTTGAGAAGTATGAAGCTGCCGGATCATTTTGAATATTTGTACACTGAGGATTCCTCAGGTTGCCAACAATGGTGCTTGAGTAACTGTTCTTGTGTGGCATATGCATATGTGACTGGAATTGATTGTGTGGTTTGGACTGGAGGGCTTATTGATATTTAGCAGTTTTCACTTGTCGGGAATGACCTCTACCTTCGCCTTTCGTATTCAGAGCTGGGTAAAGTTAATTTATTTGAGCCTTAATATCTTAGAATTAGCAATATCATTTTTACTTTGTAATTTGTTTTTCATTATCTTTCTTTTTCTTCTTCTTCTTCTTCTTCTTCTTCTTCTTCTTCTTCTTCTTCTTCTTCTTCTTCTTTTTCTTTTTTATTTTTATTTTTATTTTTTTTTCAGCAAAAGATAAGAAAAATAATAAAAAATTCATCATCAGCTTTACAACAATTTCGGGGGTTGTCCTCTTGGGTTTGCACAGGTGGAGAGCAAATCAAAGAGGTAAGAAAGCTACATAATTGAATTCTAACAAGCAACTATGATTATTATTAACATATTTCAAATTTGAGAAATCTAAATAATTTTCAGTTCTGTGGTTCAATTTTTGTACATCAGTAAACAAAGAAAATAGGAGAAAGGGCTTTGAAATGGCTAATTCAATGGACACTTCAGAGCTACCAATTATTGGCTTTGATAAAATATTAGCCGCTACCAATAACTTCAGCACAACAAACAAACTTGGGGAAGGAGGATTCGGACCTGTTTATAAGGTAATTATGTTCTTAAATATATGAATTAAGTTGACATTTATCCAATGTACTAACTAATAAAAATGGTGGACTACAGGGAAAGTTACAAGATGGGCAGCTAGTGGCAGTGAAAAGACTTTCGAGGCATTCTGGACAAGGCGTGGAAGAGTTCAAGAATGAGATCATATTGATATCCAAACTGCAGCATAGGAATCTTGTTAGGCTCTTGGGTTGCTGCATTGAAGCGGAAGAGAAGCTATTGGTTTATGAGTACATGAGAAACAAAAGCTTGGACCGTTTTCTCTTTCGTTGGTTTATAGTCTCATCTTTCCTCCTGTAAATTGTTCATAGCATTCAATATTGTTACTACAACTATGTCTAGCACTCAGGAAAGAAATTTTCAAACTTGTTTTCTTCTTGTTCATGCTTTAGATGCAACGAAAAGGGTGAAGCTTGATTGGGCGAAACGCTTTCATATTATTCAGGGTATTGCTAGAGGGCTTCTTTATCTCCATCGGGATTCTTGTTTAAGGGTTATTCACAGAGATTTGAAGGCTAGCAATATTCTCTTAGACGATGACATGAATTCAAAAATTTCAGACTTTGGGTTAGCACGAACTTTCCAAGTGACACAAGAACTGGCAAATACTCACAGAGTGGTGGGAACATTGTAAGGATCCTTTCTTTCCTTCAATAGATTTTGCTTACTTTTGCCGACAATTTTCTCTACTGATGCAATTATGTATTGATATGGAACATTTTATGTTTGAAATACAACAAATAAAAGTATAATGGAAATAGCCACTACTAAGGATCACAAGAGGCTCACCACTTTAAAAATAAGCTTAAAATTTATCTTTGATTAGGATGGAGACTAGAGTTACAAATGAGGCTAAGTAGTTTTCATTTCGGTACATAAATTTTATTTTTGTTTATCATTTAGTGAAATGACTGAATATATATTGAGGAAATATAAGTGATTCAATAAATAAGTTTGTCTCCTTTCTTTTTTTAATCTTTAATTGTTTTTAGAACAGTTATATTATTTATTGACTGGATGTCCTAAAATTTTGGGTAAGCATAAATGTAATAATTTCTAATCAAATGCAGCGGATACATGTCTCCCGAGTATGCAATGGGAGGGCTATTTTCAGAGAAATCGGATGTCTATAGCTTTGGTGTTTTGCTACTAGTGATGATCAGTGGCATGAGGAATACGTGTTTCCATTATCGTGAGAAATATTTGAACCTCCTTGGTTATGTAAGTGCACTAATTTCACCTTTACATGCTTTCATATATTGTTAGTCACCACCATTATATGTGGTTCTACTAGTTCATATACCGACATATGTGGAACTATTCTAGGCATGGAAATTGTGCAATGAAAGCCGGGCATCAAACTTAGTAGATGAGGTAGTGATTGATTCATGCTCCTGGTCTGAAGTAATGAGATGCATACATATTGGCCTTCTTTGTGTTCAGGACCATGCTGCGGATAGGCCAACAATGTCTGTTGTGGTTCTCATGCTAAGTAATGAAATAGATCTTCCACATCCAAAACAACCTACATTCACTATTCAAAGCTTGTCAGAAGTCGATCTTCGGTCACAATGCAATAAAATATCTGCCGGCAGTAAGGCATCTCTATCAACTATTGAGGGGCAATAACCAATTAACAAATTATATATATGTCGCACAACATATTTTGATATATTTGTATAATGACAGCAGCAAATATAGCAAGTTTAATAATATAACTATGTAACATAGTTGATTTTCTGTTTTGATTATTTGCTGTTCATAAAATTTGGTGTTATAGTGTACTTGACTTTGCAATTCTTGAAACAAATGGATAGGTACGTATGAAAACAAGGCAAGTGGCATTAACAGGAATCAAATATTTCATGACCACAATATTCATACTATAATTATAATAATTAGTAACTTCCACTTTACGAGTTGACATTATAGATTCATTTTTAATAATTTTTTATTACAAAATGGCGTAACATAATACAAATATTTTTAACTTTCTTATTATGCAAGTATATATTGTAGCATTCTATATTTTGATAACTTCTAATAGTTTCTCTCCCCAACTTAATCAAATAGAATGCAAAAAAAAAAATGTGAACCATTTTTTCTTATTCTTTTTCTCTTATGAATTCACAAAATGTGAATGGACACGATGTAGGGCACATAAGTAGTCTAAAGCCATATAATCTTTATTTGACAAATCTCACATTCTGACCTGAATTATATAAATCAAGTAGTTATGCAGATGGCATTTAAGTGCCAGAGTGAGGTTTTTCAGATTCAAGTCTATGCAAAGACATTCGTCTGCATTGTAATTTAATTCTTAGCATACTAATGCTATCTTTGTCGAAAAAAAAAAAAAGAAAAAAAAAAAAATCCCTCACATTTTGTCCTTTTACTCATTGCTTCTACTGTTTCAAAAATACATAACACAAACATTTTTATTTTTTATTTTTTATTTAGGGTTAAGTTATAGGCATGAATAAAATACAATCAATCTTATTTTTTTTTATTATTAATTTTTTTTTTGTAATTATGTTAATTTCCTCTAAAACATAAATGACTTATCAATTTAACCTGTTCCTTTAACCTTGATTTGTCTAATAGAAAAATGGATGATGTCATCTTTTTATTTTAAAATGTCAACTTTACCCTTCATAGTAATCCCTATATCTAAAAATACCCATATTTCATATCTGAATATTATATGCTGAAACCCAAATGGCCTCTCCCATCCCTAAAACCAGTCACCAATGAATCACTATCGACCACCAACATCAAACACTTCATCAATAGATATATATGTATATATCATAATTTAGAATCAACACATATCAAGCCAGTGTTTTGAAGATATGTTGCCCATAGGCACGCCCATGTGTTGAAGATTTGTTGAAAATCAAACACAAAAATTTAAGGTTAAATATAAGGGGAAATTTAGCCAAAACTCACTAGGACCAATATGTTAGTGTGTAAAGGACAATTCAAAATATTTTACTTCATAAACCCCTGAGCAGGAGGCATGTTCTTCATGAAGGACAAACTAAGGCTCTGTTTGAAAGAGTTTTGGAAATGTAATTCTACCACTTGATTTTCACGTGGTGTTTGGTTACAGTTTTCAAAAATTAATTTCATATCCACTTTTGAAAACTCTTTCCAAGGTGGGAAAATTTGAACTAATTGGTCGTCCCTCCCGAACGTCCGTCCGATCGTCCTTCCAGGGGGACGACCGGCCGGACGTCCGGTCGTCCTCGCAGATGTCCGTCCGGTTGATCAGAACAGTGCAAATTTTTATTTTATTTTATTTTTTTTAACAATTGGCACATGTTATTTTTTATATTTTAAATAAAAAAAATTCAGAATTTTTTAAATTTTTTTATGAGTTTTGAATAGAATTTTGAGTTGTGTGTTTGGTTATGAGTTGTAAATTTTTATATCAAATATGATATGTCACGTCAAAAATTTCCAACTCAATTTAAACTCTTTTCAAAACTCATTCACCAAACAAATTTTCCACGCTCAAATCATAATTTTAAAGTTCACAAACTCAATTCTCAAATCATAAATTAGAAAACTCTACCAAACGATAACTAATATTTTTCCTCTTTTATCTGGACAATCTTACCTTGGATATATATCTCAGAGATTTGAACTGTTAGCATAAGTTTGATCATTGTTCTGAGTGTTTGATCTAGAGAACCTCCATAAAGTTAAGAAAGGAAGTCCAAAATAGCTGCTATTCACATGCCAAGAAGCATGCTTGCCTTGCCTCCTCCACCGCTCTGTCATGTGATTCAAGAGAAGAAATCCACAAAGGTTGCAAGTGTTTTTGTTTTTATTGTTTGTATTGAATCCATAAATAGGTACATATGTTTAGAGTGAAAAGTGTGGAGTAGTGAAAGCCAAAGAAAAGAAAACAAATTTGTAAGAGTGTTGCTCTGTATGTTCTTCAAATTCAATAATTTGAATAATTTTTGCAATTCCTCTTTGAGTTTCAATCACCACAAGTGATTGAATGATTCCCATCAACCCAACATAGTATTTGTGTTAGAGTCGAAATTTTATTTAATCATTGATTGATTGTTTTCGATCATGTATGCTGAATTTTTGATTAATTGTGTATTTTTTTCAATTTGTTTTTGTTGTTTTTGATTCGTAATGTGTTTGTTTACTAGTTTGTAAATATGAAAGTAAAATTTCATCTCTTCTTGTTGTGGTTTCTCATTGTAATATATACTCTCTCTTTTTTATAGTAAAATTTTACTATTGTAGTTTGTCCTTGTGTCATTTGTTTGTGAACTCATAGTGAAAATATGTTTCCTTATTGATTAAGCAGCACATACATTAAAACAGAAATAAAATAGGTTAAATAAACTATATAAAACAAGTTAAATAAACTAAACCAAAATAAAATATTTTAAAATAAGAACAGATAAGTAAATTAAGCTCACAATCGTTTAAATTAACTTACAATTGGTTAAATACAGAATTGTTTACTGGAAGTAACTGGAAAATATAGCTTCTACTTGCATCCTTAGAAACTGAATTTTAAAACAAACTTAAAATTTTACAGAGACTGAGAGAAACTGCGAAGAAAATTGTGAACTCTTTCTCCCTCTGCCTTAGCCTTGACTGAGAAGCCTCTTTTATAGGCAAAGCGGATAGCTGTTGAGCTTGTGAATCTTGGAACTATGAGGTCCGTGACTGGAGCTGTGAGGCTTGTGACTTCAAAAGTTGAAAAATACTATGAAACTTGTGACTTCTGAAAAGCATGAAAATAAGAGGTACGTGGGTACAGAGAGCATCTTTCTGTGACCGAGAACTTTTTTTTTTTTTTTTGCAGTGAGGGAACGAGGGAACGTAACTGCACACTTGACTGATGGGGAATCTATATATATATCAGCAGCTTTTCTTGAAGTAAGAGCAGTGATTGAAGCTGATTTGTACATATATAGAATCCAATGGTTGGCTGTTTAAGCATATGGGTCATGAGCATCTTGAAACTGGGGCCCATAAGGATCATTATTGGTTGAAGCCTCATTGGAACTAGATTCTTCAGAGGTTTCATCTTCAATCTGTGATTTGGCTTGGGCCATCAATAACTTGGCCATCTGAATCAATTCATCACTGGATGACTTGGTCTTAGCTTTGGGCTTTGACTGAGCTGACTTGGATTTAGATGACTTGGGCTTGGAAGAGCTGGTTGTTGGGCTTTCAAGTCTGACTGGTGGAATTGGGCTGCCTTGTGTGACTGAAGTAGTTGGGTTCTGTTGAGCTTTGACCATGGCTAGAGTTGAAGCATAAGAATTGACTGGAAATTCCTCTTGGACTTGTTCAATAATTCGATGAGATTTAAATGTATCCCACCATTTGACAAAATGAAGTCTGGTGACTATATTTTCGAAAATAGCATATTGCCAATTGAAAATCCAAGGGACTTTGTATTTGGACATAAAAATGAGTAATAAAGGAAATTGACTTTGATGTTGACTAAGTTTATAGACAAAAGAGAAATAGTGAATTTATTCCATTAATACAGATGGAATAATCTCAGCTATGGCACCATGTTGAGACCACCATTTGAGGAACCATGTGGGAATTGTTGACTTGAATTTATGATCAAATTGGAGAAACCAAGAGTGAGTATACGACTCATTTTGATGTAACAGGATTTTGAACCAAGCATCCATATAATCATAATAACTATATTGGATGGTATGATCGGGTAAATCACGAAGTTGAAATGGGAAACCCCATTCATCAAGAGAAACAATATTATGAATATATAATGAATGGTTAATGATTTTACTGGTATATGTTCGATCATAAATAGGTTTAATAACGATTGATTGATGATGAAAAAGAATGTTTTTGTAGAAAGTAATTGACTTCTTTGGATAGAGAGGAACAAAATGCCATCGAGGAGGGAAATATGATTTAACTAGGTCAAGAAAATTATGAATATTCTTGTGAATAGGTTCCTTGAAGGAAAAATTAATAGACTGGGTTTTAACATAATCAGTTCTGGTTGTTCTGACTGGATTAGGTGGATAAGGAGTAAGTGACTGGGAAAAGGAAGCAAATGGGTCTGTAGTAAGTGCAGAAGTATAACTAGCTTTAGGAATATTACCAAGAACTTGGTAACGATTGACTAAATCAACAGGAGGAAGAGCAACAGGTTGACTCACAGGAGCAATGGCCTTGCTGGGAGGTTTCTGGAATTTTTGACTAGACATCTGTAAGAGAATGAACAGAATTTAGCATCCACTGACGATATCTAATTTGTTCAAATGGTAATGAAGACAATTAGTATAATGAGCAAATAAATTGCGACGACTGGTAATTTGATGAAATTGTATGAATTGTGCACGGCAAGTAGTTTTGCGAGCGGTCTTAAGGCAAGCAATACGGTAAGCAGTTTGGTAAACAAGTTTTCTATAATAGGTGACTTTTGATTTAAGGTAGGAAATAAAAGGAGTTGCCATCCCTATCCCCCCTGTAAAAATGCTTGGGTAAGGAAATCAGGAATAAAATTTTGACTACCAGGTATATAGGCAATATGAAAATCAAAAATACTTAAAATAGATTGCCAGGGGGCAAAAATATGCTTACTAGCAATATTTTGAACATCTTTTTCTAAAACATATTTAGCACTTTTATAATCAACACGTAGTAAAAAATTTTGATTTAAAATATCATCTTGAAATTTACTAATACATAAAACAATAGATAAAATTTCTTTTTTAACAATACTATAATTCTTTTGTGCTTTGTTCCAGACACCAGAATGGAAACGAACAATTTGTTTAGATGACCGAGGACTTATTTTCTGAAGGAGGATACCACCATGACCAACATCAAAAGCATCAGTTTGAATAATTTTGAAAGAATTTTCAGTAGGAATACCAAAACAGGGTAAAGTCTTGACATATTTTTTGACTTGTTGAACAATAGCAGTATGTGTAGAAGACCAAGGTGGAGGATTAGCTTTCAACCGATCAAAGAGGGGTTGGCAAGTTTTCCTATGGTCCTTATAAAATTCAGCAATGTAATTTAAGGAACTTAAAAATCGTTGTAACTAGGTTTTATCTAAGATTTCGTCAGAAAACTTAGAAGCAAATTCAATAGACCGACTGATAGGAAGAATAGTACTTTGGTGGATATCATATCCTAAGAATCGAACTTTAGTTTGTAAAAGTTTAATCTTAGGAGCAGAAATGACTAAACCATTATATTTGATAATATGGAGAAAAAAATTAAGATATTTCCAATGTTCATCAAGTGACTTAGAGAAAATGAGGATATCATCTATGTAGACTATGAAAAAATGACTGACTAAAGGGGTAAAAATTTCATTCATAATATTTTGAAATTCACTAGGAGCATTTTTTTAATCCAAAGGGCATGACATTCCATTCGTAATGACCAAAAGGGGTAGTAAAGGCAATTTTATAATGATCATCAGGATGAATCTGTATTTGCCAAAATCCACTTTTTAGATTGAATTTACTAAAAATGTCGGCTTGACTACTTTTAATTAAATCTTTTTTATTAGGGATTGGATATTTGATCCATTCTAAAATTTTGTTTAATGGTTTATAATTAATGACTAATCAGGGAACACCACGTTCAAATTCAGCATTTTTATTAACATAAAAAGCAGGATAGGACCAAGGCGACTTACTTTTACTAATAATATTATTTTTTAATAATTCGTTAATCTCTTTTTTGCACATTTCCATTAATTCATGATTCATTTGGATAGGTCAAGACTTGGTAGGAATTTGTTTTTCATTAAAATTTTTAATATAAGAGAGTGTTACTACATACTTTTTTCTATGCCAAAAAGCACTAGGTAAAGTAGAATAAACGGTATTTGCTAATTCGTTTTTAAATCCATCAATTTTGGATATAAGAATGGGATTAGTTAATTGAGATTCAATTTGTTTGTAATTTACTTCTTCTTTGAGAAATTTGAGTTGTTTGGTTAATCGATTAATCGATTGAGAAATTGAACATTCTTTTAATTGATTTAATTCTTTGATCTCTGGTGGAGATAGAAATTTAAAAGTGATAGTGTGACCAAAAGTTTGTGTAGTTATTCCTTTAGGAGTAGTAGTGAAAGGACATAATAAAAAGATAAATCGTGTACCTAAAATGACTTTATCAGTTAAGTTTCGAACCAATACAAAAGATGTTTTGAAACAAACATTATTTTGACAAATATGTACCTTTGGCAAGTTATATTTGATATGCATTTGACTTCTGTTAGCAGAACTTAATTGTTCAGTAGACTTATGATAATATTTAGTAGGAATTAATCCTTCTTGAATGCAATTTAAATTAGCGCCAGTATCAATTAATGCGATGACTTCTATTTCAAAATCATTAATAACTAATTTGGCTATCGAATGCCATTTTTGAATATTAATTCGATTAATTAGATTAAGGTGATTACTATCTTGATCACTATCGTGTGGAGTAGTTCTATTACCAAAGATGACTTTGTTTGGAACGGGTTCAGAACTAGATTCAGATTTTGATTCAATGGATGATTTATTGGATTGTTGGAAATCATGAAGACTTTTGTTGATTTTTAATGGAGAAATGCCATCTTCTCAGGTCTTGTCTTTAGCTTTTAATTCTTGAATAGTTAGATTAATATGATGAAGTTCATTTTGTAGATTTTGTAAGGTGACTTCTTTATGTTTTTATTTTTTAAATCGGTCTAAAGTTTTTGTTAAACTAATGATTGATTTATCATGTTTAGGTCTCTTATCTTTATTGTTCAATAAGCATTTCAACTTATTATTATATTGTATCTTTAATTTAGGATTTTCTAATCTACTAATTAATTCAATGAGAACAGTTTCTTCTTGTTGAGATTTACTAAGAACATTAACTGCTTTACAACAAGTATCATTACATCCTAATTCTAATTCAATTTCATTGTCAGTACTATTAGTTGGAGAACAATAGGAAGAAGTATTACTGGAGGGAATATCATCACTAGATGAATGACTAGATTGAACAGGAGTTTGATTTGGAGTAGTGGCTAATTTAAATATGTCCAGCAGTATTTGTTGTTGATTATCATCAGTAATCTGTAATTGGTTAAGTTTAGCTTTAAGTTTTTCTTTTACTTTGCATTTATTGGAATAATGACCTTTTTTTCCACAATTATAACAAGTAACACCCCAAATCTGGGTATGACTGGCCGTGGCCCGCAAGGACTTAGCCCAAGGCACACGTAAGCCTAAACATGAATCCAAAACCATAAAGAATAAACGTGATGATAGCCGAAAAATAAATAAATCAACACTCAATCCAGTGACATACCACAAGTGAAAAACAAGTCATAACCAACTTCCTAAAAATATATATATACTAAATGGGACAAAAATCGCCCACAAAATAAAATAATTCTAAATAAAACCCAACCACAATGTATGCACAAAACTCGACAAAGCAACCTAAAACAAATTAAATAAATGCCCTAGAGGTCCATGCAATTGAGTCCCCGCTACGCCATGAGTCCACTCTAAGTCCTTCTAACACTTGGAAATGGTAAACAACTAAGTCAGCTGATAGCTTAGTGAGTAGCAACATGGATAGTAAATACAGTTTTGAAAATAGGGTTCAATTCCAAAATAAGATATATATCATAGAAACTAGGTTGACATACAGTTTGGTAAATACAATCTGTTTCAAAAAGAAGGTTCCACAGTTCAACACTTAAAATACTCATGTCTCGCAAGAACATGATAAACGACATTTTCCACTTAAAACAGATTATAACATGAACACCAATAATTTTCTGGGCACCAATAAAAACAAATAATATGCCACACAGTTCTCAAGGCTATAAGCCCCGTTGGATCCAATACCGAACTAAGAGTCATCCTCAGGGTGGCACCTGAGCCTTTTCTCAAAGACAATCCGATTGAAGGTCACCTAGTTGTTTTTAAAGGTCTTTTCCTTACAATCGTTGAGCATTAGAGTCATCACGGCCCAACCCGGATCTGTTCCCTAGTGGCCAGAGTCACCACACACAGTGGAATAATTTCCTTGGACTAAAAACGCACATGGTCCCAATAATCAATACACATCAGTTTCGCAAAACATGGTAGTTCATCTTTATAAACATGAGACCAAAACAAATAGTTTACAGTATGCCAAGTTCACACATGTTTCAGAAATAATTTGATTCAATTAATAATATAATAATTTATCAAAACAATTTAGTATTGAAACAATAATTTAATTTTTCAACAGTTCAGGGTAGGAGAACATTTATAAAAATACGTAGCATGAAACTACTCACCTGAAAACGAAATAATATAGTCCTCGAATAGAGTGTAAAAGTCCAACTAGTGCCCTGAACCAAGTATAAAAACTACACGTCACTACTAATTTAAAACTACTAAACAATAAGAACTAAGTAACCACAAACTAAAGCGCCCTAACACGGTTCAACCCAACTCACCGTTACTCTTAAATATTACCTAAGTTCATGTTCTTCAAGGTCTAAAATCACCAAAGACATAGGTTCCGATCGAAACTTAACTAAAAGTGACTTTAAGATAAAATAGAATTTCAAACAAGCCTTCCCAACCTATTCGCTAACTTTGAAAATTACAAAACCCACTCCACGCTATTCGAAAAATTCCAATAACCTCCAGATATGATCTAATATATCCTAAGTTTCAAACCCAATTGGTTTCACTTGATTTGCTTAACAAAATAATTATCTACAATTTATTATATCCAAACAGGTTGTTTTCTGCAGCACTTTAAAGAAATTGACAGTTCTCTTAATATACACAAGCAATCAATGCAAGGCCAAAAACGTACGAAACTAGACTCGTAACCGGTTCTAATGACACTAATTTGATAATTTTTGGATTTATACCCAAAGAGAACAACACTCCCGAATTTACTGTTTCGGACTGGTTTCCTGGACAGATTTGAATACCTCAATTTATATGGATTTTGACTCCCAGAAATTATGAAAAAATTCAGATATGCAATTCAATATGTAATTGATCTTCTGTAAAAATTTCAGTTCAAAATTCATCCGTTTGGTATGGTTTCTTGATTTTTAAAGTTCGTGATTATGCGCAGAATTTTTTAACTAAGAATAATACCCATTCTTTATACATGAATTTAACTCCTCAAATTTCTTAACAGTATATATATATACAAAATATATAAACCTACAACCTCCATGAATGAATAAAATAATAATGGAATAAGGATAAAAACAAAACCAAAAGGAAGAAGAAAGATAAAGACCCACCACACCCAAAAATTCCTCCTTGTTTGCAACCCTTCTTTTCTCTCAACCTTTCTCTCTCTCCCGTGGTGGCTCATGCTGCTGTTATGAATAGTATGAGGCAACCTAGGGTTACATATGTATCTACACAAAAAGGCCCTAAAATATTATCTTTATATTACTTTATTTTCTAACACATTAATTAAATAAAATATAACTATTATTATAACAAATTATACCTACTAACTTGCCCTCAGTATTTTTTTAAAAAAAAATAAATAAATCTTGCCTCTAAATTAAATGCTTTCACCACAAATTTATTTTAAGTTTAAAATTAATTAAAAGATCCTCCAATAATATTTAATTTGCACCTTAGAATTCACCACCAAAATATTTGAGATTGTAATATTATTATTTAATTATTTACTTAATTTTTATATTCGGGTTCTCACATTCTCCCCTCCTAAAAAAAAGTTTCGTCCTCGAAACTAACTTGAGTAAATCATGAGAATAGATGTGGGTACTTCTCGCGCATCTCGTCCTCGCATTCCCAAGTCGCCTCTTCAACTAGATGATTACGCCACAGTACCTTAACCAATTTAATGACCTTTGCACGCAACCTTTTCTCTTTCGAATCCAAAATTTGAACAGGTATCTCCTCATATGAAAAATCCTCTCTAATCTGAAGCGGCTCATAATCTATCACATGCGACGGACTGTGCACATATTTCCTCAACATAGACACGTGAAACACATTATGCACTCCTGCCAACCTAGGGGGTAGAGCAACACGGTACGCAACCTCACCAACCTTCTTCAATACCTCAAATGGACCAATGTATCTAGGACTCAACTTTTCTTTATTTCCAAACCTGATCACTCCTTTCCATGGTGATACTTTCAAGAATACTATATCCCCCACATGAAACTCTAAGTCTTTCCTACGATGATCAGCATAACTTTTTTGTCTACTCTGAGCAGTCAATAATCTCTCTCTGATGGTGATAATTTTCTGTGTAGCATCCTCCACCAAATCAGGTCCCAACATTTGCCTTTCACCAACCTCATACCAACACAAAGGAGACCTACACTTCCTCCCATACAAAGCCTCATAAGGAGCTACTCCCAAACTAGAATGATAACTATTATTATAGGCAAACTCCATGAACGGCAAATAATCATCCCAATTACCTCTCCACTCCAAAGAACAAGCCCTCAACATATCCTCAAGGGTTTAAATAGTCCTTTCTGATTGCCCATCTGTCTGAGGGTGATAAGCTGAACTAAAATTTAATCGAGTACCCATAGCTGATTGTAACGCACCCCAAAACTTAAACACAAAACGAGGGTCCCGATCTGACACTATTGACACTGGTGCACCATGCAATCTAACAATCTCCTTCACATACAACTGTGCAAATCGAGCTAGAGAATAGGTCATCCGTACTGCAATAAAATGTGCTGACTTGGTTAATCTATCAACAACTACCCAAACTGCATCGTGATTACTACTAGTACGAGGCAATCCACACACGAAGTCCATGGTAACATGATCCCACTTCCACTCCGGTATAGGCAAGGGTTGTAGTTTCCCCGCAGGTTTCTGATGTTCTATTTTAACCTGTTGACACACCAAACACTGAGCCACAAATTCTGCAATATCTCCCTTCATACCATTCCACCAAAAATGTTCATGAAGATCCGATACATCTTAGTGCTTCCAGGATGAATGCTGTAACTAGAACTATGTGCCTCCGTCATAATCTCCTTCCTCAAATCACCACTAGCAGGAACACAAATTCAGTTACGAAATCTAAGCAACCCATCATCACTAACCACAAAGTCTACATGCTTACCTTCTGCCATCTCTCCTTTAATACGCTCACACTGGGGGTCAATCTCCTGTGCTAAACGAATCCGTTCTCTCAAGGTCGGCTGAACTGTCAATTGACTACAATAAGCCCTATTACCAAGTGTAACAACCTCAAGCCTCAAACGTCTCATGTCTTCCACCAAACAACTCTCAATAGACAAAGCAGCTACATCTCCAACTGCGACCTTCCTACTCAAGGCATCTGCAACCACATTTGCCTTCCCCGGATGATATAAAATATTCACATCATAATCTTTTAGTAACTCAAGACATCTTCTTTGCCTCAAATTTAGTTCCTTCTGTGTGAAAATATACTTCAAACTCTTATGATCAGTGTAAATCTCACATGACTCTCCATACAAATAATGCCGCCAGATCTTACGAGCAAAAATCACTGCTGCTAACTCCAAGTCGTGCGTAGGATAGTTTCTCTCATGTATTTTCAACTATCGTGACGCATAAGCAATCACCTTCCCATGCTGCATGAGCACACATCCTAAACCGTGTCGTGAAGCATCACTATAAATCACAAAACCACCCACATCTACCGATAATGCAAGGATTGGAGCTGATGTCAATCTTTGTTTAAACTCTTGGAAGCTACGCTCACAATCATCATTCCACTCAAACTTTACCCCTTTCCTAGTGAGATTGGTAAGTGGCAAAGCAACACAGGAGAATCCTTCCACAAACCGTCTGTAATATCCAGCAAGCCCTAGAAAGCTACGTACCTCCGTCACAGAAGTAGGTCGTGGCCAATCAACAATTGCTGTCACCTTGGTGCTATCCACAGATACCCCATCTTTACTCACTACATGACCCAAAAAGGATACACTGCTCAACCAGAATTCACACTTCTTAAATTTTGCATACAGTCTCTTCTCCCTAAGGATCTGCAGTACTACCCTCAAATGCTGCTCATGCTCCTCCTTACTCGATTAAATTAGGATGCCATCAATAAACACTACCACAAATTTATTCAGTTGGGGTTTGAATACTCTGTTCATCAAATCCATGAATGCGGCTGTTGCATTTGTGAGACCAAAAGGCATCGCCAAAAACTCGTAATGCCCATAACGGGTTCTAAAAGCAGTCTTAGGAACATCCTCATCCCTTACCTTCAACTGGTGATAGCCTGACCTCAAGTCAATTTTAGAGAATACTTGAGCTCCCTGCGACTGGTCAAATAGATCATCAATGCGTGGCAAAGGATACCTATTCTTCACTGTGACTTTGTTCAGTTCTCTATAATCAATACACAACCTCATAGACCTATTATTCTTCTTCACAAACAACACAGGTGCTCCCCAAGGTGAAACACTAGGCCTAATAAAACCTTTGACTAACAACCCTTGTAATTGAGTTTGTAACTCCCTCAACTCCAATTGTGCCATTATATAGGGTGCTTTATAGATAGGTGTTGTATTGGGGACCAAGTCAATGGAAAAATCGACCTTACGGTTTGGAGAAAAACCAGCTAGATCCTCTAGGAAAACATCAACAAATTCCCTCACTACAGGAAACTCCTCTAACTTCTATTCTAGCGGTTCAATACTTACCACACAAGCTAAGTAACCATGACACCCTTTTCTCAACATTCGGTTAGCCTGAAGGGAAGAAATAAAACAAATAGAAGATCCTTTCCCATCTCCTTGAAAGAAAAACTCATGTTGCCCTGGCATAGCAAAAACTACCCTCTTTCTAAAACAATCAATAGAGGCATGATGCTTCGTTAACCAATCCATCCCCAAAATCACATCAAAATCCTTCATCTCTAAAGAAATCAAATCCACTGGAAAAATTCTACCATCTAACTTTGTCTCACAAGATCTACAAACATCCCCTAACACTACTGTTTCTCCTAATGGAGTAGACACAACAATACAAACATCAAAGGCTTACAAAGAATCGACAATCCGTGTAAATATCTAGGTAACAACTCCTAACCTTCAAAATAAAATCAACAAAGTTTCAACATAAGTATAAACAAAATTAACTCAACCATACACTACTAAGGACTATAGGGACTCGGACCTCGTCTAAATGATGAAATGCAAGATATGTAACTCGAAAAATCTACAGCTCTGATACCACAACCATAAAGAATAAACATGATGATAGCCAAGAAATAAATAAATCAATACTCAATCCAGTGACATACCACAAGTGAAAAACAAGTCATAACCAACTTCCTAAAAATATATATATACTAAATGGGACAAAAACTGCCCACAAAATAAAATAATTATAAATAAAACCCAACCACAATGTATGCACAAAACTCGACAAAGCAACCTAAAACAAATTAAATAAATGCCCTAGAGGTCCATGCAATTGAGTCCCCGCTACGCCATGAGTCCACTCTAAGTCCTTCTAACACCTGGAAATGGTAAACAACTAAGTCAGCTAATAGCTCAGTGAGTAGCAACATGGATAGTAAATACAGTTTTGAAAATAGGGTTCAATTCCAAAATAAGATATATATCATAGAAACTAGGTTGACATACAGTTTGGTAAATACAATCTATTTCAAAAAGAAGGTTCCACAGTTCAACACTTAAAATACTCATATCTCGCAAGAACATGATAAATGACATTTTCCACTTAAAACAGATTATAACATGAACACCAATAATTTTCTAGGCACCAATAAAAACAAATAATATGCCACAGAGTTCTCAAGGCTATAAGCCCCGTTGGATCCAATACCGAACTAAGAGTCATCCTCAAGGTGGCACCTGAGCCTTTTCTCGAAGATGATCCGATTGAAGGTCACCTAGTTGTTTTTAAAGGTCTTTTCCTTACAATCGTTGAGCACTAGAGTCATCACGGCCCAACCCGGATCTGTTTCCTAGTGGCCAGAGTCACCACACACAGTGGAATAATTTCCCTGGACTAAAAACGCACATGGTCCCAATAATCAATACACATCAGTTTCGCAAAACATGGTAGTTCATCATTATAAACATGAGACCAAAACAAATAGTTTACAGTATGCCAAGTTCACACATGTTTCAGAAATAATTTGATTCAATTAATAATATAATAATTTATCAAAACAGTTTAGTCTTGAAACAATAATTTAATTTTTCAACAGTTCAGGGTAGGAGAACATTTATAAAAATACGTAGCATGAAACTACTCACCTGAAAACGAAATAATATAATCCTCGAATAGAGTGTAAAAGTCCAACTAGTGCCCTGAATCAAGTATAAAAACTACACGTCACTACTAATTTAAAACTACTAAAGAATAAGAACTAAGTAACCCCAAACTAAAGCGCCCTAACACGGCTCAATCCAACTCATCGTTACTCTTAAATATTACCTAAGTTCATGTTCTTCAAGGTCTAAAATCACCAAAGACATAGGTTCCGATCGAAACTTAACTAAAAGTGACTTTAAGATAAAACAGAATTTCAAACAAGCCTTCCCAACCTATTCACTAACTTTGAAAATTACAAAACCCACTCCACGCTATTCGAAAAATTCCAATAACCTCTAGATATGATCTAATATATCCTAAGTTTCAAACCCAATTTGTTTCACTTGATTTGCTTATCAAAATAATTATCTACAATTTATTATATCCAAACAGGTTGTTTTCTGCAACACTTTAAAGAAATTGACGGTTCTCTTAATATACACGAGCAATCAATGCAAGGCCAAAAACGTACGAAACTAGACTCGTAACCAGTTCTAATGACACTAATTTGATAATTTTTGAATTTATACCCAAAGAGAACAACACTCCCGAATTTACTGTTTCGGACTGGTTTCCTGGACAGATTTGAATACCACAATTTATATGGATTTTGACTCCCAACAATTATGAAAAAATTCAGATATGCAATTCAATATGTAATTGATCTGCTGTAAAAATTTCAGTTCAAAATTCATCCGTTTGATATGGTTTCTTGATTTTTAAAGTTCGTGATTATGCGCAGAATTTTTTAACTAAGAATAATACCCATTCTTTATACATGAATTTAACTCCTCAAATTTCTTAACAGTATATATATACAAAATATATAAACCTACAACCTCCATGAATGAATAAAATAATAATGGAATAAGGATAAAAACAAAACCAAAAGGAAGAAGAAAGATAAAGACCCACCACACCCAAAAATTCCTCCTTGTTTGCAACCCTTCTTTTCTCTCAACCTTTCTCTCTCTCCCGTGGTGGCTCATGCTGCTGTTATGAATAGTATGAGGCAACCTAGGGTTACATATGTATCTACACAAAAAGGCCCTAAAATATTATCTTTATATTACTTTATTTTCTAACACATTAATTAAATAAAAAATAACTATTATTATAACAAATTATACCTACTAACTTGCCCTCAGTATTTTTTAAAAAAAATAAAATAAATCTTGCCTCTAAATTAAATGCTTTCACCACAAATTTATTTTAAGTTTAAAATTAATTAAAAGATGCTCCAATAATATTTAATTTGCACCTTAGAATTCACCACCAAAATATTTGAGATTGTAATATTATTATTTAATTATTTACTTAATTTTTATATTCGGGTTCTCACATAACAAGTAACATCCGGTTTAGGTTTTGACTTTTGAGATTGATTAGATTTATTATGATAATTTTTCTTTTTGGGTTTAGTATAATATTTATCAGTTGATTTAGAAGGGTAATATCTCTTTTTATATTTAATAGAGTATTTATAAGTAGATTTCTTTTTATTATTTTTACTTCGAGAAGGTGCTACGGGAGGTAAGCCATATTGTTCCCAGAAGTTACCTAATTTATATTTAGCTTTATGTTTGTCCTTACAGCCTTTTGACTAAGTTTCAGATCGATGCACATTTTTAGTCCTTCCTTTTGAATTGTGCTAATTATATCACCGTAGATTAAGTTATCATATTCTATAATACCAGTGGGTTGACTAAGAACATCACGAATTTTATGGGCAAAAAGACTTGATAATCCATTAATAATTTTTTTTTCCAAAATGATTTAGAACAATCATCTCGAAGCATTACTCTAGAGGTAAAAACATCTTTATACCATCTAAAATCACTTAGAGTAGGGCAAGTTAAGTTACTGAGTTGATCATGGATACGAGAATGAATATTAGTTGGTGTACCTATAAAATGTTTGTCAATGGTATTTATTAAAGTATTAATACCATCAGGTATACTAGAACCTATTTCTTCGTCAAAGATAGGAAAACCATTATCATCCATTTGAACAACATGTTGAATAGATTCTCGTTGATCAGAAGTGAGATATTTATCCCGCCCAGATTTGAGCATACCAGTAAATCCAGTAGTAATTAAAATAACAATTTCAGATTGAGTATAATCAGGATAATTAGTAAGGTAATTGTTTACAACCATGGATAAATGATTGAGTTTCTAGAGAATTTGATGTTCACTAAGACCATCTATATTCCATTCATATAATTTTTTTAGCAAAAACGAAAAATTGATTACTAATATTGGTTTCTTCAAATTGGAGATCAGGAGGTGTAGGTTTAGTGTACCAATTTTTGGTAAGAGTGGTAGGGTTAACTTTAGGGTGTGTGATTCTATTAAGATGAGAATGTTGAAATTGTTGTGCTAACTTAGTGATTTCATTATCACTAGACATATCAGAATGACTAGGAAATTCTAGTAGAGGTTGTTGTGTTAGGACAGTAATTCCTTTGCTTGTAGTAGATGTAGACATTTTATTAAATACTTTTTCAATGGCTTCAACGGTAGTATTATCATGAGTAGCTAAGCTTAATCGCTTTCTAGTACTAGGAATATTAATAAGAGGTTTATCTAAAGGTTTACTTGTGGAAGTATGACTAGTGGAGTAATTCTCAAAAGTAGTTTCGAGTTTATCTAGTTGTTTTAAACATTGATTGGTATAATTATTTTGTTCAATGACTTTTTTAATTTCAGATTCTTTACTAGGGAGTTTAAAAAGAAAAGCATGAACAATGGTGCCTTTATGTTCAATCAGAATGGTTTCTAAAGGAGGGTGACTAGATGAAATCGAAGTGGTGGGGGAAGTTTTCCATTTAGTTTTTGTAATAACGTTTACTTTTTTATAATAATTCTCTAAATAATCAAAGAAAATAATTTCAGTATTGATTTCTGTCATAAATTTATACCATTTCTTGGTAATTTTAGATTGTTGTTTTATATCATAAGTATTCCTATATGTGTGTCTTTTTGACTTATTTGTTGTAATTCAGCATGAAGTTTGTTAAGGTCTGGAGTAAATGGTTTACTTAAAGTTAACAATTGTGGGATAACAGGAGGAACAACTTCAAAATCAGTTTGAGTAGGTGAATCCTGAGATCTAGTATCTTCTTCTTGAAGATGTGTGTGAGTAGAGTAAATTGGTTTACTAATTTGAGAAGTAGAGGAATTATCAATTCCTTTTAATTTACTATGTGTATGCTGGGTTTGTGAAGAAGGCTCACAAATGTGTAGTTTTTTTTTTTTTTTATTATCTCTTCTAGTACACAAAGGGGTATTGAATATTTCATCTTCATTAGTTTCAGTAGATAAACTAGAGGTAGTATGTCGAGAGGATTGACTATAGGGTCTATTAAATCTAATATGAACAGAACCATCATTATTTTGTTGAATATTTTGAATTTCATGACTAGTAGAAGATTGTTGATTTTGGTAATAATTTTCATTTACTATAACCTAATCATCAGGAAGATTAATATCTTTCCAGCAAATCATTTTTGGAACAGAAATATTAGTTTCAGTAGTGCTACCTTGGATTAATAGGGTTTTATCTTTGGGACTTTTAGTTAAAGCTTGAATGTTCAAATTAGTTTTAATCCACATAATAAATTCGATATATTAAAGCAATGTTATGAGTACTTTCTAACATATTAGTATATTCACCAGATAACTGAATATTTAGTGTTAAAGCTTTTAATATATGGGGATCACGTAAACTTAAAGTAAAATTGTAACGATCCCGGTTTAGATCCTTTTTTCATGTTTTGCCACTTCGACTGGGCAGGTCAGGGATCGAGCTACCCGGTCAGCTCGTGGGGGTCGAGGGGGCAGCGCTGGCGGGGTCGAGGGCCAGTGCCCCCGAAGCAAAAATACAAAATGCATTCGAAGTTTCTTGAGCCGCACATGCGGAAAACATGGGAGGGCTTGTTTGGCTACTGCAATAAATGTAGGTGTGGGAGAAGCGCCGCACGTGCGGTGGTAGGTGAGTCTGAAATTTTAGTCTTTTCTTCTCTTTAGGCTGAGTGTATCTACTCTTGTTAGGTCTCTCTCTCTCTCAAAAAACCCTTTCCTTTCCCTTCTCTCCATATTTCCCTACACCAAATTGGATCAAAACCTTGATTTCTCAAGATCCATTAGAGTTCTGCCATAGTTTCTTCATCAAAGTTGGTTAACTTCTCGAGGGCTTCGTTGTGTGTGGTGAAGATTGAGTTTCGACACGGTTGATTTTGGGGGTTTCATCTCATTTCTTCTTCAAAACTTGAGGTAGAGATTTTCATAAAGTTATATATATGTTTTTGCAAGATCTATATGATTTTCGAAATCATATTTCGATAGCTTTGAAAATTGATTGTTGATTCAAGAAGTTGAGCGATTTTGAAAGTGAGTTTGTCTCTTGTTCTCTTCAATTGATCTTATGGGTTTTGATCTTCGTTGATTGAAGAAAATATGATTTTGGAATGCTTTTTTTCAAAATATTTGACTTGTATAGTTTTGGTGAGAAAACCTAAAATTTGGGGATTTTTTTTAAGAGACTGAAAACCCATGAATGATATTGTTATATTTATTTTGTGTGTCAAAATAAATAAATGTTTGGAAAATTTCTTATTTATATTTATATAAATGATGAATTTCAGGGAATATGGGAATTATTGTTCATTTTGGAAATTATTGTTCAAAACGTTGAAATAGTCTTGAAATGACTAATTGTTGAGGATACTTGAGAAGAGGGAATTGTGTCATTCCTTGGATGATGAATTGGAATAAAAGTATTTATATTCATCTTTTGTTATTGGCTTATCAATTACATTAAACTTTGAAAGTTAATTTGAAAACTTGCATTGAGAAAAGAATGTTAAGAAACAAATTTTCATGGAATGGTTTTGGGGTAAATACGTTGGTAAGTCTTGACAGGTGATGTAGATGATATTGAATAAGTTGGCCTGAGAGTCCAAGGTAAAAGGCCGAAAACCAGCGCGGATAGGTGTCGAGCCTTCCGGTTAATACCGGTAAAAATGACAAATTGGTAGTACTTGTATAGTCTACTTGCAGACACCGACCTAGGGATTACCAGAGTCATATTTACCGCTTATACCGATCCCGGGTCTTACCCCTTGTTGTACAGTGATCCGGACTTGGTTCCGTGGATGTTAGCAGTTGTTTATATCTTGTTTACGTCCTTTCATACTTTGTATTTGAGTTATAGGATGTGTTGGGCAGGTTTGTTTCAGGTTGGGAGTGATTGGGAGCAAATGGTTGCTGCCCAGAATTTTGGTTCTTTGCTCGAGCGAGACTTTTGTCGCTCGAGCGAGCTCTGTGTTTTAGATCCTTCGCTCGAGCCAGGGTTCCTTCGCTCGAGCGAGAGTTGAGTTTTGTGCCTTGTGGCTCGAGTGAGAAGTCTTACGCTCGAGCGTGCGTCTGCGTCTCATTTGGACTTGAGAGCTGTGGTTTTTGGCTCGAGCGAGCTTTCCTTTGCTCGAGCAAGCGAGATGTATGTTTTGAGTTCCTTCGCTCGAGTGAGCATTCTTGCGCTCGAGCGAGCTTCTGAGTTGCAGACCTGAAGCTTTAAATTTTTGGCTCGAGCGAGGCTTTCTACGCTTGAGCGAGATTTCTTTGTGTCTGGTCGCTCGAGCGACCAAGTCTTTGCTCGAGCGAGCATGTTTTATATCAGCAGACAGCAGCGTTTTTAACTTCACTTTTTCATCCCCTTTTCTTTTTGAAACCCTAAATTCGAGACCCTCTCTCTCTAAACTTGTCTTCTCTCTAAGATTTGATTTACCTAGGGTGAGTTTCTACCCTTAGCCCTTTGTTAAAAAGATAGAAGGTGGCTTGGGATTCGCTTTAATCTGAAAGTTTGGCGATTTGGAGCATTTTGGTTGTTGGTCTTCTTCTCCTTCTGAGCTCAAACTTCGAGGTAGGGATACCCTACTCCTTCTTATGAGCTTTGTCTTTCAATTTTAGCATTTTGATATGTTAGGAGTTGTTGTGTAATTTTGGGAAAAGTTTGGGTCTTTTGTGTAAATTTACAAAAGTTGGGGTTTTATTTATAATAAACGTATATGCATGTTTGGCATAGAGAAATGAGCTAAGTGATGGGTTATGGATGAAAAATGGAACCTTAGGATTGTTATGTAACTTATGGGATTAATGTCCTAATTACTTTGATAAATTAAATTATGAAATTAATTTGAGAAATGAGAAATTGAATTGAGAATGTTGGAATTGGGAGTGTATGGGATTAAAGGGTCTAGTTGGATTATTTATCACTCACCTAACTGAAATGTCGATAATTTATCCATTTGATGCCTTTATTTTCTGTTTAGAAATAACTGCTTTGGGCTATCGGTGGAGGATAGTCTTGATTGTTGTAGACAATGCATGATGATTAGGCAAACTAAAACTAATCGATTGAGCATGCTATCGAACATAGCGGTTGGAATAATACATTAACCTTATGTATTGATTGATTATATATGATCTATGTCTATATACATGTGTTGTGTGGGAGGAGATAGGGGATGTACTCCACGGTTTAGGGGAAGATAGGGGATGGACCTCTAAATCGGATTCTGTGTGACATTGATACAGCACTACAATGTGTATCAATTGTTGATTATGGAAGTGTGTGAATTGATTTGATATAGCACTAAAATGTATATCGTTATCAATTGTAAAGTATAGAAGTGTTTCTATGTTATGTTGATACAGCACCAAAATGTGTATCTTCGGCAAAGTATGAAAGTGGTTTATGTGTTATTGATATAGTATCAAAATATGTATCCATTATGAATTACAAAAGTGTTTTAAAGATGAGTTACAATCTCATTAAAGTATCTGGCTAAGTGTTGAGCCATGTTTTTAAACTCGAGGTTGAAAGAGAAGTGAAAAGTGAAAAGTAGTATGGACTTGAATGTCACGAAATAGTAATGTGATATAAGTCGGAATATAAGTGGTGACCATCTATCAACTGCTAATCTTTTAGTCATTGTTCATAGCTGGTTTAGTATGTTTCTACTGGGCTGTGGCTCACCCTTTATGGGACATCATTTTCAGGTACAGGTAGCATGCCACCTCCACGGACATAGCTTGGGAGGCTAGAGGCGAACATGCTTTTTGTTGTATTATTTTCTTTGATGTATTACATGTAGATTCAAGCCAAGGGCTTAATGTGTAATTGAGTTAGCACTCTCTTTATTGTAACCAAGTGTTAACTTGGAAAGCTGTAAGCCCGTAGGGCATTTGCATTTGTTGTTAACATGTAATACTTTTTGTAATGAGTTACTTTGATGAATAGAAGGATGTCGGTCTTTTATATATCAATGCATGTCAATGTTGATGGGTTTAATGTTATTATTTTGACGGCGTTACACCGCTCTTGAAATGAATTATTAAGTTTTGAAAAATTGAAATTGCAAGACATCATTGAGCATGAGGGTTTTAAAAGATGAAGATGTGATTTTCTTTCAAAAGAGCATAGCATGGCATGTGCATTTCATCTCTTAAGACTTGTATAAAATGTATATACTTTGTTAAGGATTTCCTACTGGGCTTTATTCTCACTCTACGGGTTTTTTGTACAGGAAAAGATATGGTGATGCCGCCTAACTAAAGGCGAGGAAATGCGTGTTGAGAGTATGAGACTCTCATTTTGCTGTGACTTTGTGTATAAGCCAAGGACTGTACGTGTGTGGGTTTGAATAGCCGTTTTGTGTAACCAGGCTCAAGCCTTGGAAACTTGTTAAACCATTGGGGGTATTTATTTGTTTATTTACTTGTTGTTGGATTAATGTATTGTTGCATGAAGAACTATTGTATCATGTAATGTAAGTTTGGAGATTTATATTCGGTTTTCCTTGAAAGAGCCATGATTGTTGTATTATCATTTGGGCTAGAAATTTGGGGCGTTACAACTTGGTATCAGAGCTACCGGGTTTGAATACTTGGAGCTCGTGGGAAGTGGTTGTTTAACCACAATGGGTTCATTTAGCATGCTTGGGAAGTGTTATGCATTTTGTGACTATGTGATGACATGCTTATGTGAGTAAATGAGTATGGGACTGGACTTTTAGGATGTTGTTTGCACCTGTTAAATTCCTTGAGGTCTCATTAGAAGGATACTTGATCAATATTCGTTCTACTAAGAATTCTTGGTTTTTCGTGGGATAGATTTCATCGTAAAAGAATAGTCCGTATGTGTTTACATGACTAAGTGCTTATGTGGAGTGAAATTGAATTGTGTATATGGTAGAGAAATATATGGAATTGTTATAGTCGAACGTGTGAGTCAAGTTACGAGCACATATGAGTTAATGTGCTAAATTATTTCTCTTGTGTCCTTTATTATGATGTCAGGAAGGGATCAAGTCCGTGGTGGTAGAGGCGGGAGGCGTGGTAGGGCTTGCCAAGGTGTGCATGAGATACCGGTCCATAGGGTTCCGGTGCAAGAAGAAGGGTTCGACCAAGCTAATATGGCCAAGCAAGCAGGCCAAGCTAATATGGCCAAGCACGTGGGACAAGAGGGTCAAACCGCAATGGGGGCTCTAGCTTGAGAAATGGCAGGGGCTTTAAGGGAGTCTATGAACTTGTTGAGGGTGGAGAATCAAGCCCGAAAGAACACCGTGGAGTCAAGGGCGAGTTTCCTTACTAGAGAGTTCTTGCAGGCCAAACCGGATGAGTTCCATGGTGGTCCCGAGCCCAAAAAAGTGGATGAGTGGCTCGAACGAACTGTGAAGACATTTGAGATACTTCACATCGAAGATAGTGAACTAAGAGTGACTCTAGCGAGTTACTACCTTAAGGGAGACGCGGGTCAATGGTGGAAATATGCCAAGGGTAGAGTGGAGCCGACATGGGAAGCCTTTGCGGTTGCTTTCCAAGATAAGTACATACCTCCCACTGCTAGGGAGAGATTGAGGCAAGAGTTCAAAGACCTCAAACAACTCGACATGCCCGTGGCTGAGTTTGAGGTGGTCTTCTCCAGTTTGTCCAGATTTGCACCCAGGTTGGTGGCAACGGAAGAGCGTCGTTGCATTGAATTTGAAAAGAAATTGAAAACAAAAATTATGTTCGAGCTTGTCGGAAATATGATTCAAGAATTTGACCGTCTTGTGGAGACGGCGACACACATAGAAATTTCCATACAAGCCGAGGAGGAGAGGCTTCGGAGTTCAAGGTCTAGGAGCCAAGAGTCTCAAGGAGACTATATGTAGAACAAGAAGAGCAGAAACACTTATCCATCCCTGTCCCAACCACAACAGTCTAGATCTACTTTTCCTTTTCCTAGTGCGGGTCCAGGAAAAAGTGCATCGTGTAGCTTCTCGTGTTTTAAGTGTGGCCAACCGAGTCACAAATCCTTCTTATGCCCACAGAAAGGAGGAGGGCAGTTAATGTTGCCACCACCTAATCGATATCAAAGTCAGTCTCAGTCTCAGAATAAAGGTCAAGGGTTTAATTGTTATCAGTGTGGTCAGCCGGGGCATACAAAGAGAACTTGCCCACAGTTGGGAGGCGAATCTGGCGCATCAGGGTCGAGGCAGACTTAGAGCCACCAGTAGGCTCAACCAGTCTGAGCTTCATGAGTTAATCAGGGAGCCACTCCGGCTCAGTCAGTACAACAAGCCTATGCTCCGAGAGGGGAGCAAGTTAATCAGGGGCCACAGGGGTGCGTGTATGCTGTTACCGTGCCAGAGTAGTTGCTAGAATCCTCAGTTGTGAGAGGTATTTTTGTTGTGTGTAATTCTTTGGCTAACGTATTGATAGACATGGGTGCGTCTCGTTCATTAATATCTACTGCATTTGCTTCTGCATTGGGGTTAGAGGTAGCACGGTTAGTGCCTCCACTCAGAGTAGAGTCACCTGTTGAGGGTTCAGTTGATTTAGACAGGGGTTGTCGTGATTGTGAAATAGAAGTTGACGGGCGTCGACTTCCGTTTGCTTTTGTGTGCAACATATGTCAAGTTTTGATGTCTATTTAGGTATAGATTGGTTGCATTCTTATCAAGCTGTGATTGATTGTTACAGTCAGAGAGTTACGGTGTGCACTTCGGGTGGTCATCGTTTTTATTTTATGGGGAACCGAGTTGATGGAGCCTTGTCGCCAGTTGTTGACCCTCGTAGTAGGAGCAAGCTTAGTGGCCTTCTTGCAACTCTCTTGGATAGTGAGAGTGATGGGGCTCGTGTTGAGTTGCCAAGAGTAGTTTGTGAATACCCAGATGTCTTTCCAAAAGATCTTGCTAGTTTACCACCTCACCGGGAGAATGAGTTCTCCATTGAATTAGTGTCGGGCACGGCACCGATTTCCACGTCACCGTATAGATTTGCACCCGCCGAATTGCATGAGTTGAAGATTCAACTCCAAGAACTTTTAGACAAGAGCTTCATTCGCCCTAGTACATCGCCTTGGGGAGCGCCGACTCTCTTCGCGAAGAAGAATGATGGGTCATTGCGGTCGTTTATTGATTACCGCAAGTTGAATAGAGTTACAGTTAAGAACAAGTATCCCCTACCTAGAATAGATGATTTGTTTGACCAACTTAGAGGGTCTCGTTGCTTCTCAAAAATAGATTTGAAGTAGGGGTACCATCAGTTGAGAGTCCGAGAGGAGGACATTCAGAAGACGGTCTTTCCTACTCGTTATGGCCATTATGAATTCCTTATAATGCCTTTCGGATTGACCAATGCACCGGCTTCCTTTATGGATTTAATGAACAGAATTTTTCGGGAATACTTGGACCGTTTTGTGGTCGCCTTTGTGGACGACATCTTGATTTATTCAACCTCTGAAGAGGAACATGAGACTCACTTGCGGGTAGTGCTGGGTTTACTTAGTGAGCACCAATTGTATGCCAAATTTGAAAAATGCGAGTTTTGGTTAACGGATGTGAAGTTTTTAGGGCATGTAGTGTCTAGAGAGGAAGTGACTGTGGACTCCTCAAAGATAGATGTCGTACAGGATTGGGAACAACCCAAGAATGTTTTTGAAATCTAGAGTTTCTTGGGATTAGCGGGGTATTATCAACGTTTTGTAAGGGACTTCTCTAGACTAGCTGCACTTTTGACTAGGTTGACTAGAAAGGGTATCAAATTTGTGTGGAGTGAGACTTGTGAAAAATCATTCCAAGAACTTAAGACTAGATTGACTACCGCACCGGTTTTGATAATTATGGAAAGGGGTTTGAATTACACTGTCTATTGTGATGCGTCTGGGGATGGACTTGGTTGTGTCTTGATGCAAGAGGGAAAAGTTGTGGCCTACAGATCACCACAATTGAAAACTCACGAGAAGAATTACCCCATCCATGATTTAGAATTAGCGGCGGTGATTTTTGCCTTGAAAATTTGGAGGCATTACATGTATGGTGAGAAGTTTGAGGTTTTCTCCAATCATAGGAGTCTAAAGTATTTTTTTTTCTTCTCAAAAAGACTTGAATTTACAACAACGAAGGTGAATGGAATTTATGGACGATTATGACTTTGAGTTACACTATCATCCGGGGAAAGCCAATGTGGTGGCCGATGCTTTGAGTTGAAAATCTGTGAGTAGTTCGGTAAGTGTGGCCATTCGGGAATGGGATATGCTAGATGTTATTGGCGAGTTTGATTTGCACTTGGGTGAGTCCGGAGAGAGTGCTACCTTGTTTACTTTGAATGCTCAACCTACCTTGGTTAGTAAGGTCATAGAGGCACAACGAGGAGATCGTTAATTGGAATCAATCCATGTTAAGATTTCCAATGGAAAGGAAGAGAAAGGTTAGAACGTTCACTTGGATCTGAGTGTACGTTACCTAAATCGTATGTTTGTACCAGAATCTTGTAGAGAGGAAGTACTTTGGGAGTTCCATCACTCATGCCTTGCGGTACACCCGAGAGGCACTAAAATGTATCATGATCTTAGTCGTCAGTTTTGATGGAGGGGTATGAAACGAGATATCGCTTTATTTGTATCAAAGTGCCTTACTTGTCAACAAGTGAAAACCGAACACCAAAGACCAGCGGGTTTGTTACAATCCTTACCGATAACCGAGTGGAAATGAGAGCGTGTTACCATGGATTTTGTAGTTGGGCTTCCTAGAACACAACGAGGCAATGATGCCGTTTGGGTGATTACTGATAGGTTGACTAAGTCTACACATTTCATTCTGATGTGCACCAGCGACTCAGTTGAACGCTTGGCAGAGTTGCACGTTAGAGAAATAGTTTGACTTCATGGAGTCCCTGTGACAATTGTGTCGGATAGGGATCCTCATTTTACTACCCGGTTATAGCAAAGCCTTCAAGAGGCATTGGAAACTAAGTTGACTCTTAGCACCGCTTATCATCCTCAAACCGATGGACAGTCAGAAGGTACCATTCAGATTTTGGAGGACATGCATAGAGCTTGTGTCCTTGATTTTAAGGGGCCTTGGGAACGGCACTTACCATTGATTGAGTTTTCTTACTACAATAGTTACCAAGCTAGTATTGGGATGGCACCATTTGAGGCCTTGTATGGCCGACCTTGTAGATCACCGGTTTGTTGAGCCGAAGTGGGCAATGCACCGTCACTGCGTCCGAAAATTGTTAGAGAGACAACCCAGAAAGTTGTTCTCATTCGGAAGAGGTTAGCTACGGCCCAAAGCCGACAAAAGAGTTATGCCGATAAGAGGAGACGACCTTTATCTTTTGAAGTTGGTGACCATGTGTTTCTAAAAATCTCACCAAGGTGGGGTTTGATGAGATTTGGTAAGAGTGGTAAATTATCTCCAATGTTCATTGGGCCTTTTGAGATCCTAGAGCGAATTGGGGAAGTGGCATACCGATTAGCTTTACCACCACAACTTTCCGGAGTTCACAACGTATTTCATGTATCTATGCTTAGGAAGTATGAACCCGACCCTTCTCATGTTCTTCATTGGGTTGACTTAGAGGTAGATGAGGATGCCTCTTACGAAGAACGACCGGTTCAAATATTAGATACCCGGGAGCAAGTGCTACAAGGCAAAACTATACCGTTGGTAAAGGTGTTGTGGAGACACCATGGGGTTGAAGAAGCGACGTGGGAACGGGAGGCGGAAGTCCGTTCCAAATATCCGGATTTGTTTGAAAATGTTTAACTTGCTTTTCTTTGTAATATTTCCTAATGTTCAGGGAAACGTATTTAAAGTTGTTAACCACATGTTGATATGTGCGTTGTTGTTTTAAGTTTAAGGTTGTTGAGAGTTGCCATTACTTTTTTGGAAATTTCATGTTTATGCGTATTTGGTAGGTTGTTATTAATGAGATAACCATGGTGGAAATGGTGGAATTTGGTTGAGAGTTAGCATTATGATTTGAAAATGAAATAGCGTGGCTTTGATAGCTAGAAACCCCTTTGTTTGGGTAGTTTGATTTGAAATTTCGGGGATGAAATTCTTTAAGGAGGAAAGGTTGTAGCGATCCCGGTTTCGATCTTTCTTTCATGTTTTGCCACTTCGACTGGGCAGGTCGGGGATCGAGCTGCCCGGTCAAATCTCGGCGGTCTAGGGGGCAGCGGCCCTTGGCAGGTCTGACAGTAGCGCCTTGGAGGGGTCGAGGGGCAGCGCCTCTGAAGCAAAAATACAAAATGCATTCAAAGTTGCTTGAGCCGCACATGCGAAAAACAGGAGAGGGCTTGTTTGGCTACTACAATAAATGCAGGTGCAGGAGTGCAAGTGCGGGAGAAGCGCCGCACATGCGGTGGTAGGTGAGTCCGAAATTTTTGCCTTTTCTTTTCTTTAAGCTAAGTGTATCTTACTCGTGTTAGGTCTCTCTGTCTAAAAAAAAAACCATTTTCTCTCCTTTCTCTCTACATTTCCCTACGCCAAATTGGATCAAAACGGTGATTTCTCAAGATCCATTAAAGTTCTGCCATAGTTTCTTCATCAAAGTTGGTTAACTTCTCAAGGGCTTTGTTGTGTGCTGTGAAGATTGAGTTTCGACACCGTTGATTTTGAGGGTTTCATCTCATTTCTTCTTCTAAACTTGAGGTAGAGATTTTCTTAGAGTTATATATATGTTTTTGCAAGATCTATATGATTTTCGAAATCATCTTTCGATAGCTTTGAAAATTGATTGTTGATTCAAGAAGTTGAGCGATTTTGAAAGTGGGTTTGTCTCTTGTTCTTTTCAAATGATCTTATGGGTTTTGATCTTCGTTGATTGAAGAAAATATGATTTTGGAATGTTTTTTTTCAAAAGATTTGAGTTGTATAGTTTTGGTGAGAAAACTTAGAATTTGGGGATTTTTTTTAAGAGACTGAAAACCCATGAATGATATTGTTATATTTATTTTGTGTGTCAAAATAAATGGATGTTTGGAAAATTTCTTATTTATATTTATATAAATGATGAATTTCAGGGAATATGAGAATTATTGTTCATTTTGGAAATTATTGTTCAAAACGTTGAAATAGTCTTGAAATAACTAATTGTCGAGGATACTTGAGAAGATGGAACTGTGTTATTCCTTGGATGATGAATGGGAATAAAAGTATTTATATTCATTTTGTGAAATTGGCATATCAATTCATTTGATTACATTAAACTTTGAAACTTGATTTGAAAATTTGCATTGAGAAAAGAATGTTGAGAAACATGTTTTCATGGAATGGTTTTAGGGTAAATACATTGGTAAGTCATGATAGGTGGTATAGATGATATTGAATAAGTTGGTCTGAGAGTGCGTGGTGAAAGACCGAAAACCCGCGCGGATAGGTGTCAAGCCTTCCGGTTAATACCGGTAAAAATGACAATTTGGTAGTACTTGTATAGTCTACTTGCAGACACCGACCTAGGGATTACCAGAGTCGTATTTACTGCCCTTAAAATAAATTGTTAAGTTTTGAACAATTGAAATTGCATGATATCATTGAGCATGATGATTTTCAAAAGATGAAAATGTGATTTATCTTCAAAAATGGTATAGCATGGCATGTGCATTTCATCTCTTGAGACTTTTATAAAATGTATATACTTTGTTAAGAATTTCCTACTGGGCTTTATGTTCACCCTACGAGATTTTTGTGCAGGAAAAGATGTGGTGATCCCACCCAACTAGAGGCGTGGAAGTATGTGTGTTGGGAGTACAATGCTCTTATTTTGCTGTGACTCTGTGTGTAAGCCAAGGGCTGTGTTTGTGTAGGTTTGAATAACCGTTTTGTGTAACCAGGTTCAAGCCTTGGAAACTTGTAAATCCTTGGAGGTATTTATTTGTTTATTTGCTTGTTGTTGGATTAATGTATTAATTGTTGCATGAAGAACTATTGTATCATGTAATGTAAGTTTGGAGATTTATATTCGGTTTTCCTTGAAAGAGCCATGATTGTTGTCTTATCATTTGGGTTAGAAATTTGGGGCGTTATAAGTTGGTATCAGAGCTACCCGGCTTGAATACTTGGAGCTCGTGGGAAGTGGTTGTTTAACCACAATGGGTTCATTTAGCATGCTTAGGAAGTGTTATGCATTTTGTGACTATGTGATGACATGCTTATGTGAGTAAGTAAGTATAGGACTGGACTTTTGGGATGCTGTTTGCGCCTGTTAAATTCCTTGAGGTCTCATTAGAAGGATACTTGATCAATATTCGTTCTACTAAGAATTCTTGGTTTTTCGTGGGATAGATTTCATCGTAAAAGAATAGTCCATATGTATTTACATGACTAAGTGCTTATATGGAGTGAAATTGAATTGTGTATATGGTAGAGAAATATATGGAATTGTTATAGTCGAACGTGTGAGTCAAGTTACGGGCACATATGAGTTAATGTGCTAAATTATTTCTCTTGTGTCCTTTATTATGATGTCAGGAAGGGATCAAGTCCGTGGTGGTAGAGGTGGGAGGCGTGGTAGGGCTTGCCAAGGTGTGCATGAGATACCGGTCCATAGGGTTCCGGTGCAAGAAGAAGGGTTCGACCAAGCTAATATGGCCAAGCACGTGGGACAAGAGGGTCAAACCGCAATGGGGGCCCTAGCTTGAGAAATGGCAGGGGCTTTAAGGGAGTCTATGAACTTGTTGAGGGTGGAGAATCAAGCCCGAAAGAACACCGCGGAGTCAAGGGCGAGTTTCCTTACTAGAGAGTTCTTGCAGGCCAAACCGGATGAGTTCCATGGTGGTCCCGAGCCCAAAAAAGTGGATGAGTGGCTCGAACGAACTGTGAAGACATTTGAGATACTTCACATCGAAGATAGTGAACTAAGAGTGACTCTAGCGAGTTACTACCTTAAGGGAGACGCGGGTCAATGGTAGAAATATGCCAAGGGTAGAGTGGAGCCGACATGGGAAGCCTTTGCGGTTGCTTTCCAAGATAAGTACATATCTCTCACTGCTAGGGAGAGATTGAGGCAAGAGTTCAAAGACCTCAAACAACTCGACATGCCCGTGGCCGAGTTTGAGGCGGTCTTCTCCAGTTTGTCCAGATTTGCACCCGGGTTGGTGGCAACGGAAGAGCGTCGTTGTATTGAATTTGAAAAGAAATTGAAAACAAAAATTTTGTTCGAGCTTGTCGGAAATATGATTCAAGAATTTGACCGTCTTGTGGAGACGGCGACACACATAGAAATTTCCATACAAGCCGAGGAGGAGAGGCTTCGGAGTTCAAGGTCTAGGAGCCAAGTGTCTCAAGGAGACTATGGGCAGAACAAGAAGAGCAGAAACACTTATCCATCCATGTCCCAACCACAACAGTCTAGATCTACTTTTCCTTTGCCTAGTGCGGGTCCGGGAAAAAGTGCATCGTGTAGCTTCTCGTGTTTTAAGTGTGGCCAACCGGGTCACAAATATTTCTTATGCCCACAGAAAGGATGAGGGCAATTAATGTTACCACCACCTAATCGATATCAAAGTCAGTCTCAGTCTCAGAATAAAGGTCAAGGGTTTAATTGTTATCAGTGTGGTCAGCCGGGGCATACAAAAAGAACTTGTCCACAGTTGGGAGGCACATTTGGCGCATCAGGGTCGAGGTAGACTTAGAGCCACCAGCAGGCTCAATCAATCCGAGCTTCACGAGTTAATCAGGAAGCCACTCCAGCTCAGTCAGTACAACAAGCCTATGCTCCGAGAGGGGAGCAAGTTAATCAGGGGCCATAGGGGTGCGTGTATGCTGTTACCGTGCCAGAGCAGTTGCCTGAATCCTCAGTTGTGAGAGGTATTTTTGTTGTGTGTAATTCTTTGGCTAACGAATTAATAGACACGGGTGCGTCTCATTCACTTATATCTACTGCATTAGAGTCACCTGTTGAAGGTTCAATTGATTTAGACAGGGGTTGTCGTGATTGTGAAATAGAAGTTGCCAGGCGTCGACTTCTGTTTGCTTTTGTGTGCTAGATATGTCAAGTTTTGATGTCATTTTAGGTATGGATTGGTTGTATTCTTATCAAACTGTGATTGATTGTTACCGTCATACGGTGTGCACTTCGGGTGGTGATCATTTTTATTTTCTGGCGAACCGAGTTGATAGAGCCTTGTCGCCAGTTGTTGACCCTCGTAATAGGAGCAAGCTTAGTGGCCTTCTTGCAACTCTCTTGGATAGTGAGAGTAACGGGGCTCGGGTTGAGTTACCAAGGGTAGTTTGTGAACACCCGGATGTCTTTCCAAAAGATCTTGCTAGTTTACCACCTCATCGAGAGAACGAGTTCTCCATTGAATTAGTGTCGGGCACGGCACTGATTTCCATGTCACCGTATAGATTTGCACGCGCCGAATTGCATGAGTTGAAGATTCAACTCCAAGAACTTTTAGACAAGAACTTCATTCGCCCTAGTCCATCGCCTTGGGGAGCGCCGACTCTCTTCGCGAAGAAGAATGATGGGTCATTGCGGTCGTTTATTAATTACCGCAAGTTGAATAGAGTTACAGTTAAGAACAAGTATCCCCTACCTAGAATAGATGATTTGTTTAACCAACTTAGAGGGTCTCGTTGCTTCTCAAAAATAGATTTGAAGTCGGGGTACCATCAGTTGAGAGTCCGGGAGGAGGACATTCAGAAGACGGTCTTTCGTACTCGTTATGGCCACTATGAATTCCTTATAATGCCTTTTGGGTTGACCAATGCAACGGCTTCCTTTATGGATTTGATAAACATAATTTTTCGGGAATACTTCGACCGTTTTGTGGTCGTCTTTGTGGACGACATCTTGATTTATTCAACCTCTGAAGAGGAACATGAGACTCACTTGCGGGTAGTGCTGGGTTTACTTAGTGAGCACCGATTGTATGCCAAATTCGAAAAATGCGAGTTTTGGTTAACGGAGGTGAATTTTTTTGGGGCATGTAGTGTCTAGAGAGGAAGTGACTGTGGACTCCTCAAAGATAGATGCCGTACAGGATTGGGAACAACCCAAGAATGTTTTTGAAATCCGAAGTTTCTTGGGATTAGCGGGGTATTATCGACGTTTTGTAAGGGTCTTCTCTAGACTAGCTGCACCTTTGACTAGGTTGACTAGAAAGGGTATCAAATTTGTGTGGAGTGAGACTTGTGAAAAGTCATTCCAAGAGCTTAAGACTAGATTGACTACTGCACCGGTTTTGATAATTATGGAAAGGGGTTTGAATTACACTGTCTATTGTGATGCGTCCGGGGATGGACTTGGTTGTGTCTTGTTGCAAGAGGGAAAAGTTGTGGCCTACGGATCACGACAATTGAAAACTCACGAGAAGAATTACCCCACCCATGATTTAGAATTAGCGGCGGTGATTTTTGCCTTAAAAATTTGGAGGCATTACTTGTATGGTGAGAAGTTTGAGGTTTTCTCCGATCATAAGAGTCTAAAGTATTTTTTTTTTCTCGAAAAGACTTGAATTTACAACAACGAAGGTGAATGGAATTTATGGACGATTATGACTTTGAGTTACACTATCATCCGGGGAAAGCCAATGTGGTGGCCGATGCTTTGAGTCGAAAATCTGTGAGTACTTCGGCAAGTGTGGCCATTCGGGAATGGGATATGCTAGATGTTATTGGCGAGTTTGATTTGCACTTGGGTGAGTCCGGAGAGAGTGCTACCTTGTTTACTTTGAATGCTCAACCTACGTTGGTTAGTAAGGTCATAGAGGCACAACGAGGAGATCGTGACGTGGAATCAATCCGTGTTAAGATTTCCAATGGGAAGGAAGAGAAAGGTTAGAAAGTTCACTCGGATCTGAGTGTACGTTACCTAAATCGTATGTTTGTACCAGAATCTTGTAGAGAGGAAGTACTTTGGGAGTTCCATCACTCACGCCTTGCGGTACACCCGGGAGGCACTAAAATGTATCATGATCTTAGTCGTCAGTTTTGATGGAGGGGTATGAAACGGGATATCGCTTTATTTGTATCGAAGTGCCTTACTTGTCAACAAGTGAAGACCGAACACCAAAGACCAACGGGTTTGTTACAATCCTTACCGATAACCGAGTGGAAATGGGAGCGTGTTACCATGGATTTTGTAGTTGGGCTTCCTAGAACACAACAAGGCAATGATGCCGTTTGGGTGATTACTAATAGGTTGACTAAGTCTACACATTTCATTCCGATGTGCACCAGCGACTCAGTTGAACGCTTGGCAGAGCTGCACATTACAGAAATAGTTCGACTTCATGGAGTCCCTGTGACTATTGTGTCGGATAGGGATCCTCATTTTACTGCCCGGTTATAGCAAAGCCTTCAAGAGGCATTGGAAACTAAGTTGACTCTTAGCACCGCTTATCATCCTCAAACCGATGGACAGTCAGAAGGTACCATTCAGATTTTGGAGGACATGCTTAGAGCTTGTGTCCTTGATTTTAAGGGGCCTTGGGAACGGCACTTACAATTGATTGAGTTTTCTTACTACAATAGTTACCAAGCTAGTATTAGGATGGCACCATTTGAGGCCTTGTATGGCCGACCTTGTAGATCACCGGTTTGTTGCGCCGAAGTGGGCGATGCACCGTCACTGCGTCCGAAAATTGTTAGAGAGACAACCCAGAAAGTTGTTCTCATTCGGAAGAGGTTAGCTACGGCCCAAAGCCGACAAAAGAGTTATGCCGATAAGAGGAGACGACCTTTATCTTTTGAAGTTGGTGACCATGTGTTTCTAAAAATCTCACCAAGGTGGGGTTTGATGAGATTTGATAAGAGTGGTAAATTATCTCCAATGTTCATTGGGCCTTTTGAGATCCTAGAGCGAATTGGGGAAGTGGCATACCGATTAGCTTTACCACCACAACTTTCCGGAGTTCACAACGTATTTCATGTATCTATGCTTAGGAAGTATGAACCCGACCCTTCTCATGTTCTTCATTGGGTTGACTTAGAGGTAGATGAGGATGCCTCTTACGAAGAACGACCGGTTCAAATATTAGATACCCGGGAGCAAGTGTTACAGGGCAAAACTATACCGTTGGTAAAGGTGTTGTGGAGACACCATGGGATTGAAGAAGCGATATGGGAACGGAAGGCGGAAGTCTGCTCCAAATATCCAGATTTGTTTGAAAATGCTTATGTTGCTTTTCTTTGTAATATTTCCTAGTGTTCAGGGAAACGTATTTAAAGTTGTTAACAACATGTTGATATGTGCGTTGTTGTTTTAAGCATAAAGTTGTTGAGAGTTGCCATTACTTTTTAGGAAATTTCATGTTTATGAGTATTTGGTAGGTTGTTGTTAATGAGATAACCATGGTGGAAATGGTGGAATTTGGTTGAGAGTTAGTATTATGATTTGAAAATGAAATAGCGTGGCTTTGATTGCTAGAAACCCCTTTGTTTGGGTAGTTTGATTTGAAATTTCGGGGATGAAATTCTTTAAGGTGGAAAGGTTGTAGTGATCCCGGTTTCGATCCTTCTTTCATGTTTTGCCACTTCGACTGGGCAGGTCGGGGATCGAGCTGCCCGGTCAACTTGCGGCGGTCTAGGGGGCAGCGGCCCTTGCCGGGTCCGGAGGCAGCGCCCTAGCGGGGTCAAGAGGCAGCGCCTCTGAAGCAAAAATACAAAATGCATTCGAAGTTGCTTGAGCCGCACATGCGGAAAACAGGGGAGGGCTTGTTTGGCTACTGCAATAAATACAGGTGCGGGACTGCAAGTGCGGGAGAAGCGCCGCACGTGCGGTGGTAGGTGAGTCCGAAATTTTTGCCTTTTCTTTTCTTTAGGCTTAGTGTATCTTACTCGTGTTAGGTCTCTCTGTCTCAAAAAAACCCTTTTTTCTCCCTTCTCTCTACATTTCCCTACGCCAAATTGGATCAAAACATTGATTTATCAAGATCCATTAGAGTTCTTCCATAGTTTCTTCATCAAAGTTGGTTAACTTCTCAAGGGCTTTGTTGTGTGCAGTGAAGATTGAGTTTCGACACCGTTGATTTTGGAGGTTTCATCTCATTTCTTCTTCTAAACTTGAGGTAGAGATTTTCTTAGAGTTATATATATGTTTTTGCAAGATCTATATGATTTTCGAAATCATCTTTCGATAGCTTTGAAAATTGATTGTTGATTCAAGAAGTTGAGCGATTTTGAAAGTGGGTTTGTCTCTTGTTCTCTTCAATTAATCTTATGGGTTTTGATCTTCGTTGATTGAAGAAAATATGATTTTGGAATGCTTTTTTTTTCAAAAGATTTGAGTTGTATAGTTTTGGTGAGAAAACCTAGAATTTGGGAATTTTTTTTAAGAGACTGAAAACCCATTAATGATATTGTTATATTTATTTTGTGTGTCAAAATAAATGGATGTTTGGAAAATTTCTTGTTTATATTTATATAAATGGTGAATTTCAGGGAATATGAGAATTATTGTTCATTTTTGAAATTATTGTTCAAAATGTTGAAATAGTCTTGAAATGACTAATTGTTGAGGATACTTAAGAAGAGGGAATTGTGTTATTCCTTGGATGATGAATTGAAATAAAAGTATTTATTTTCATCTTGTGTTATTGGCATATCAATTCATTTGATTACATTAAACTTTGAAAGTTAATTTGAAAACTTGCATTGAGAAAAGAATGTTGAGAAACAAGTTTTCATGGAATGGTTTTGGGATAAATACGTTGGTAAGTCTTGATAGGTGGTGTAGATGATATTGAATAAGTTGGCCTGAGAGTCCGGGGTAAAAGGCCGAAAACCTGCGCGGATAGGTGTCGAGCCTTCCGGTTAATACCGGTAAAAATGACAAATTGGTAGTACTTGTATAGTCTACTTGCAGACACCGACCTTGGGATTACCAGAGTCATATTTACCGCTCTTGAAATGAATTGTTAAGTTTTGAAGAATTGAAATTGCATGACATCATTGAGCATGAGGGTTTTCAAAGATGAATATATGATTTTCTTTCTAAAGAGCATAGCATGACATCTGCATTTTATCTCTTGAGACTTGTATAAAATGTATATACTTTGTTAAGGATTTCCTACTGGGCTTTATTCTCACCCTACGGGTTTTTTGTGCAGGAAAAGATGTGGTGATGCCGCCTAACTAAAGGCGAGGAAATGCGTGTTGAGAGTATGAGACTCTCATTTTGCTGTGACTTTGTGTATAAGCCAAGGACTGTATGTGTGTGGGTTTGAATAGCCGTTTTGTGTAACTAGGCTCAAGCCTTGGAAACTTGTTAAACCCTTGGGGATATTTATTTGTTTATTTACTTGTTGTTGGATTAATGTATTGTTGCATGAAGAACTATTGTATCATGTAATGTAAGTTTGGAAAATTATATTCGGTTTTCCTTGAAAGAGTCATGATTGTTGTATTATCATTTGGGTTAGAAATTTGGGACGTTAAAAAAATCTGGAAAACAATTAAAATGTACTGGACCTTTATGTAGGCCAGATTCCATCATTCCCATAACACTGGCATGATAATTAATAAAATGAGCATCACGTAAACATAAAAGGACAGAAGTATTTCTACCTTATTGGGTTAACGGGTTGATTCCCACTTTGATTAATCCTAAATGGATAAAATAATGACCAGCTTTGAGATGTTTTCTAATTGACCCTTTAGATAATAATTGACAAGTTTCCCTAATTTTTGTTAAAGCATAAACTTGTTCAACAATTTTGACTTGTAAATCAACATTAAAGGTGGATTGTAAAAAATTAGTTTGATAATTTTATTGTTGCATAAGAAAATAGTTAAAAATTTTATTTTTTTCTATTAATTTGCTAAATAAAAAATTATGATAAAAAAGTATTTATAATTTAAAAAATCATAAGAAACAATCCATATTTTAAACAAATTTTAAAAAATATATTTTTAATTTATTCAAAATTTAATTTATGTTGGAAATAAAGAATGTGACATGTCTTCCACCATCTTACCCCACCAACATCGCTACACCATTATCTCCCATATTCTCTCCTCTCCTCTCATCCATTGCGAACTTCCATTGAAAATTATCACCAATTGATTTTGAAATGCGGCAATAAGGATGACAATCTTCCCCCAACTCCGCCCTCATGTGTTTCTTCCACCCCGATGAAGAAGTGGGGCATCAAGAATGGGTTTTTCTTCTCCCTTTTTGTTCTACTTGGCTTCTACTCTAATTATATATATTAAATATATTTATAGTATATATAATTTTAAAAAAATTATTATAATAAAATTAAAACACTAAGATAATGCACTTAACATTTATTTTCACTCATTTATTTATCATTTTATATCTTTTAATTTTCATTAATTATAAATTATTATTCATAACAAATCAGATTATCTATGATTTTTATTGGTATTATTGCTATTCTTAAAATTACAAAATTAACTTACCCTTTGCCCCCTCCCCCTCACCCAACTATCCCTTGATTTGCTCTAATCCGGATATGATATGAAGCGGAAGTAGGGATAAATTATTGCAAACCCGCCTTGTTGCCATCTCTATGTGGCGATGAATTGAAGAATCGAGGGTCAAGGGTTGCACTGGGAAAGTGGATGTATGAGGTAAGGGTTGAGGTGTCGCATTGGTGTAGGTCGTTTGCTTGTAATGGAAGGAGTTAGCCTTGGGGAGGGGCAGAGGTGGAAGGGGCTGATTGTTGGTGTCAGAGGTGAGAAGATGGAGACAAAGGACATAAGGTGGACTAGAGAGTAAGAGATGATTTTTTTTTTCATTTTTTAATTTTAATTTTTAATTTTTAGATGCACTTAAAAACAAAAATATTTGTTAAAAATCTTGTAAAAAAATCACTAAATAAAAAAATAAAAAATGGTTTGAATTACAATGCTTCTAAAGTTATGGTTTGAATTTGTGTTGGCTAGAAGCATTGTTATATTTGGTTCTAGGCTACTGTCGTGGTGGGACAATAACTTGTTAAATCAAAATTGGTTGTGGTTACGTTGTTTGGTTATGTTTTAAAATAGTGGTAATTATGATGTATTGTGGTGATGATTTTGGTTAGAATCAAAATCGTCTTTGGCTATGATCCAAATTGGATTGAATTATGAGCTAATATGGTTAGGATTAATGACTTAAAATTTAATTTTTTAGTGATTTTATACATAAATGAATTTTTATTAATCTTTTTTACCACTAAATATAAAGTAATGGGATTTCATATACCATTTCCCACTTATATGAGAAATTTATTAGAAAATCATCTTTCAAGTATTTGTATCTCAATTAGTTTATAAGATATTCTCATATTTCAATAAGTCCTATTATTTTGGATATTTGATCCACTAAATCCTAATTCTTATATTTAAGATATTTTATGGACAATTTTACCCTTGAAACTATTTTTTGAACCCTTAGTAACTTAGTGATGTGAACATTCACATTAAATAAATTTAACAATATGAATGTTCACATCATGAAACATTCACACTCTCAATGTGAATATTAATGTACGCTTCACCCTATTATTATTAAGGATACTTTGATAACTATATCATCCATAAGGCTTATCAGAACATAAGAAAATAATTTCGAGTATGTAAAACATAAGTAGGTGAAAAATAATTTATGAATAAATGCCCCTTTATAAGTATATATATCATTTTGTTCCTTATTTTTATTTTTATTTTTTTGGATAAAATACTAAAAGTGGAAGTGCATGTAGTATGCACATTGGTAACGTATATAGTAAAATTTTGCTTAAAAGAAATGTGTTTTCAAACTTTTCTTTGAAATCAACAACTGGTTAACTCAATTGATTATTTCTGTACACGTTCAAATGAGAGGTCGAGGAGTTTTTTTTTTTTTTTTAAAAATTTTATTTGAGAGGTCAAGGAGTTAATCCTTAATTGTTTGTTTTTATTAGAAAATCTTTTTTTATTGTTTATTTATTCTTTATTATGAGCCCTTTATTGTGTTACGTAGTAGTTGTTGATCTCTTTCTTATATATATGTACTCATTGGTAATGTTTGAATTATTAAATTGTACTGTTAGAATTTTTTAAATTGTTGATAATTCAATTTGGCATAATTCTTTTAATATTTATAAAATATAAATATTCTTTTTTTAATTAAAAAAATTATTTGGTTGTACTACTAGTACAAGCTCCCATTGAGTTTTATTTTATTTTTATTTTTTATATTTTTTTAGTAAATAAGAAGCATTGCCTGGAAGTTGCCTTTGATTTTCCAAATGGTTGAGTTACCCTTAGATTTAAATTTAAATTTGAGAGAATTTGAGAGACTCATATAAGGTTAAGGTTGATCTGATAACCGTATCTTACGAACCTCTTATCTCTCCCTTACCACACCCTAAGGTATGGCCATTAGACCATTGGTTTAAACCCCAAGGTCTCCGTAATCTTATATCGAAAAATAGACAGCAAATATGTTTTTAAATATAGGCCATTTATTTTTTAACGACAAACATAATAAAATGAAACTACTACGATTATTGGATCGACTTAATTTTTTTTCATATATAATATATATATCACTACAAGAATTTACACTTTTGGCGACTAAATTTTTAGTCGCCAAAAGTCTTTAGAGACTAAATATTTTGGTCGCAAGAGTAGTCGCTGAATCATTGTCGGGGAAGGTAATTGGCGACTAAAATTATTTTAGTCGCCAAAAGTAATGCAATGCCTACCATTTTTTTCGTCGCCAAAATTATTGGAAAAATATTAAATATAACCTTTTTAGCGACTAAAAATATTTGTCGCAAAAAACGTTGCTTATATTTAGCTACTAAAGATTTGGTCGCCAAAATATTTTTTGGTTTCTCCTATTATTTTTTTAGCTACTAAATATATTAGTCGCCTAAAGTGTAATTGTGTTTTAGCCACTAAAAGTTTAGTCGCCTAAAGTGTCACAGTTTTTGCTACTAAAATTTTAGTCGGCAAAAGTGTTTTTCTTGTTCATCAAAATTTTTTTGGCTACAAAATATTTTAGTCGCCAAATGTTAGATTGTTTTTGGCTACCAACATTTTAGTCGCCTAGAGTCTGGTTTTCTTTTTGCCTACCAATTTTTTAGTCGCTAAAAGGCTGACTTTTTTGGCTATTAAGCTTTTAGTAGCCAAATAGTTTGTGTTTTGCCTACTAAACATTTAGTCGGCAAATTTTTTTTTTGTTTTTTGCTTACAAAATATTTTAGTTGCCAAATGTCTGATTATGCTTTAAGTTTTAGTCATCTAATGTCTGCTTTTTGTTGGCACTACTAAGCTTTGTAGTCGCCATAATTGTTTTCCGAAATTTGTTATTAAGTTTTATCTAATAACATTTTAATCACTAAAATATGTACTTCCTATTTGAGTACGAATTGTTTAGTCGCCAAAAAAATGATCTTATGTTTTATCAGAAAATTGCAATTTATCCACAACCTGTCTATATTCTGTGCAACTTGTAGTAAGTACATAAACAAAACAATACATATTTTATCAATCATTCCACAACGTAAAATGATCAATCATTCCACAATCCATATTACTTCCAACCATCCAAAAATGAATAACTTTAAATGCATATATTCCATACAAACCAACTATTGTCCAAACTAAAATTATAATTCCATACAAAAATCCAACCCTCCATATACAAAAAATATATTTAGTACCATGAGATATGGCCATTTGGCATTGTACAAATTACAATCGTAAACTGTACCATGACAAAAGGTAATCTATATGCCACGCTAGCAACTATCAGTTGGGTTACAAAAGTTATATGTATCAGTAATGCTAAACTACACAAAAGCAGAGGAACACATAGTTAACAAGATTATACAAAAGTGTCAATTGTCCTTCATAAACAAAAATGTTGACTATCCACAAGTTCACGCCAAAAGCCATCTACAAAAAATAAAAAAACAATTGCACCCATTACAAAATATCAATTGATTTAGACAGGGGAAAAAGATTGTAATAACATGCATTTAAGGTAGAACAATCTATAAAAACCTTTTTTCGAAATACAATCATATGTATGTATCATGAAAGATTTATTCCGAACTTGATTTCAATTTACAAGAAATACAATTTTTAGGAGCATATATCTTCATAAATAAATTTTTATGAGTTCAATGCTTTGGTTGTAAATTTATTTTAACTCTTCTTCATTCTCATTTTCCTAATCAAAGTAAAATGAATGAGTAATCTACGGGGTTATCTCCATAACCACATTATGCTTTCTTTGTAGCGATCCCGATTTTGACCCGGTTAACTTCGGGGATCAAGTTGCCCTGTCAGCTCGCCGAAAGCAAAAATGCAAAATGCATTCGAAATTGCTTACGGGAAAGTGTATTTCACGCTCGAGTGACCTTGTTATATCAGTCCGTAAATTAGGGTTTCAGATCACTTTTTGCAGCCCCCTCCCTCTCTAAAACTCTCCAAATTTCCAGGTCTAGAGCTTCTCTCTCTAGAAGTCATCTTCTCTCTTTGATTTCTCCAAATCCATTGGGATTTAGGCCTAAGTTCTTCACCAAAGTTGGTTATCACCTCGAGGGCTTCATTGTGTGCGGTGGAGATCAAGTTTTGACACCGTAGATTTTGGGGTTTCATCTCAAATTCTCTTCAAAACTTGAGGTAGGGATTTTCTACACTGTAATATGGTTTTTAGCTTAGTTATTTGCTATTGTGTATAGATGATGAGATTTGGTTGTGGTTTGGACAAATCTAGGATTTGGGTGTGAAATGAAAAGAGGGATTTTGATGAATATGAGGTAAACGAGTATGAGGCTTGCATATCAGATCATGTTGTGCCAAAATAGTTGATTTTGGTGTTTGGGTTCATATTTGGTGAAAGGGGGATTCTGCCCTAATTTTGATTAAATTATTATTTTGCATAAATAATTGGGATTAACATTGAAAACATGAAATTGGAAGATTGTGATTATAAATGGTGACATTGGATATGTATTATCTCACCTATGGAAGTTTTGAATAAACTATTTATTTTGATATTGAACATCTCTTTAGAAATAATTGCATTGGGCTATCGGTTGGGGATAGCTATGATTGTTGTAGAAATTACATGAAGATTAGGCGATTTAATGCTAATCCATTGTTGGTGTCATTGAATATGACCATGCTATAGATACATTGTATATGTATGTTTATTGGGATGAGAAAGAGGATGTACTCCATATGTGATTATGTTTATAAATACATTGCATATGTATATTTGTTTGGGAGGAGAAAGGGGATGGACTCCATTTAAAGCAAGTTCGCCGGAGTGTTCTAGGTGAAAGACTCGAAATTTTATATATAAATGGGTGCTGATTCCTTCGGACGAAATATCTGTAAAATGGCAGGTTTGAAGTGTTTATGTGAGTTTTGCATAATTGGAAAATCATTGAGTTATAGTCTCATTTTGATTGTTGAAAGATAACAAATTTAACTCATAAATTGAGTAGCATACATGAATTGGAAATGAAATTAAAGGAAAATGGAATAAGGTTGGTCTTAGTGGCATATGGATATGCAAGTCTTGTGGATGTTTCAGGATCGGTATTGTTTATCTACGTAGTATTTATACCTTTGCTAAACCTCATAAATTGTGGTAGATTATTTTCACTGGGTTGTTGGCTCACCCTATATGGGAATATCATTTTCAAGTACAGGTGAGATGCGTCCTCTAAGGCAATAGCGTGGATGGAGTTTTGGGAAGCAAGAGCTTCTTAATTATGCCTTATGTGTGTATGTTTGTTGTTTGTAAAACCAAGGGCTTAAGATGTAATGAGTGAGACTCAATTTGTGTAACCAAGAATGTTCTTGGATAAATTTGTAAGCCTGTAGGGCACTTGTTACCTGTTTGGCTTCCATTTCATACTTGCTGTAAAATGCATGTTTGGGATTGGAATTGGGGCATTGAGATGTAAACAACATATAATTGGAATTTGGGATTTAATGGAAATGGGTGTATGGATTACTTAGCAATATATATTTGTCTGTCTATCAGGTGGGTTTTGTTGCATAAATAGATATGTCTTGCCCAAATTTTTGGGGCGTTACATTCTTGCCCAAATTTTTGCATAAATAGATATGTCTTGCCCAGATATGATGAAACAATGGCATCATTTGTAATGAAAAAGTTGAACATTTATTGGATGTTAACTCTCCCTTTTCAATTAAGTTCTAGGCGCACGTTTACGACTCTAACTCCAACCTACGTGTGCTAATGACATTCCGATAATTGTCACAAGTCCTATATGTCATGGGGAATCTAGCCGTGACATCCCTATGGTGGTTCCAGGGTTATTTCGTTGTTTCACTCCCTTAACGCCATTTTTCGGTTAAGTTTAATGCGTTTTCGGCTTTAACACCGAACCTACAGGTGCTAATTGCATTCCGTCTGTTTTTCCATCTGTTGTCATAGGTCCTATTAGTCATGGCGAAGGTGCCCGTAACATCCGTATGGTCGTTCGAGGGTTGTTTCGCACTGTCGCCCCCTTAACGTCCTTTTTCTTTTAAGTTTAACGCGTTTTTGGCACTAACTCCAACCTACATGGGCTAATTACATTATGTTTGTTGTCACAGGTCCTACTAGTTACAGGGAAGGTATTCGTGACATCCGTACGGTGGTTCGAGGGCTGTTTCGCATTTTCGCCCCCTTAACGCCCTTTTTCAGTTAAGTTTAATGCGTTTTCAACTCTAACTCCCAACCTACACATGATCATTACATTCCGTCTGTAGTCACAGGTCCTATTTGTCACAGGGAAGGTGTTCGTGACATCCATATGGTGACTCGGGGGCAGTTTTCATTTTTGCCCCCTTAACGCCCTTTTTCATTTAAGTTTAATGTGTTTTCATCTCTAACTCCTAAACTACATGTGGTAATAACATTCCGTCTGTTGTCACAGGTCCTACTTGCCACAGGGACGGTGTCCGTGACATTCGTACTGTGATTTGGGGACTGCTTCGCATTTTTGCTCCCTTAACGCCCTTTTTCGGTTAAGTTTAATACGTTTTCAGCTCTAACTCCCAACCTACACGTGCTAATTACATTTCGTCTGTTGTCACAGGTCCTATTAGTCACGGGGAAGGTGTTTGTAACATCCGTATGGTGGTTTGAGGGCCGTTTCGTATTTTTGCCCCCTTAACGCCCTTTTTCAGTTAAGTTTAACACGTTTTCGGCTCTAACTCCCATCCTACACGTGCTAATTACATTCCATCTATTGTCACAACTCCTATTTATCACAGGGAAAGTGTCCGTCATATCCGTACGGTGATTCAGGAGCTGTTTCGCATTTTCCCCCCCTGAACGCCGTTTTTCTGTTAATTTTAATGTGTTTTCAACTCCAACTCCCAACCTACATGTGCTAATTACATTATGTCTGTTGTCACAGGTCCTATTTGTCACAGGGAAGGTGGCGGTGAGATCCATATGGTGGTTCGGCAACTGTTTCTCATTTTTGTCCCCTTAACGCCCTTTTTAGGTTAAGTTTATTGTGTTTTCCGCTCTAACTCCCAACCAACACGTGCTAATTATATTCCGTCTATTGTCACAGGTTCTATTAGTCATGGGGAAGGTGTCCGTGACATCTGTACGATGATTCGGGGGCTGTTTTGTATTTTCGCCCCCTTGACGCCCTTTTTCGGTTAATTTTAATGCGTTTTCAAATCTAACTCCCAACCTACACGTGCTAATTACATTTCGTCTATTGTCACAGGTCCTATTTGTCACGGGGAAGGTGGTGGTGACATCCGTATAGTGGTTCGAGGACTGTTTCTCATTTTCGGCCCCTTAACGCCCTTTTTCGGTTAAGTTTATTGCGTTTTCAGCTCTAAGTCCCAACCTACACGTGCTAATTACATTCCGTCTGTTGTCATGGGGAAGGGGTGTCTGTGACATCCGTACGGTGATTCGGGGGCTATTTCACATTTTTGCCCCCTTAACGCCCTTTTTTAGTTAAGTTTAATGCGGTTTTAGCTCTAACTCCCAACCTACACTTGCTAATTACATTATGTTTATTTTCACAAGTCCTATTAGTCACGGGGAAGGTGTTCGTAACTAGGAGTGGCAACGGGGCGGGGCGGGGCCTCGGATCACCCTCCCCGTCCCCGATCTCTGATGGTTAAATTTTTCCCGGCCCCGATCCCCGACGGGGAACCTATCACCGTCCCCATCCCCGCCCCCTAACAGGGATCAGGTTTTCCCGACCCCGAACATTCCCCGGCCAAAAACTAAACAAAAAAAAAAATCAGAAAATACAACAATATTCATCATTATCAACAACAACAACAACAACATCAATGCATCATCATCATCATCATCATCATCAAAAAAAAAAAAAGATCTGAAACAGATCTGGAAAAAAAAAAAACAGATCTGTAGAGAGGGAGTGGATAAGAGACGCAGTGGTGGTGGTGGTGGTGCGATCTGGATGGTGGTGGTGGTCGGCGACGTCGAGAAGAGAGAGAGTGGATGAGAGACGCGGTGGTGGTGGTGGTGGTGGTGGTGGTGGTGGTGGTGCGAGCTGGATGGCGGTGGTGGTCGGTGTAGACACCCCATTTTTGACCGTCCTCAAGACTTGGACGTCACCGTTTGAACGCGCGGTGATCATCCCTGTTCATGTTTGTTTTGAGTTCCCGGAGGTCTCGGCTACGCGCCTTGCGTCAAGATCTCTCGACTTGCTTGTTCTGTGCTTGGTTTTGCACTAAGGACTTGTGTGTTTTTGTACCTGAGGGTCGAGAGTAGCTTGTTAGCTACCCCTGACCCCCACCGGCCTTGGCTTGAGGCCACCGGCCGTGTATTCTTGCTACCGGCCATTGGTGAAATATACCATTGGCAGGTCGGCACTTGGTGTGGTCGGCCGACCATCTGTTTGGCCGATGGCCTCCTTTTTTGGCCAGTTTTACCTTTTTTCACCTTGCAAGCATGGTGCATGCTAGCTGTGCCAGCTGGGATGCACACAGACCCTGCCTCTACACACGTGTGTGGCTATTTTGACCCCTTTACTTACATGTGTTCATACCTTGCTTGCTTTACACATTGTTTGCGCTATTGCATGCTTTACTTACATGTGTTTATGCATCTCACAGGAGGTTACACATTGCTTGCGTTAACTCACATGCTTTACTTACATGTGTTCATCCTTGCTATACACATTGCCTGCATTACAGCATGCTTTACTTACATGTGTATACGTATTTTTTAGGTGGTTACACATTGTATACGTTTTTGCGTGTACTTTACTTACATGTGTTCATACCTTGTTTGCTTTACACATTGCATGCGTTGTCGCGTTATGCTTTACTTACATGTGTTCAAGTTTCCTTCTGTACACATTGCATGCATTGTCGCGTTATGCTTTACTTACATGTGTTCAAGTTTCCTTTTGTACACATTGCATGCGTTGTCACGTTATGCTTTACTTACATGTGTTCAAGTTTCTTTCTATACACATTTCAAGCGTTGTCGCGTTATGCTTTACTTACATGTGTTCAAGTTTCTTTCTATACACATTGCATGCGTTGTCGCGTTATGCTTTACTTACATGTGTTTAAGTTTCCTTCTGTACACATTGCATGCATTGTCGCGTTATGCTTTACTTACATCTGTTCAAGTTTCTTTCTATACACATTGCATGTGTTGTCGCGTTATGCTTTACTTACATATGTTCAAGTTTCTTTCTATACACATTGTATGCGTTGTCGCGTTATGCTTTACTTACATGTGTTCAAGTTTCCTTCTGTACATATTGCATGCGTTGTCGCGTTATGCTTTACTTACATGTGTTCAAGTTTCTTTCTATACGCATTGCATGCATTGTCGCGTTATGCTTTACTTACATGTGTTCAAGTTTCTATACACATTGCATGCGTTGTCGCGTTATGCTTTACTTGCATGTGTTCAAGTTCCTTCTACACATTGCATGCGTACGCACATTGCTTTACTTACATGTGTTCAAATTCCTCATCATACACATTGTATACGTTGTCGCGTATACTTTACTTACATGTGTCTACATCTTCATACATTGTGCACGTTGTCACGTGTTCTTTACTTACATATGTTTGTGCCTTCATAACATTGTTATGCTTCCCACTCTGCTTGTGTTTTCACGCACTTTCAATTGCATTGCTATGCATACTACTAACGATATCGTACCTGTTAAGTTTTATTTCTCTTTCAGGCCTGATATTGTATGTACGGTCCATTTGAAGCTAGCGCGACCAGACGAACCGCACAGGTATCGTGTTCTCCGTGTGAAACGTAGTGGGAATTGCATGATTCTCTTACACTCTCTCTGCATTGTAGTGTAGTTTGGTGTATGCTAGCTTAAAACTGTCGCATGTTATGCTTCGTTACAGCTTTCTTTGCATGATCATAAGTTATGTTTGGCTTCTTGCATTGTCAGTCGCATTTTGCCCCTGCCTTCGGGCGCATATCTTATCTATAGCTTGTATGCTTGTCTAAGTCTTCGGCCTTGTCAAAAATGGGTCGTCTCTAGGCTTTGACACTCACTCCCGTCATTGTTAGGACTTTTGAGTTCTGTCAAAGAGGGGCAACTGTAGACAGCTCATTTTTGACCGTCCTCAAGACTTGGACGTCACTGTTTTGAACGCTCGATGATCATCCCTGTTCGTGTTTGTTTTGAGTTCCCGGAGGTCTCGGCTACGCACCTTGCCTCAGGATCTCTCGACTTGCTTGTTCTGTGCTTGGTTTTGCACTAAGGACTTGTGTGTTTTTGTACCTGAGGGTCGAGAGTAGCTTGTTAGCTACCCCTGACCCCCACCGGCCTTGGCTTGAGGCCACCGGCCATGTATTCTTGCTACCGGCCATTGGTGAAATATACCATTGGCCGGTCGGCACTTGGTGTGGTCGGCCGACCATTTATTTGGCCGATGGCCTCCTTTTCTGGCCGGTTTTACCTTTTTGCACCTTGCAGGCATGGTGCATGCTAGCTATGCCAGCTGGGATGCACAGACCTTGCCCTCACATACGTGAGTGGCTGTTTTGGCCCCTTTGCACCCTTTTTGGTCCAAACTTCTTCTAGAAGATTGCACCCTTTGCTCAAGCTTCTTGAGGAAGCTTGACCCTTTGTCTTAGCTTCCTCAAGAAGCTTGAACCTTTGGGTTAGCTTCTCTTGGAAGCTTGGTCCCTTTGACCCTTTCATTTAGCTTCTCTAAGAAGCTTCAAGTCATTTCCCTTGTCTATATAGGAGACCCCTCTTCTCCTTTGATGGGATTTAGCAAAAACCAGAGCAAAATACATATATATTCTGATATATACACCTTCTCTCTCTATATCTCCCTCTCTCTCTTGATTTGTGTGTGTTTGAGGGCTAAAAGTGAGATTTGTTCTTAGTTTTGCACTAAAACACATAGCATTACACCATACTTCGACTTGGGAGGCCTTGAGGGTTTGTTCTTGAAGTTTTGGGTCGGTTTTGATCAGAAGAAGAGGGCTGAGCTTGCTGTTCTTGGAGTGTTCTTCAAGGGTAACATTATTTACTTTATATTCCCCAATCTTGCACTAGTCTTTAGCCTATCTTGCTTACCATTTTAGACTTTGTGTATAACTAAAAAAATTCTTGTATTTGCATACTTAAGATACTTCATTAAGGTTGTTTTGGTATTGGGGGTCGACCTCCCCCTCTTAGGCCTTGTTTGGCCCTTTTTGTGCTTTCTTTGTTGAGCCTTGGTTATCTTTGTGTATTGGCCTTCTCACCACTGAAATCCAGTGGATTTTCAGTGGTGAAGAAGAGGTTTTGAGGTCTTGTATAGGGGAAGGACACCCCTCTCCCTTTGTCTCTCTATTCTCCTTGTTTTTGGCTCATAAGGGTAGCATGCATGATTAGTTGTTCTTGGCTTCATTTCAAAGGTTTTTGGGTGTTGTTGGGTCATATTATGCCTCTATTTTTGGTCGGATTAATGGCCTCTTTCATGTTTAATATACTTGCTTTGTATTCCTCTCTTTGGCCTAGAAGTGCATCATGCATTTAACCTACCATGCTCTCATGTTTTGGCCTAACTTTGTGAAGTTCTTAGCCATACCTTACCATGCTTGAGGCCTGTTGGGTGCTGTTTTGATCATATTTTCCATGTTTGGTACAGCCTCTTTGCATTTTGGCTTGTGAGCCTTGAGGGTGTAAGTCATGAGCATGCTTGAGTTGGGTTGTTTTAGTGATTTGGAGTCATTTCCCATGCTATTTCAGTCCATAACCCATGCTCGTATGATTGCATTTATCATCCCTTTCATGCCTTGAAGAGTTGTTTTGTTGTGCCTTGAAATGAGCATTGTGCATGCTTAAGTGTTTAAGTCTTTGGGGCTGCCATATCAGTGGGTTTTGGGGGCTCATTTTGCATGTTGAAACTCTGTTTTGGGTTGTTTAATTCATGCCATGTGTGGTCATGATAGTGGTGGTAGAATGCTCCTTTTTTGTGCCTTCGTCTTAGGCTCATTGATGTGCATGTTTGCATGAACATTTGTCCACCATTTACACCATCTTTGGCCACTGTTTTGGAGAGGGCTGAGGCCTTCTCATTTCAGTATAAGTCCATTTTTGCATACTTTGCATGTTTGGCGTGTTACATTGTATTGGTTGCATGCTTACATTGCATTACATTTGCATGTTTGGACATTGCATGCTTGCATGATAGATTGCATTGCATTTGACATGTTTTGCATCTTAGCCTTATGTTGCATAACTTGAGCCATGTTTATATACATGCATTGCATTGCTTGGTTTGGGGTGTCAAACCAAGCATGAGGGGTGAGGTGTGTTCGTACTCAAGTGACGAAACACGTCTCAACCCTTGGGTCGCCAATGCCCTTGATCTCAATATGATAGGGTGTTGGCATTCATTTGTTTGTTCCATGCATTTACATTAAGAGGCAAACTTGGCCTCTTAGGCCATCACGCATCAAAATGCATAATTGATGGCCCGAGGGTTGAGGGTCATGCTCCCTTGAATCCATTGCATGATAGGGAGTGTGGCCATGCTCACATTTGTTTGAGAATTCCATGCCATACACTGCTTGTCCCCTGCTGCTGTCAACTGCAGGATTCTACAAGAAGAAATGGCCGATCGGCCCCATACAGTGTCGACCGGCCACCAAAGTTCAGCCGGTGGCACAATATCTGGCCGATAAGCCCATTTCCATGGCTGGTGAACCTGACTTGTGGCCGGTGGTACTCCACAGCACTCAGAAGGAAGCTCAAAGCAGTTCTGGAGACTTTCATGATTTTCAAAGGAGCAAGGCAATGTAAACAGAGGCAACAGTGGCATGGTACGGGTTTCCGGACGAGATAGATTCGAGCATGCATCATCCACGCATTCCGAGGCAGGGCTGTGGCCATTTCCCTTTTGCATTTAATTTATTAATTAATTAGAAGTTCTGTAATAATTAATTTAGTAGTATTCATTTGGTTGTGTAATATTTATTTGGACCCTCTGAGCGAGGGCAATTGTGTAATAAGTGTGTGTGGGTGTGTGTATGTCTTCCAACCCCACGTCTTTCTCCCTTTTATTTATCAGCTTATGATGGTTAGATTAGGGCATGTTTCAATTAGCATACTTATGCTGGCAAGTTTGCATCATTCATCTGTATTGCATGCACCGGGCTCAGCGCGTCATGCTAACTGCATTGTATTTCAATTCCAAGTTGAATACGTGTTAGTTGTAGCATCTCATATGCCATTTTTAGGATAGCCGAGCCTATCTCTAGTTGCATTTTGCATGTGTTGCATTAGCCATCTTAATATGAACTAGGATCATGCATCGATTGCTAACTAGTTTCTGTTTTGCCTCGGAGTACTCGGTAAGTGTTTATGCTTTAGCATCCTTGCATGTGTGTGAGTGACTGCCATGATAGCATGCTTACCATGAGGCTATGTGCTTATGTGATATATCTGCCTAAGTGCCTGTGGGTGAAGGTTGGATTATCTAAATTGGAACAATGCATTAACTATGAGTTTTAAGCCCACTAGATAGTGGCAAAACCATCTTTTCTAAGCCCACTCGAGGGTGGCAAAACCTGCATTTTAGCCTACTTGCGAGTGGCAAACCATTTTCAAAACAAACATGAAATGTTTTGTTCCAATTCAGGCGATCCAGTCTACACTTGTTTGCTGTGCGCATAATATAGTAAATCTAGGCTAATAACCGGAATAAGAACACATAACGTTTTCAAAACAAGATATCATGGTTAGTAGAGGCCGATCTTTGATCGGGCGAGAGGGGGTGCTCATAGCTGACCTTCCCCAATCGTACCCAAGTTCTCGAGCCCAGGCAACTTTGGTGATGACGGACACGTGACCTTAGGCAAACGAGTCAGGGTTTCCTAGATTTCCCCCAAAAATAAATATTTAGGTGGCGACTCTGTATCTGGCAAAGCAGTCCATGTTTGGCACTTCTTTTCTAAAAATCTATTTTTTTCAAAACGATTTGCCGGATTTGGACTCTTTGGTTCAGATTAAGAACCGTGACAATTTGAGTCCGAACTGTAGTGAGCCCAAATAGAACAAAACAAGATTCATCCTCCCGGGACGTTCGGGGACGTCTATAGTCGGCGATGTCGAGAAGAGAGGGAGTGAATGAGAGACGCGGTGGTGGTGACGGCGGTGGGAGCTGGACGGCGGTGATGGTGGATCTGAGAGAGAGAGAAGTCAGTGAGTGAGGTAGAGATGCAAGACGAGGCTGAGAGAAAAGTGAGAGAGAAAAGTGAGTGTCTCATTGTGCGACGCGGGTCGTGTCAGAGAGAAGTAAAACCCTCATTTGGTTTATATATATATAAGGGGTAAAACAGTAATTTTACATTGGGGATAAATCTGGCCAGGGAACGGGGCCGGGGCCGGGGCCGGGCCGAGTACGGGGCTGGGATGCTTATCCCCGTCCTGGGCCCGAATCTGTTCGGGGATTGATTTTTGAATACCATCCCCGTCCCGTCGAGGGTATTTTTCAGGGAAAACCCGCTTAATTCGGGGTCGGGGGATCGGGTCCCCGTCGGGCCGGGTTCAAATTGCCATCCCTATTTGTAACATTCGTACGGTGGTTCGAGGGCCGTTTCGCATTTTCGCCCCCTTAACGCCTTTTTTCGATTAAGTTTAATGCGTTTTCAGCTCTAACTCCCAACCTACACGTGCTAATTACAGTCCGTCTATTGTCACAGGTCTGATTTTTCACAAGGAAGGTGTCCGTGACATCCGTACGGTGATTCGGGGGTTGTTTCGCATTTTCGCCTTTCTTAATATCATTTTTCGATTACGTTTAATGCGTTTTCGGCTCTAACTCCCAACCTACACGTGGTAATTACATTCTGTCTGTTGTCACAGGTCCTATTTGTCACAGGGAAGGTGTTTGTGACATCTGTACAGTGATTTGGGGGCTGTTTCGTATTTTTGCCCGCTTAATGCCCTTTTTCAGTTAATTTTAATGCGTTTTCAAATCTAACTCCCAACCTACACGTGCTAATTATGTTCCATCTGTTGTCACAAGTCCTATTTGTCTCGGGGAAGGTAGTGGTGACATCCGTATGGTGGTTCGGGGACTGTCTCTCATTTTCGGTCCCTTAACGCCCTCTTTTGGTAAAGTTTATTGCGTTTTCGGCTCTAAGTCCCAACCTACACTTGTTAATTACATTCCGTCTTTTGTCATGGGGAAGGTGTCCGTGACATCCGTACGGTGATTCGGGGGCTGTTTCGCATTTTCGCCCCCTTAACGCCTTTTTTCGATTAATTTTAATGTGTTTTCAACTATAACTCGCAACCTACACGTGCTAATTACATTTTGTCTATTGTCACAGGTCCTAATTTGTCATGGGAAAGGTGGCGGTGACATCCGTATGTTGGGTTGGGGACTGTTTCTTATTTTCGGCCTTTTAACACCCTTTTTCGGTTAAGTTTAATGCGTTTTCGGCTCTAACTCCCAACCTAGCCGTGCTAATTACATTCCATCTATTGTCACGGGGAAGGTGTCCGTGACATCCGTACGGTGATTCAGGGCTGTTTTGCATTTTTGCCCCCTTAACGCCCTTTTTCGGTTAAGTTTAATGCGTTTTCTGCTGTAACTCCCAACCTACATGTAGTAATTACATTTTGTCGGTTTTCGGAGGTCCTATTTGTCACGGGGAAGGTGTATGTGTCATTCCGTATAGTGGTTCGAGGTCTATTTCGCTTTTTCGCTTCCTTAACGCCCTTTTTCTGTTAAGTTTAATGCGTTTTCAGCTCTAACTCCCAACCTACACGTGGTAACTACATTTCGTCTGTTATCATAGGTCGTATTAGTCATGGGGAAGGTCTTCATGATATCCGTACGGTGGTTCGAGGGCTATTTCACATTTTCGCCCCCCTTAACGCCATTTTTCGGTTAAGTTTAATGCATTTTCGGCTCTAACTCCCAACCTACACGTGCTAATAACATTTCGTCTGTTGTCACAGGTCCTATTTGTCACGGGGAAGCTGGCCATGATATCCGTATGGTGATTTGGGGACTGTTTCTCATTTTCGGCCCTTTAACGCCCGTTTTCGGTTAAGTTTAATGTGTTTTCGGCTCTAACTCCCAACCTACATGTGCTAATTACATTTTGTCTATTGTCATGGGGACGGTGTCCGTGACATCCGTACGGTGATTCGGGTGCTGTTTCACGTTTTCGCCCCCTTAACGCCCTTTTTCGGTTAAGTTTAATGTGTTTTCAGCTCTAACTCACAACCTACACGTACTAATTACATTCCGTCTATTTTTAGAGGTCCTGTTTGTCACAGGGAAGGTGTCCATGACATCTGTACGGTGGTTCCGAGGTTGTTTCTCTTTTACGCTCCCTTAACGCCATTTTTCGATTAAGTTTAATGCGTTTTCAGCTCTAACTCCCAACCTGCATGTGGTAATTACATTCCGTCTATTGTCACAACTCCTATTAGTCACGAGGAAGGTGTCCTTGACATCCGTACAGTGGTTCGAGGGCTGTTTCGAATTTTCGCCCCCTTAGCGCCCTTTTTCGGTTAAGTTTAATGCGTTTTCAACTCTAATTCCCAACCTACACGTGTTAATTATATTCTGTCTGTTGTCAAAGGTCCTATTGGTCACGGGGAAGGTGGCGGTGCCATCCGTATGGTGGTTCGGGGATTGTTTCTCATTTTCGGCCCCTTAACGCCCTTTTTCGGTTAAGTTTAATGCATTTTCGGCTCTAACTCCCAACAAACATGTGCTAATTACATTTTGTCTACTGTCACAGGTCCCATTTGTCACGGGGAAGCTGGCCATGACATCCATATGGTAGTTCAGGGGCTGTTTCTCATTTTTGCCCTGTTAACGCCTTTTTCCGGTTAAGTTTAAGGTGTTTTTGGCTCTAACTTCGAAACTACACGTGCGAATTACATTCTATATGTTGTCATAGGTCCTATTTTTCACGGAGAAGGTGGCCGTGACATCCGTACGGTGGTTCCGAGGCTATTTCATATTTTCGTCCCACTAACACCGTTTTTCGATTAAGTTTATTACGTTCTCAGCTCTAACTCCCAACCTACACGTGCTAATTACATTCCGTCTGTTGTTACAGGTCCTATTTGTTAGAGGGAAGGTGGTCGTGACATTCGTACGATGGTTAAGCGCCTGTTTCGCATTTTTCCCCCTTAACGCCATTTTTCGGTTAAGTTTAAGGTATTTTCAGCTCTAACTCCCAACCTACACAAGCGAATTACATTCTGTCTATTGTCACAGGTCCTATTTGTCACGGGGAAGCTGTCCATGACATCCATATGGTGGTTCGAGACTGTTTCACATTTTTGCCCCCTTAACACCCTTTTTCGGTTAAGTTTTTTGCCTCTAACTTCCAAACTACACGTGCGAATTACATTTCATCTGTTGTCACTGGTCCTATTTGTCACGGGGAAGCTAGCCATGATATCCATACGGTGGTTCAGAGGCTGTTTTGCATTTTCGCCCCCCAAACACCCTTTTCGACTAAGTTGAAGGCGTTTTCAACTCTAACTCCCAATCTACATGTGCTAATTACGTCTAGTCTGTCTGCATAGGTCCTATTTTTCATGAGGAAGCTTCCTGTAACATTCGTATAGTGGTTCGGGGCCTGTTTGGCTTTTTTGCCTCCCAATGGCTCGTTTTTGCCTTTTTTCTCACATTTTTGTCTACAATTCTTTAACTGTACGTCCTATCGATGCACCTCTTGTTCTCACAAGTTTGTTTAATGTAGGGCGAGGTGTCAGTGATGGTCTTTGGGTAGATTGGCAGCTGTTTTGCATTTATGCCCCTTGGGGGCTCGTTTTTGCCTCTTTTTTCTCACATTTTTTCTCTAATTCTTTAACTGTGCATCCTATCAATGCACCACTTGCTCTCACAAATTTGTTTAAATCTAGAGTGAGATGTTCATGATGGTCTTCAAGTAGATTGGCAAATGTTTTTCATGTAATATTTCTTTTGCTTCTTTCAGTAAAAAAAAATTATTCACATTCTAATCCAAAAAGACATGTGAATAGTTAAAAAGGGCTCAATAAGTTCAATATTCCCACCAAACAGTAAATGGAGTCCCAACAGTGTGTCCACTAGACAGGAAAGCTAATTGAACCCCTAATCTCTTCACAAATCTCAGCATAAATTCTGCAGCATGTGCTCACTGAGTTCAATGACATTGCACAAGAGGCACATACATAAATCATTTATCAAAAATCAATTCAAAGCACACTCCACACAGTACTAAGATCCATGAATTAAATGATGGGATTAAAGGAACAACTTGCATTAATCCAATTCGACTCCATTTTATTGTTTGTAAAACATCACGAAAAGAACTACTCAAAGGTTCTTCGAAGGAACATAAACTATTCATATTCCCATATGCCTACATATGAAACACAGCAACAAAGAAGAGCTAACAGGATTATTACATACCAGAACCACACCAAACAGAGCCCAGCACATCTCCAAAGAGACACCTTGTAGCATACAAAAGTCCCTGCACCAAAGGTATTGTAACAGTTGAGCTGCAATTCATAGAGTAATCCCTATTTCCTTACTCTTGTACAGAATGATAAAACATGTTAACTACCAAACTCTCATGTTGACACCAAGCAAATGGCAGATATACAATTTGAAGGCCTAATGTTGCATGTGGCTAGTCCATGTATCCATTAGTAGATATACAATTTGAAGGCCTAATGTTAGTAGCTGCTATTTTAGACCACAGTTATTGAAAATTAAAATTTTAGATTTTTTTACTTCCAATTTTTGCTTTCTTCAATTTTGAACAAATGAGTAAGTTTATTCCTATGCTTCAAGCAGTCTCTAAACTAATTTGTATTTTTCTTATTCAGGTCAGCAAATTGTTTGGAGACATTGACAAGCAACAAGAAAGGAAGAAAGAAATGTTGTCTCACTTCTTTTCTGTTAGGTTTTTATTCTTGGCAATCCCGTTTGATAAAACTCCTTTCAGTTGTACTTATTTTCGCACTTTTTATTTCAGTGAGGCTATGAGTTTTTAGATGCGAATCCAACCCGAATTATGCCTTGCAGAGAAGTTTGTGATGTTAATACTTTCAAGATTGCCACTTCGCTGATTATGACGGGGATCGAGCTGCCCGGTCAACTCGCGGGGGTCCAGGGGGCAGCACCCTCAAAGCAAAATGTAAAATTGCATTCAAAGTTGCCTGTCCGCCCCTGCTCGCTCGAGCGAAGGAGTTCTCACTCAAGCGAAGGCTGCGTCTGTGTAAAGACCTGAAAGGGATGAATGTACACTCGAGCAAAGGTTGTTTGGCTCGAGCGAAGCCACTTATGGAAAACACGCGTTTTGGTTCCTCGCTCGAGCGAAGGAGTCTTCGCTCGAGCGAGCTTCGCAGTCCCAGATTTCTATAAGTATTTGTTTCAGTCCAAAACTAGGATTACTTCTCCAGATCTTCTTTTTGGATATTGAGGTTTATATCTTGGGATATTTTGCAAATTTTCTTTGATGTTTTGATTGAGTATTCAACTCATGGTTTAAAGAGTATACATCAAAGGATTTTTTGTTTGTTCTACACAAAAGAGAGAGTTGTTCTTCGGTGGATTCTGAAGAATTCGAGCCTGAAGCTTTGGTGGATTCTGGAGTGGCTCATCGTCAAGACAATTCCGAGGTGAAGACGGGGTTGGAAGAGGCACATAGAGGTTGGTTCAATTCGGGCGTGGATTCGCTAGGTAATTGAGAGTATACCTGTGTAATTCCTTTATATCTTCTTAGTGGATTGTTTTGTAGCTATTGCCCGTGGTTTTTTGTCACAGTTGGAGGTGCTCCAATTGCAATTTTTCCACATTAAAATCGTTATATCGATTTGTCTTGATTGTTTGATTGGGATTGTTATATACTGTTTAAAATTGATACATAATCACAAATCAACATCTAAGGGATTTCTAGATTTTTCATTTTCTATACTGATTCTGTATACTCTAAAGACACCCTCGGTACACTATTGAAGATCTCACAAAGATGAAATCTCAGTGAATTTTCATTTACTGATCCCATCTTTCACAGAATCGATCCCCCCTTTTACTATACATCAATATGTGGACCGCTTTCTTAAGGCTTCAAACTACTAGTCACTAAGACTACTATGAAATCGGGACTCGCCTCTTTCTTTCCGGATGACTCACTTCTTTCGGAAAAGAATGAAGACGATAAGACGATCTTACTGTTTCCTGACTGCTATGTGGAGAAGATAGAGTTACGAAAAAGAAGTGAAGACGAAGAGTGAATCAAACAAAGTCAGTAGCTTACAAAAGAAGGGAATAGTAATAAATAAATAACTAAATAATTGAAAAAAATGTACCTACAGCATTTGCTTCTCTTGAGAGGCTTTCCAATGTCGAAATTGTTCTGCCTCTTGTTTTATCTTTTGTTGCAGTTGAACCTACAACCTCAGAAAAAATTAGCAGCATACACTAAAAATAAGACAGAATATAAAGGTGATCAAACAAAACATAATCCAACCTTTTGAGCCTTGATGAATTGAATTTCTTCTTTCAACTGTTTTGCTGCTTCATCACTCTTCTGCTTTCGCTTCAGAAGCTGAACCTGGTTCTCTTGTTTCTTCTTAAGATCGTGAATCTGATGTGTATTAATGTGGGTAAATTTTTATTAGAATAAATTATCATAAGGAAGATACTTTTAATCTAAAAATAATAGCATCTTAGCTAAAATTATCACCTGTGCCTCAAGTGATTTAATTTCTGGGCAGCATGAGTATCTTAAAATTTCTATGTTTGTCTATCATTATTAGCAGCGAGATTTTCACCTTCAGCCAACAAACGATCCCTTTCTTGCTGCATAGATAAAACAACTGAACAATGTCAAAGAATGCTAAAAGTGCATGCTTACTTTGTAACCTGGTAGGAAATATACTAAAGAAAATTCAACTGTCTTCCAGAAGGACCCCATCTAAGAGAGTAGTTGAGTGGAGGAAAACACGCTGGATATATTCACCAAATATTGTCATACTAGCAAATGTGCCCACATAAATCTCAAATTTTGGAAATGGGGAGATCTACAAGTCCAAATCATAGTTTCTACCTCAAACAAAAGTGAAATATATTGACAAAGGTCTATAAAAAAAAATAAATAAATAAAAAAACCTACTGTATTTTGATTATCAAAGCCATGCTCACTGTTGCAAAAAATTTCAACAAGAACATTTCTCTATTAGGGCCGGCCCTAGCCTAAAGCCAATAAGGCCTGTGCCTTAGCCCCAAAATTTTGGCCCAAAAATAGGGCCCCTAATTTAGTAAAATGTTTTAAGCCCAAATTTATTTATTTATTTATTTTTTTTAGGATCAATTTAAAGGGTCCCAAAATATTTTATTGGGTCCATGTATGATTTAACTCATATTAATTTATAAGTGTAATTTGGTCCATGTATGTTTCAATAATAATAATAATAATAAAAGTTGGTGGTCAATGGCTTTCATCATTAATTTTGTTACTTATATTAGTTTTATAATAATATCACATTAGAAATAAAAAAAAAAAAAAAAAACTATTGATAATTTTTTTTTTTTTTTTTTTGATATGTAGGGTATCCTGAGCCAGTTTGCGTGCATCAGACTAAATCCATATAGCCTAAACAAGCCTTCTTCTGAAACAAGTTAATTCTCTACAATCCGTAGTCCAAGAGTTTTGGGAGCGAGGGGAGTTGAACCCTAAGACCTTAGAGGGAGCAAACCCCCCAAGTCTCAGGCCTTATATCCATTAGGCCAAACCGTTGAGATTAGATATTAATGAATTGATATTGTGTAGGCATCATAACATCTAGACTCAATTTATTTGTTGTAAACTGTTTTCACTAAAAATATTTTTCGCATTTTGTGATATTTGACCACATAAAATGTTAATAAAATAACTTTTAACAAATCATTTTATAGTGGATCATGTAAAATCATTTATAAAATTATATTTGGTGTCATTTTATGAGAAACTACATTTTGTTTTTTTGAAAATATTTTCTAACAAATATTCTCATCTTATAATATTTTCATCATGCTTAAACTTTTCAATGACATTTAAAATGTTCTTAATTAAAAAATAAAATAAAATACAATGATTGCAATCAAACAAATAAATACATTTATATTAAAATGAATTTAATTTGTAAAATCTATCTTAAAATCACTTTTATAATTTTCATTTGAGATAATAGAAAAGGTGTTGATAAATTTTTCTTCTTCGAAAGGTATTTTTTTTTTCTTTTTTTAAAAAAAAAATTTGAAAGTAATTCTATATTTTGACTGCATAACTATTTGGTATAAACATTCATATTTATTATTTAATAATATTTATATTTATAAATATAAAAATATTATATATTTTTATTAATTATAAATTTTAAATTTTGAAGTAGAAACCGTGCATAGCATGGGATTGAAAATTATTTTTATTTTTATTTTTTTTACAAGGATTATATGTTTTTGGGGTGTGTGAGTTAAATAAATGATAGAGAATATTATTTATCACTATATTTATTTTATGGGAAATTAAATAGTTTTTGTTTTACTTTCTATGTAAACGCCATATAAGAAGTGAAATTGATTGTTAACCGTTGTTGATCTCTTGCTTGTATTAGGTATTGATTGTTAATGTTTGAATTATGGAATTGTATTGTTATAATTTTTTAAATAGTTGATAATTGATTTAGACTTAATTCTCTTAATATTTGTAAAAAATAATTCTTTTTTTTCAATTGAAAAAAAAAAAATTTCTTTGGTTGTAACTACTAGTACAAGCTCCCATTGATTTTTTATTTTTATTTTTTTAGTAAATAAGAAGCATTTCCTAGAAGGTGCCATTGATTTTCGAAAGGGTGGAGAGGTTCAAATTTTACTTTGAGAGAATTTGAGGAGTTCGTGGAGCTCACAACGGGTTTTATTTTGACTATTCATTTGGTAGGATCCTCAATTTATATCATCAATGAAAAAAATAAGGTCTATCCAATAACCGTAACCTTTTGATATCATGTTTGTCTTCAAAAAATAGACGGCAAATATGTTTTTAAAAATCGATCATCTATTTTTTTAGAGACACAATAAAACGAAAATATACAATTATCTATTAGACTGAAATTTTCTTTATGGATGAAATATATGAAGGACACTACAAAATATCATGGTGAGCCTTACGAACCTTTCAAATTTTTAAAATTCAAATTTAAATCTGAGAAAAATCCAATCTTTTAAAAAAGTTGTTAGACATTTAGGCTCCGTCTGTTTCGACGTAAAATATTTTAGAATTTTTTTTTTTATGTAAAAGGATTTTATTGAAAAAAATAATTGTTAATTTTATTTTCAGATGTTTGATTGGTATTCAAAATAATATTTTCAAATCAAATCTCAATATCTTGAGCTAAGGTAACGTGACTTTCTACACTCTTCAACTTTCCAACCTGAGCAACCCACAATTGACTTACAAATTTCGAAAACTAAAGTCATTTTACGCTTCTTTCACTATGCCAAAACAGGGCATTAACGGCGATTTTTTTAACGGCGGTAACGAAAACTGTCGTTAAAGGTACTATTAACGGCGGTAACGAAAACCGCCACTAAAAGTGTCTTTAACGACGGTAACGAAACCCACTTTTAATGGCGGTAACGAAACCGCCGTTAATGTCTACTTTTAACGGCGGTAACAAAATCGCCACTAATGCCCAACCATTACCGCCGTTAATGACGGCGGTCTTTGCCGGCGGAGCTCCGGCGTGCTCCGGCGAAACTCCGGCGAGTTCCGGCGAAAACCATCTACAATAAAGTAAAAGTAGTGTTTAAATATTTATTTAGGGAATATGTTTCATAAAGAATGGCTGTGGCAGAGTGGTTGGTGTGGGTGGATGAGAGGTCTTGGGTTCAAAATTAGGGGAGTGTAAGAAGAAAGAATTATTTTTTGAAAAATTTGAATCTATTTACGGCGGTAAAAAACCGCCGTTTTTAGTCGACTTTTAACGAAGGTAATTTGCCTTTTTACGACGGTTTCACTTTTTCCGACACGCGCATAAACGGCGGTAATGAAACCGCCGTTAAAGGCTTTAACGGCGGTTTTACAGCTTTTAACGGCGGTAAAAAATCGCCGCTAAAGCCCAATTTTGGCGTAGTGTTTGGTGGAAAATATTTTTGTCATAGATTTTGTTTGACCAAACACTATAAATTGGATAAATATATTTGGGGGAAATATTTTACACTGGAACAAATAGAGTTTTAATTTTGAAAAAAATTACAAATCATTATTGCCTTAACAAAATATTTACTATCACGTGGCATAAAATTATTTTATTATATATAACTTACACATCTGACACAAACACAAATCTCAATATAATAATATATTTTCATATCATGTAACAGTTAATGTGATTTTTTTTATTTAATTTTGAATAAAAAGTAGCTTTAAAAATAAATAAAAAAACAGTTGAAATGGCCAAAGTGAAAAATAAATAAATAAAAGCCAAAGTGAGAAAATGGTGGCTCTATTTGCACCCTAAAAATTTGGTTTTTTTTTTTTTTTTTTTTGAACGCGATGTATATACAAACTCAAGAAAGAGCCCCAGGTACATCAAGAGAAAGTAAAGAAGCTAGAGCAGAAGGAGGACATACAACCCAACTAGCAAGAAGAGTTAGCTTAGAGTGAGCATTAGCTACGCAAAGAGCTACTCTATTGTCGGATGTTCGTTGGTTGGCCAAAAGATTGGTTGGATATATCAAATTAATGAATTTTTATTATTATTATTATGTCTCTATTTAAAATGACTAAAAAAGTATTTAATGTTGAAAAAAATACAAATCATGGTATTTTGAATAACCCCGTCTCATAATCAGTCTCAATCTTTCTCTTTTTCTCTTCTCACTCTCTTCCCTTACATCTACATGCTTAACCTTATTTTCTTTAAATTTATTATTCTTGCATTCTATTTTTTTTTTTTAATTGAAGTCAACAATGGATAATGAAGAAAATGTTTACAATTTTTTTATTTTTTATTTTATTTTATTTTATGGAGAATGTAGGTTTCCAGTTCATCTTCATTGTTTTTGGGAAGTGAGTTTTCTGGAATTTTTTTGAAAATTCAGTATCAAACAAATTGCATTTATTCGGAAACTTTCTAAAAATATTTCACATAATCGGCATTGTGTTTCCAAATTATTTAACATTGTTCAGTATTTAATATCCGAATAAATTGTCTATGTTTAGTTCTGTACTTTTAAACATTTAATTTTTTAACTTCTTCATATCTCAATTCCGAAAAAAAAGAACTATCCGGTATTATATCTCCAAACAAATTACATATGTTTGGAAACTTTTTCCAAAGGCTATTTTAGTAACTTTTTGACTTTTTAGCTAAAATATGAGTTAAAAAAAATAGTATGTTTGGGGTGGTTTTTTGGCTTTTTACGAAAAGATGTGCAAAAAGTAGAGAGAAAATGGAATCTTTGACTTTTTGATATAGGTTATAGGTTTTTTAACTTTTTAGTAACTTTTTGACTTTTTGGCTAAAATGTTAACTTGCCAAACGAGGCCTGAGTATCCAAAAAAATGAAAATATTCGATTTTGTATAATTTTAAACTTTCTAACTTCTCCTACTATGCTTTAGGGTAATGTTTGACATTGTTCGTGGACTCTGACAACTCCGACGGGGTGGGCGATAATAACTTCTCCTGCATGATTTGCTTGTTAATTGATCATCGCCCTACAATAACCGAGATAGAGACCTTATTCAAATAACATTTGTTGCGTGGTAATGTTTAACATTGTTCGTGGACTCTGACAACTCCGACGGGGTGGGCGATTATAACTTCTCCTACCATGATTTGCTTGTTAATTGGTCATCGCCCTTCAATAACCGAGATAGAGACGTTATTCAAAGAACATTTGTTGCGTTGTGACCGAAGGTTAGCCTATCGGCAGCATGGTCTTTGTCACACCCCAAATCCAGGCATGACCGGCCGTGGCCCACAGGGACTCAGCCCAAGGCACACGTAAGCCTAAACATGAACCCAAAATCACAAAGAATAAATGTGATGATAGCCCATAAATAAATAAATCAAAACCCAATCCAATGACAAGTCATAAGTATAAATGGAAAAATCAACCGTAATCAATACCATCCAAACTTATGGGATATAAACAGCCCACATATCAAAATAATCCTAAATGAACCTCAATAAAAATAAAAAGAACTATGCACAAACTTGACATAACAATCTAAAACAATATAAATGAATGTCCTACAGGTCCATGCAATTGAGTCCCCGCTACACCATGAGTCCACTCTAAGTCCTTCTAACACCTGGAAATGATAAACAACTAAGTCAACTAATAGCTTAGTGAGTAGCAACATGGATAGCAAATACAGTTTTGAAAACAGGGTTCAATTCCAAAATAAAATATATATCACAGAAACTAGATTGGCATACAATTTGGTAAAGACAATTTGTTTAAAAAAGAAGATTCCACAGTTTAACAGTTAAAATACTCATGTCTCTCAAGAACATGATAAATGACATTTTCCACTAAAACAGATTACAACGTGAACACCAATAATTTTCTGGGTACCAAGAAATAACAAATAATATGTCACACAGTTCTTAAGGCTATAAGCCCCGTTGGATCCAATACCAAACTAAGAGTCATCCTCAGGGTAGCAACCTAGGCCTTTTCTCAAAGACGATCCGATTGAAGGTCACCTAGTTTAATGTAGGTCTTTTCCTTACAATCATTGAGCACTAGAGTCATCACGGCCCAACCCAGATCTGTTCCCTAGTGGCCAGAGTCACCACACACAGTGAAATAATTTCCCTGGACTAAATACACATATGGTCCCAATAATCAATACACATCAGTTTTGCAAAACATGGTAGTTCGTCATTATAAACATGAGACCAAAACAAATAGTCTGCAGTATGCCAAGTTCACACATGTTTCAGAAATAATTTGATTCCATTGATAATATAATAATTTATCAAAACAGTTTAGTCCCGAAACAACAATTGATTTTTCCAACAGTTTAAGGTAGGGGAACATTTATAAAAATACATAGCATAAAACTACTCACCTGAAAACGATATAATATAATCCTCAAATAAAGTATGAAAGTCCAACTAGTGCCCTGAACAGAGTATTAAAACTATACGTCACTACTAATTCAAACGTACTAAAAAGAATAATAAACTAAGTAACCCCAAACTAAAACGCACTAACACAGCTCAACCCAACTCACCGTTACTTTTAAATATTATCTAAGTTCATATTCTTCAAGGTCTAAAATCACCCAAGACATGGGTTCCGATCGAAACTTAACTAAAAGTGACTTTTAGATAAAACAAAGTTTTTCCAATCTGTTCGCTAACTTTGAAAATTAAAAACCCACCCACGTTGTTCGAAAAATTCTAAAACCCTCCAGATATCAACTAATATATCCTAAGTTTCAAACCCAATTGGTTTTACTTAATTTGCCTATCAAAATAATTATTTACAATTAATTATGCTCAAACAGATTGTTTTCTGCAGTACTTTAAAGAAATTGACGGTTCTCTTAGTATACATGAGCAATCAATACAAGGCCAAAAACATACAAAACTATACTCGTAACCGGTTCTAATGACGCTGATTTGATAATTTTTGGATTTATACCCAAAGAGAACAACACACCCGAACTTACTGTTTAAAACCAGTTTTCTGGACAGTTTTGAACGCATCAGTTTATATGAATTTTGACTTCCAAAAATTATGAAAAAATTCAGATATGCAATTCAATATGCAATTAATCTACCGTAAAAATTTCAGTTCAAAATTCATTCGTTTGATATGGTTTCTTGATTTTTAAAGTTTGTGATTTTGTACAGAATTTTTGGACTAAGAATTACACCATTCAGTATACATGAATTTAACTTCTCAGATTTCTTAACAGTATATATATATATACAAAATACATAAACCTACAGCCTCTCCATCAATGAACTAAATAATAATAGAGTAAGGGTAAAGAATAAAAACAAAGAGAAGAAGAAAGATAGAAACCTACCACACACCCAAAAGTTACTCCTTGTTTGCAACCCCTTTTTTTTCTTCTTCTTTTCTCTCAATCTCTCTCTCCCCGTGGCTGTTGTGGCTGCTGTTATACATTGTATTAGGCAACCTAGGGTTACTTTATATATCTAAACAAAAAGGCTCTAAATTATTATCTCTTTATATTATTTTAGGGAGACTTATTTATAAGTCCTTTTTCAGACACTTATACTAGGCTAAGTCCTGTATAATTTCTTATAGAGTCTCAAGTCCTATTTAGATAGGATTGTATTCCACAAGATCTTACATAAACGTAACGTGATGTGACACTTAGATAAACGTAACTGTTGGCTTCATATTTTGTAAAAGCCAGTTACAGTTCGACACGTGGCGAAGTAAGGGCAACACATGAAGAATGTTTAATCTTCGATCATGACCGTACACGTGGCGGTTAATATTGGTTCTTGCGTGGTCTGAGTAGCATTGGATCAGCGAAGAGATACAAGGTGACGTGGCTTCAACGGTTACTCACATTCAAATTCAAATATAGGAGAGAAGCCCAACTGCAAGTAATGGCGTAGTGGAACTACTTCTAAGGCAGCATGATCAAGCAATCATGGAGGAGCTGTTCGACGGTTTGAAGTGCAGTTCGATGGTCATCCTTAAGGAGTATAAATAGCAGGGAAGCTCCCAGAAAAACCCCAGACTCAGATCCAAAAAATCAGTCATTTACTTCATATTTTCTTTTCTAGTCTTTACATTTCCTGCACTTTAAATACATGTTCTTTACATTCCTGCACTTTAAATTCCTGCACTGCACTTCGTTCATAGGAGTAGTTTCAAGTAGATTGTTGTTGTAAACCTCTACGAGGCTGAGTTTGGATCATTGTAAGTTTTCATCTTAATGAAATACTTCAATTGTTCGTCATTTAACTGTTATTTTGCTTAATTTCTCCTAAGTCAAGCCACCAATAAAAGTCCTCTTCATTGAGGCTGAAAGAACTAAAACACAATCGTCTGATAATTGGTTGGCAATTATAATTTCTGTAAGGACTGATTGATCCTTGCTGGCACGCTCGCATTTACAAAAATACCTTTCGAAAGCCAAAAAGCCAACAGTAACGTAACGTGACACCTACATAAACGTAACGTAACGTACACCTACATAAACGTAACGTGACACCTACATAATTGAATGTTGCCATAGATCATAGATGTCACATTACGTTTATGTAAGTGTCACGTTACGTAAAGGTGTCACGTTACGTTTATGTAGGTGTCACGTTACGTTACGTTTATATAGATATGATTTATGGTAACATTCAATCTCCTATATGTGGTTTTACTATTATTTATGATATTAACAACTAATATTGAGGGTAAATGTGTCAACAAACTTCCCATAGAACTTATGGGAGCATAAGTTTTTTAGTAGGACTATATGTAGCATAAGTCTCCCTAATATGACTTATAAATAATTTTCCCATTATTTTATTTTCTAACCCATTAATTTAAATAAAATATAACTATTAATATAACAAAATATACTTACTAACTTACCCTCTATATATATATTTTTAAATAATAAATCTTGCCTCTAAATTAAATATTTTCACCATAAATTTATTTTAAGTTTAAAATTAATTAAAAGACCCTCCAATAATATTTAATTCGCACTTAAAGATTCACAATAAAATTTTTGAGATTTGTAAAATTATTATTATCTAATTATTTATTTGAATAATGACTTGGACCCCCCTTTTTTCCCACCCCCTTGACCCCCTCTTCACCTGATTGGCCACTTTTTCTTTTTCTTTTTTTTTATTTTTTCCTTCTCCTCCAATCACCACCCGCCACGTGTGTGTGGGGGTGGTGAGGGTGGTGATTGGAGGGGGTCTCAATCATCACCCATGATTGACAGTGTTTGAAAGCTCGTAAAGGTGAAGCTGCACTTACATAAACCAAGGAGGTTCACATATTTTTCATAATAATGGAAACTGGTATTCTTCATGCCACTGACAATCTCTAGCAGCAAAACACCAAAGCTAAAGACATCCGACTTCTCTGAAAATAGCTTTCCCATTGCATACTCGAGAGACATGTAGCCACTGTATTTGATTGGAAATTTTTACATTTATACTTACCTAAGATTATAAGGCTTCCAATAATTAAACATAATGTTATATTCTTAAAAATGGAAAAGAAAATTTAAAAGGGGACAAAATTATTTTCTGAATCACTTATACTGCCTAAAAAAATATAGAAGCAAGTAAGGATTTTTATATAAAACAAGATGATTTTACTTTAGTGGTTTGCTTGTTCTGGAAATTCAACATATAAGAAGGGAAGATAACTTTATAAATGTGCTAATAGAAGAGACGTTCATGCTTTTCTGTAATGTTGAGATCATTCTTTCGATCTGTTTTCTCCGCAAAATGTTGGCATAAGAACTCAATAATAGAGGTAAGTAATCAGGGGGAGAAAGAGACGTTAATAGAAGGTTGAGAAAAGAGAGAGCACTCATAATCCTTGCTTTTTAGCAATAGCCAATACAGTTAAAGAGCTAAATGGAAGTAATTTTACACCTTGCAGGACTTTTTTGTAGAATAATTAAGAAGCAAATGTGAAAAGGTTTCATTGGCAATTAAAAGTAAAGGTGTTGTTCGATGCTATATTACATTCCCATGGTCCTGCTGTAACTTATTCAAATGTTGTTGAATAGACTGGAACATACTCCATTGCCTTTTCACTAGATGAGGCACCTAGAGGATGAACAAAAATAATACTTATCTAATGAAGTGAAAATAATCTAGTAACTTGGTCTATTTGTAACTCTAGTCTCCATCCCAATCCAAGAAATATAATTTTAGCCCATTTGCTAAGCAATAAGCCTTTTGTGATCCCTATTAGTGGTTACTTCCATTATACTTTCATTTGTAATATTTCAAACATAAAATGTTCCATGTCATACATCACTTCATTAGTAGGGAAAATAATTGGAAAAGATGAGCAGAATCTATTGAAGAAAAGAAAGGATCCTTACAATGTTCCAACCACCCTGTGAGTGTTTGCTGGTTCCTGTGTCACTCGAAAAGTCCTTGCTAACGCAAAGTCAAAAATTTTTGGATTCATGTCATCATCCAAGAGAATATTGCTGGTCTTCAAATCTTTGTGAATAACCCTTAAACAAGAATCACGATGGAGATAAAGAAGCCCTCTGGCAATACCCTGAACAATGTGGAAGCGTTTAGCCCAATCAAGCCACACCCTTTTCGTTTCATCTAACCAAAAGTATGACAGTAAAAAAGAAGCATTCATCAAGATCAATCCTTTCCATACATTATACCACCAATTTATAAGAGAACAAAGACGAAAACAAGTCTTAAAATTTCTTTCCTCAGTTCTAGACATAGTTGTAGTAACAATATCGAATGAGCTATGAAAAATTTACATGAAGAAAGATGAGAAGACTGTAAATTTTGATGTTTGATTTTCCTTTTCATTTTTTAACTGACGCATTCTCTACAATGTGCTTTCATTTAAAAAAAAAAATTATGTTTGAGTAAGAGTGGAAATAAAATGTGCCCAGTTAAGATAGTTATTTAGGGAATATTTCAAGTATGGTTCACTCCTACTTGAAACTGAGTTAATCTTGCTACGTTTTTTATGGAAAAACATAGGGAGATTAGTCATGAACTCTTCTGCGCCTTGTCCTGAATGCCTTGAAAGTCTTTTCACTGCCACTTCTTGCCCATCTTCTAGCTTCCCCTGTGGTCCACAATGTTTCTTAGTTATTCAATGGGATAGATGGTACTTGTCCATGTAGTCAGTGTCATAATTCATGTACTCATAGAAAAGAATAAAATTACCTTATAAACTGTTCCAAATCCTCCTTCCCCAAGTTTGTTTGTTCGGCTGAAGTTGTCAGTAGTGACTTTTATTTTATCAAAGTCAATCATTGGTAGCTCTGATGGCTCCCCATGTATGACATAGTCTTGCAAGGTGTCCTTTCTATCAACCACATCAAAGTGCTTCATCCTCTTTTTTCTCTTTACTGATGTTTAATATCGAACCATAGTCCATAGAATAGAAAATTATTTCGATTTCTCATAGTGCTTCATCCTCCAATTTATGACATAGCAGCTTGTTAGGTTTTTATTCTTGGCAACTCCGTTTGACAAAACTCCTTTCAGTTGTATTTGTTTTCGCACTTTTATTTCAGTGAGGCTATGAGTTTATTAGATGCGAATCCAACCTGAATCGAGCCTTGCAGAGAAGTTTGTGATGTTAATGCTTTCAAGATTACCACTTCGCTGATTATGACGGGGTCGAGCTGCTTGATCAGCTCGCGGGGGTCGAGGGGCAGCGCCCCCGAAACAAAATGCAAAAATGCATTCAAAGTTGCCTGTCCGCTCGAGCGGACATTCCCCAGCTCGAGCGGAGAATGCTGAGTTTCAGAAATTTGGTGAGTCTGCAAATATACCGTGATCCGTGTTTTCACACTCGAGCGTCCATTTCCCCGCTCGAGCGTACACCCTAGTGCAGAACACGTTATATAGAGTCCCCGCTTGAGCGTCAATTCCCACGCTCGAGCGGACCTCACAATTTCAGATTCTATAAATTCGCAAGTTGCTCCAAATCTAGGATTACTTCTCCAGATCTTCTTCTTGGGTTCTAGGGTTTATATCTGGGGATATTTTGCTAGTTTTCTTTGATGTTTTGATTGAGTATTCAACTCATAGTTTAAAGAGTCTACATCAAAGGATTATTTGTTTGTTATACACAAAAGAGAGAGTTGTTCTTCGGTGGATTCCGAAGAATTCGAGCCTGAAGCTTTGGTGGATTCTGGAGTGACTCATCGTCAAGACAATTCCGAGGTGAAGACGGGGTTGGAAGAGGCACATAGGGGTTGGTTCAATTCGGGCGTGGATTCGCTAGGTAATTGAGAGTATACCTGTGTAATTCCTTTATATCTTCTTAGTGGATTGTTTTGTGACTGTTACCCGTGGTTTTTTATCACAATTGGAGGTGTCCAATTGTGGTTTTTCCACGTAAAATCGTTGTGTCGATTTGTCTTGATTGTTTGATTGGGATTGTTGTTTACTGCTTAAAATTGATACGTAATCACAAATCAACATCTAGGGAATTTCTAGATTTTTCACAGCTGATAAGAGATTATTTTCTTTTTTCTATGCTATTTTTGTGTTTGGCAGCTTAAATTTTTTTAAAAATTTTCTTCCTGTTGTTTCTCAGATTACAGTGCCTTCAAAATTATAGAATTTGCAGTTTATTGAACTAAAAGATTCTGTCAAATAATCTGAATGTTAAGAGAGCAGAATTTTGTATAGTTTACAGAAAATAAATGAAAATGAAATAGAAATCATTATTGAAAATTACTTCAAACTAATCTTGTGACAAGAAGGATAAGTAGTAACGAGCCCTTATAATTTTAGTGAAATGGAAATCATTATTTTACTTTGAGAGGAAAGAGAAAAATGATGGCCATGACAAATTAGTTTCAGAAGAAAATACCCATCTCAAAAATTAAAACATTATTGAAGAGTTCATGTACACGATGTAAAAAAAAAAAAACCTCATTCTTACCTCTTTGATTTGCTCTCCACCTGTGCAAACCATACATGAAGGCACCCAACAAGACAACCCCAGAAATTGTTGCAAAGACGAATGATGAATTTTTCATATTTCTTATCTTTTTCTGAGAAAAAAGAAAAAAAAGAAAATGACGAATAAAACATTAAAGAAGCTACTAAATATAAGAAAATGTTTTCTACATATAATATTTTCTAAAAAACGTTTAGGAAAATGCTTTCCACCGAAACAAACAGAGCATACTAATCTGAAGATATTAAAGCCCAACACAATTAACTTTACCCAGATCCGAATAGGCAAGGCGAAGGCCGAGGTAGCTTCCAGCATATGGAAACTGCTGAACATCCATGAAGCCTCCAGACCAAACCATACACCCAATTCCAGTCACATATGCGTATGCCACACAGGAACAGTTGCTCAAGCACCATTGCGGGCAACCTGAGGAATCCTCATTGTATAAATAGTCATAATGATCCGGCAGCTTCATCTTGCTCAGCTTCCTAAACCCATCCATTTTAGCTTTTCCTGATGCTAAGCTGCTAATGTTCTTTTGACATAGTAGCTCAGTTTTTCTCACACACCCACCTGTCTAATTTCCTTCCATCCACTCCTCAGTTGCCTTGGGGACAAACCCATCCAAGCATTGACAAATTGGAGACCTATCATAATTGCAAAGCCCAAAAGGTCAACAAACCTCATAAACATCACATGAATTCTCCGGTTCCACCCAACTGAGAAACCAGTTCTTTACATTTTCCTCCCAGTGCATTATCTTCAAATTTCCTGCTGGTGTTAAGAACATAATTTTGACATAAGAGGTGTTATAAATGTCCATTGTGAGATACTCACTTCCCTGCTGTTTATCAGGTAGGAGGTTGAATCCATTGGCATAGCCCTGGTCAGTGTGCCGGATCCCTATGAACTTCGATCCATCCCATGGACCACTTCTCCAGTACGGCCTGGAACCATTCCAAGTGAAAGCTTGTGCTGGTGTGTCCAGTGAAAACCCGGTAACAAAGTTTCCAGGTGATGGGTCCTCTTCGGTCTTCCAGGAAGAGAGGAAGCGTTTCTCTCCTGTTTTGGTGTTCAGTCCATCATGCCCAAAAAGAAAGTGTCACCTTGATAGGTAATGCTCTCCCACAAGGTCAATCCAGAGACATTATCTTTAAGAGCAAAGTCTCCCTTGTCCGAAAGCACTGCAATTGAGTTGTTGGACTGGACAGAAACATTTGCCGACCAGACGGTGTTCCTCATGCCATCGAGTAGCCTCAGATTTCCATCTGTACCAATTGTTAGACTTGAGGCAGAGTCTGTTGATGAAAATGGATTCTCTCTGTTTAGCACCCACACAACTTTGCGAACAGGTATTGGTTTGTTCAAGTACCATATCCCACCATGCTGCTTACCAGAATTACCGGGAATGAAAAAGCCTAACTCGAAGACTTGGCCAGAGGAGATGAGAGTTTGTCCTACTGAGATTTGTTGTGATTGAGTAAAAGTATCAGTTGCAGAGCAGTGTTGTGATGGAAAAGTGAAGAAGACAAACAAGAGGAATGAGAATGAAAGAAAAGCACTAGGACTTTTACATTGGACACCCATCTTGTGCAGCCTTGCTGAGTGCTGCTTTGTTTTAAAGGTGTCCTGGAGTGGTTAAATAGCTTCGGGCCCAAGGATATGGTTGGTGGAATAGTCATAGGGGTGATTTCCACACCTTGACTTACCTTTACGCTCACATTTCTTTCATTTCATTGACATTATGAGAGTCAAAATGTCTCTATAAGTGGACTAAAAACTGAGAACTTGTTGCACTAATATAAGAAAAGAATGTGGTATAAAACCCGAGTGCAGTGAATTTTATAATATCTCAAAATGATCTGCCTTCTCTCAGAATTTGGAAGAAGTACATTCTGTTCCGCTTGGTAAGGCTTACTATTGGTTCTATTTTGGTAATACGAGATATTCATTCTGTATGGGCTTGTGTATGAATCATATAAATAATAAATAAAATCAGATTGATTCAATAAACAAACTTGTAGACACTCCATTTTGACCGGTTTTAAGACTTAGAAAATTTCTTTTGAACACTCGAGAATGAAAATTGGAATATGTTATTTTATGAATTTCTCAATAGAAAAATTGAATTTAAGACTTAATCCCAACCTTTACCCATCTTAGCCAAATTATTTTCGACTACTAAAATATATTTTATTAGTTTCGTATTTTATAATTTTACATAATTTTATGTGTTTATACATATTTTATATAGTGAGGAAATGCTCAGAAAGATTTGGTGGGATTGGGATTGATGAAGCTAATGTTCAAGAGTTCAATAATTGACTTGATGAGTTTCAGATGGGTGATATGAATGAGTCCGGATCCTCGGCAGCCAAACCCGGCCGCCCTTCCCAGCAGCCCCCAAAACGACGTCGTTTTGGGGGCGTTTTTGAATTTTTTTTCCTTTTCTTCTTCGTTCGAAGAACCAGAGGGGGGGGGAAGGGGAGGGGAAGAAGAGAGAGGGGGAGGGGAGGGGAGGGGAGGGGAGGGGAAGAAGAGAGAAGAAGGGAGAAGACGAGGCTGTTGCAGCCGTCGAAGGGGAGCCGCCGAAGCCGGAGAAGAACCGCCGAGGCCGTTGCAGCCACTCCGGCCGGATCTGGAGCCGCCATGGCTGCACGGGGCTGCTCCTTCGACCTTACCACCGCGCCACCGGTGACTGTGGCGGCGCCTCCCGCCACCCTTCTTCTTCTCCCCTCTTCTTCTCCCTTCCTCTCTCTTCTTCCCCTCCCCTCCCCTCCCCTCCCCTCCCCCTCTCTCTCTTCTTCCCCTCCCCTTCCCCCCCCTGGTTCTTCAAACGAAGAAGAAAAGAAAAAAAAATTCAAAAACCCCCCCAAAACGACGTCGTTTTGGGGGCTGCTGGGAAGGGCGGCCGGGTTTGGCTGCCGAGGATCCGGACTCGATATGAATGCTATAATAGATTTTTGTTCACTTGGACAAACAAAAGCAGAGGAGATATCAAAAGCAAACCCTAAGGGTTGGCCGAGTAGTAGAGAGTTTTGAATAAGATCTAAGGTCTCAAATTCTAGTCACCCTAAGGGACCACTAGAGGTTTGCTAGGTCAATAACTTCAGGGTCTCTAAATTAGTCAAGATGTGCGCAAGTTGGCATGAACACTAGATTATCAAAAAATATATATAGAGAGCAAGCTAGAAAGGTTACTAATTATGATTAATGGAGCCTTAGAGGGATATTCTAAAGGTGAAAGAAGTCTGAGACAAGGGGATCCAAATTTCCCACTCTATCGTTCCTTTAGTAATGGAAGGATTTAATGCTTTAGTGCAATGGAGAATTAGCAATGGCAGATTTAGAGCTGGATTTATCTCATGTGGCATTTGCAAATGATTTGCTAATCTTATGTGGAGTTGATACTTAGTCTTAAATGGATTCATACATACATTTATAAAACATCACAGCTTAAGTGGGCACTACCTAATTACTCTGCCTCGACTATAAGGAAAACATTTAAGCTCAGAGATTTAGAAGTGACCTAGACCGCGAAACAAAGAATAAACCACATAGGCCATGTTTATTTCGGCAGACATGCCCTTGGGATTGGACGAATAATCCCACCAAATGTGTAATCTAATATTTGGCAAAGAAAACTGTGGTAAAAAATTGTCTCCAATCCTTTCATCAAATGTTCATCAAATAAAGGAGTCATTTTTTTTTCCCCTCAAATTGAGAACTCATCAAATCTTTTACCAAATTTGAATTTGATGAAAATTTAAAAAGATGGAGGCATTGGATGAGTTTTTTTCATCAAATTTAGAGAAAAGTGAAATTTGGGATGAGCCTAGCCCTTTTTGAAAAGATTTTGATAAAAATTTGACGAAATGATTGGAGTAGTTCATATCAAATCAAGTTTTACTCAAATTTAGAATGAATGATTAAAGATGGTCTAACAATAACAAGCATGGCTATAGATTGTTGTCAAATACTCCAAGATTCCCTGAAACTACTGAATAATATATACCTGATAGAGGGTGGTTTGGTGTTATTCAGAAAGAACCAAAACTTCCTGGGGAGACATGAATGAGTCACATGGTGTGCAAGATTGTTTGGCTTAACCTTTGCTGCCATGGAAAATCTCGTATGTCTCATAATCACTTGTTCTTCTCAATGCCCTTTTTCTTTAGTGATTCACAAAGAGATTTGTGCAATTTACAGAGCTAATATCAACAGTGGGACAGTGAAAATCTCATATCATCTCTCTCTCTCTCTCTCTCTCTCCTCCAGCAGATGTGTATTGTGGTAGCTTCTATTCTGCACACGCTTTTTCACAGTTTCACACCACCATTTGTTACGATCGCGAAATTTTTGACGAAAATCATGTCGAAGGTTCTTTTTTGGTCCGCTGTTTGGTTGATCCGAAGCTTTTTTGGTTGTTGGGTGACAACTTTCAAATGTTTCTGGATAAACAAATTATTTTTATTTTTTATTTATTTATTTATTTATTTATTTTTTCTCTCTCTCTCGGTTGTTGTGGTTTTGGAAATTACCTATTTTAGGTCACGTTTGGTAAGATGGTTGAGACTAATTTAATCCACTAAAAATAAAATAAATTAAAAAGTCAATAAAATAAAATTTTAGATTCAAGCCTCATTTGATAATATGCTATTTTAGTAATTTTTTGACTAAATTATGAGATAAAAAAAAATTAATATGTTTGGGATGACTTTTTTGACTTTTTATGAAAAGATGTGAAAAAAGTAGAGAGAAAAATGAATTTTTGACTTTCTGGCATAGGTTATTTGACTTTTTGATTTTTTTAGTGACATTTTAAATTTTAGAAGGCCTCATTTGGGAACAGGCTAATTTAGTAACTTTTTGGCTATTTGGCTAAAATATGAGCTAAAAAAAATTAGTATGTTTGGGATGACTTTTTGACTTTTTACGAAAAGATGTGCAAAAAGTAGAGAGAAAAGATAATCTTTGACTTTTTGATATGGGTTGTTGGCTTTTTGACTAATTTAGTAACTTTTTGACTTTTTGACTAAAAATGATGGTTCCCAAACGAGGCCTAAAAAAGATTGAGTTGTCAAACGTGGCTTCAAATCATAATCATTTTATTTTTTCTTTCACAAAATTATAAAAAGCCAAAAGTATCACAAATAGAACTTTTTTAACTAGACTAAGGCTAGGTTTGGCATGTTCTAAATAAGCTAAAAAGTCAAAAAGTCACTATCTTATTTAAGTCACATCATCCTATTTAAATCACATCACCTCTCTAACACATCACATCAAACCCAACCCAAACCTAACCCAAACCCACCAATAAGTCAAAAAGTGCACTTTTTTAGGACACCCCAAACCATAGCCAACTAATTAAAAAGTCAGGCTAAAAAAGTTCTTCCCAAACGCAGACTTAATTATTAATTTTTTAACTTTTTACAAATTTGTAGAAAAATAGATAGAAGAATTAACTTTTTAACAACGATTTTTTATTATTTTAGGTTGTTCCCTAACTTGATATGTTATTCTTTTTGGTAAACTCCTATAATTTGTCAATAATGTTAGTAACACTAATTAGTATACCAATTAACACATTAACTAAACATATATTAGATAGGATTATGTTAAGCGATAAAATCTATATGTATGTTTTGTGTCTTACTTAGGCCTCGTTTGACAAGTGACTTTTTTAATCAAAAAGTCAAAAAGTTACTAAAAAAAACTAAAAAATCAAAGATTCTCTTTTCTTTTTACTTTTTGCACATCTTTTCGTAAAAAATTATCCCAAACATATTAACTTTTTTTACATTATATTTTAACCAAAAAGTTACTAAAAAAGTCTGTTCTCAAACAAGCCTTAGTGTGTTAATTAATACACTAATTAGTGTTTCTAGCCTTATTGTTTGTATATGACAACTTAAATATTAGAATAAATTATACCCATTTTTCTTAAAATTTGAAGAAAATAGCTCCATTTTCATCTATATTAATAATTTGTTAGTTATATAGATTAAAAAAAATAATGTTGTAATATATTTTATATGAAAATATATACTTTACGTTATTTATTTTTGTATTCGCACCATTTATATTAATTTCAATTAATTAAACTTACTAAAAGGAAAAGTCAATATAACTATGTTAAAATTATGAAATTTATTTATTATTTTTTTTAAACTTCCAAGAAGATCAGTGTTATTTGCCCTAAATATTAGCAAATGTTTAAAATAAATTTATTCTTCTGCTCTCTTTTTCACATTGTATTGTCTAAAATTTTTAATAATTTTTTTTTCTTCAAAATTCCTAGAATCATTCATGAAGAGAGAAATTTCTAATAATTTTAAATAACAATTTACTAATTTCACCACCAAAATTGTTAATAATTTTTTTTGAAATTTTTAGTAATTTTTTTATTGAAATTCCTAGACTTAAAAACTCAGCTATTATGCAAAGAAGAGAGATATATACATTATGGTTGTGTTAGCTGCATTTGTTAACGTAAGCGATGCTGATTTCACGTGAGAGATATTCATTATTTATTGATTTATGAATCAAGTATGTTAAATCTATTTTTATCTAGATCATGCTCTCTATTTGTGAATTGTTATGCTTGACTTGCCATGTCATTGTATATCCACTTAATCATAAGTAAGAAATAACTATCCTAATTAGAAAATATGATTTTATTATTATTATTATTATTATGCCATTGGACCTAATAGGGATTTGTGCTTGACAAATGTGAGTGATAAAATAAAGGAAAATGAGTGGGAGCTCTAATTAGAGCTACCATTAGTAATGTGCCCACTGCCACAGTTTGTATTGTGTCTATTTTTTCTTTTTTTTTTACTTTGCCACTTCATTAGTGGTGGGTTTAAAGCCACTAAATTAGTGGTCTCTAGTACCACCATAAAATAAATTTAACAAATATATTTTGACAGCACCTCAATGTCAAGGCCTCGTTTGGCAAGTGGTTATTTTAGTTAAAAAGTCAAAAAGTCACTAAAAAAAACTAAAAAACCAACAATTCATATCAAAAAGTCAAAGATTCCATTTTCTCTCTATTTTTTGCACATCTTTTCGTAAAAAGTCAAAAAGTCATCCTAAATATACTAGTTTTTTTTTATATCACATTTTAGCTAAAAAGTAAAAAAACTACTAAAAAAGCTTATTCCCAAACGAGGCCTTAATTTTCACTCCAAATTGCATGATTCTCATGTGTATATTTTTTTAACTAAAGAAGGAGGATTATATGTTTTTGGTTATCCAAGTTAAATAAATAAGAAAAATTACATCTCAGTGAAAAAAACATAAAAAAATTTAACATGGAGGATAATTTTTCACTTGCACCCCACTACATTATCACTTTCACTCCATATTTTTTTGTAACTTTTGTTTTTTGTTTTATTGTGCTGTAATTCTCCAAATAAATAATAGAGAAATGTTATTTATTGCTGTATTTATTTTATGAGAAAGTAATTAATTTTTATTTTACTTTTTGTGTATTCATATACTAAACTGAGAAGTCAAATAACAAGTAAAAAATTTGAATAAAATATTTAAATAATATAAATAATAATATTAAATGTAGAAAAATAAAATACAGAACAACGAAAGTCATCATTCTAAAACCTAATCATGGATTTTTTCAACTAAAATGGGGACCAATTGGACAAAATTTAAGTATTATTATACACTGAAAATAACCATAGTTTTATATAAATTATATATATATTTTTTTGTCTCTACTGGCCATATCCTTGACATGTGGTCCTAAAAAAAACAACTAATTATTGTCACTTAGCATGTATATGAATTTACAAAGTCCTAAATTTTATGTTGCAACGTGGTAGACAATTAAAATATCCATTCTTTAACATATGAAGGCTTAATCAATATTTAAAATACTTGCTCACTCCCAAAATTCAAACGCCCAACTCCTCCACTCCTTTTTTTTTTTTTTTTTTTTATCTGTGATTAATACGTCAACTCCTTCAACATTAATTTCAAACAATTATTCCTATTGAATATTAAATTTTTATGTACAATTAAATAGAAAGACTTTAAGCTTCTTTTAATATTTTCATTCTCTCCAATAATTATACTAAAACTTGGCTAAAAATTAATTTTTTAATTTTTTTTTTTAAATCACATCATCTCTTTATTTTTTTGTATATTTTTTTTAAAAAAAAAAATTAAAAAATTAATTTTTAACCTAATCTAAAAGTTGATATTAATCGAGTAATTTAATCAAACCAACCACTTTACCTTATCTACATGAGCAAACTCATCATTCTAACTATTACCACCATCAACATCCCACCACCTCCCTATCATTATTATCATCACTCCTACAACCACAACTACCATTATGTATGACAGCTACTATACTACCATCACCTCATTAATTATAAATTTCTTTGTCTAACATCTCTTAAATTTTTAAATACAATTAATATACATATCTTAAAAAAAAAAAAATTCCAATTAACATACCAATGATATTATTGATAGGGGTGTCAATATCTGTGTTCCTCAATTTAGTAAAATTTTATGAATATTTTTTTCATTGTTTATAATATAATTAAGTCTCTACGAAGGTTGGGAAAAGAAATATGGTGTGTTCCGACTTTGCATAGATTACCGGAAGTTGAGCCGGGTAACTGTTAAGAACAAGTACCCAATGCCTTGTATAGATGATTTGTTTGATCAGTTGAAGGGGTCTTATTGTTTCTCTAAGATAGACCTAAGATCGGGTTATCACCAGTTGAGATTAAGGGAGGAGGATATCTAGAAGACGACATTCCGTACGCGGTATGGCTATTATGAGTCCTAGTGATGCCCTTTGGGCTAACCAATGTACCATCTGTGTTTATGGATTTGATGAACCGGATCTTCTGTGAGTTCCTAGATCGTTTTGTGATCGTCTTTGTGGACGACATCTTGATTTACTTACCATCTGAGGAGGAGCACGAGGAACACTTGCAAATGATGCTTGAGTTACTTAGAGCCCACAAACTGTATGCTAAGTTTGGGAAATGTGAATTGTGGCTGAGAAAAGTTAAGTTCTTAGGTCATGTGGTATCCGGGAAATGGGTGACTATAGGTTCATCCAAGATAGAAGCAGTGCAAGATTGGGGATAACCTAAGAATACTTTTGAGATTCATAGTTTCTTGGGATTGGCCGGGTATTACCGTCGGTTTGTGAAAGATTTCTTTAGATTAGCTTCACCGTTAACTAGACTAACGATAAAGAGAATTAAGTTTGTGTGGAGTGAGACTTGTGAGAAGTCTTTTCAAAAGCTTAAGGTTAGACTTACTATTGCTCTCGTATTGATTATTCCAGAGAGGGATTTGGGCTATTCAGTGTATTGTGATGCTTCACAAAAAAGCTTGGGTTATGTTTTGATGCAAGAGGGGAATGTAGTAGTCTATGGCTCGCGGCAGTTGAGAACGCATGAGAGAAACTACCCTACTCATGACCTATAGTTAGCGTTGGTGACCTTTGCCTTAAAGATTTAGAGGCACTATCTGTATGGTGAGAAGTTTGAAGTGTTTTCTGATCACAAGAGTCTAAAATATCTGTTTACACAGAAAGACTTGAATCTGAGGCAGAGAAGGTGGATGGAGTTCATAGAGGATTATGACTTTGAGTTACATTATCATCCGGGGAAGGCCAATGTTGTGGTTGATGCATTGAGTAGGAAATCTATTAGTAGTGTAGCTTGTATTGCCATCCAGGAATAGGAAATGTTGTGTGCTATCAGTGAGTTTGACTTGTATCTTGGAGAGTTCACTACAACAAGTTGGGTCTTGAGTGACGAAATTTTTTTGTCTCGAAAGAGCTAATTTTGTCACTATAGATATTTGTGAGGAAATATTTTCGTCACCAGTTTCGTCATTGAATGTTTGTCACTAAAAACCATTGTGACGAAAAATAATTTCGTCACCAATGAAATTACTTCAGTGACGAAATTTTTTGTCACCAATAAAACAAGATTTTGTCGCCAAAAATTCTTATTTTCGTCACCAAATAATTATTCAGTACCATATTTATAATTTTAGTTGACGAATAAATTTGTCACAAACGTTGATCATTGATGAGGAAATAATTTCGTCACGATAAGATGTAAAGGTGACAAAATTTTTCGTCTCCAAAAGTCATACATGGGTGACGAAATATATTTCGTGACAAAAAGATGTATACGTGACAAAATTTTTAGTCACCAAACAACAAAATCAACAAAACTTTACATATATAGCTGCGATAAATTTCGTCACAAAACTTATTGCTCCATATTTTATAATTCAATTTAAATTATTTTTTCACAAATATCCTGCTCATATCTCAATATTCAAATATACTAACAAATCCACTAGCTATTATACACCACTCTACAAAACAATTTAGTAACCAATTTATATTATAAATCAAAATAAATCCATCATACAAATTTAATAATAATTCATCATACAAATTTTTAGTCTCCAAAGTCCATTTCTCCATGCAGATAAGCCAAACCACGAGCTGCATCTTCAGCAATTTTTAATCTTGCCATCCATGGCAGAGGAAACGCTACCCGAGCCAACAGATGGTCCTCTAAGCTTTTGTTACACATGAGCTCATACACCAAAATCCGCTGAATCCCTCTTTCATCATCTTCTGCACAGTATCCCACTAACTTGACAAGATTTGGGTGCTTGACTACATGCAACAAGTTCATTTCATTGATCCATTCCTTGTGCCCCTGAAAACTAGAATGAAAAATAACACCCATCAGATAACCTTTAAATTTATGGAGGAGATGCTCCCAAAGATCAAACATACAATATAGCACTTTATCAATCCATAGCCAGGAAATGAGATCAGTCCCATAAGCAGAGGAACCCATCCTCTGAATCCAGTTCCTGTCGGTGACATAAATGGGTCATTGTAATTATCGATTTGATAACTCTGTAACTAAGAAATAACAAAAGCCTTGAAAGCTATGAAAGATTCAATCACTGCCAATGAAACGAAATGGCAGCAATTGCCATGGGCAGGTGCACATTTTTTTTTTTTAAATGAGAAGAATCAGAGTATATTTAGATTAGGCATAAAAAGCATCAATGTCGTAAAACCAAGATACAAAAAACCCTCGTCTAGATGATAGTGCAGACACTAATTCGAAGAACCTAAATACCCGAGGGCACATTTGGAACTGAACAACTATTTGGTCACAAGCATACAGTGATCATTTAATGGGCATTGATGATTAACAGAGATACAACCAAGATGGATCATGTCTTATCAATTAACATATCATGAAACGCCAAAATTATGTATCCACAAAACAATTTCATTTCCATGAAACATCCAAATATGCAAATGTCCCATGCTAAAAAATCTGATATGGAGAAAGAAATGCAGCAACACCCAAAAAGGAAAAAGAAAGTGTCGTCTCATTCAGGCTTTCAAACAAATGGCGCAATTTTATGGGACTGATCTCATTTCCTGGCTCAAATCCATTCAAGTTCGTAACTAAATTGACATACTTAAAAGCTTAATTTCCTAAGACTAAGTTTGAATCATGATCTTCAATTTTCTATAGCATGACAAACATAGAATTACCAAGTCTTTCATGCTAATCCATCACACTGCATCATGCATGGCGATGGATCCATGAGGTTAGCTTGGAACTGCAAAAGACAGCAGCAGCTGAGTAATCAAAGACAAGCATATCTAGATTCTAACCAATTATTTAACAAGTTCAATTTACTATGATGAGACTAACATTTTTGAAATTTTGGGAAGCAAAGCTCTGATTTGAATAGATTTTTCTGTATTCCTTTTTTCTGCATTGATGCAAGTTAGGATGCAACAGAGCATAGAGTATATTGAAATCTACACAGATGGGATTTACATTAGTATGCAGAACAACATGGAAATTTACAATTACCAAAAAAGAAAAAAGTTCGAAAGCTTTTAAGTCACAACAACTCAAGAAATGTTCAAATGGGTACAAAGGTTTGCTGCATTTTCTCTGCTTCTTGTACTCATGCAAGTTGGAACACAGTGGACTGAGGTCTGCCCAGATGGGATTATGCAACACGTAGAACCAAAGTACTTAATAAATAAAATCAACATTAATAATTTTGAAATTCACCAAAGTACTTAAATATTGATTGAACTGAGCATATGTTCATTGTATATGAAAATCAAAAGATTAGAATCATCATGTGATATGCACTGATGAGAAATTGTTAAATAATTGGTATGAAAGCTAGAAGAGAGACCTGATGCAAACATAGCAAGCTTCAAACAAGGTCTCCTAGTTAACTTGCTCCAAGCAAATTGAGTATATCAATTCATATTCTGAAGCTTTATTATCTGTATCTTATGTTCTCGAGTCTTGAATTGCCTACGAGCCAAATTTGAAGTCAGAAATTATAAACCATCCTGAAAGAGTAAAAAAGACACTGATAAAAAGTAAAAGCTGAAAAAACTATAACTAAATTTTGACATCATTGACTTCATCAAGCTATCTCGGAGAATAATTTTGAGGGAGCTAAAATGATGAATTTGATGATGACGTATTGATGAAGATGAGAGTGATTGGGAATTCTGCTCCAAAGAATGATGCTTTGGAAAGTATATCTTTGCAGACCACTCTATTTTATGGGTTTCTATCGGACAAAGATTGCATAAAATTACTTATTAAATTTAAAAAGAATCAAATGCAGATAAAAGAGTCAACAAGAAAGTTGCTCTGATTTGCATTTGAACAAGCAAGAAGAACCCTATCAATTGAGCATTATAGTCCCACCATGATTCATGAGATTTGATCATATCTGGTAATTTAAAGAGTAAATACGAATGTGAAACATCTCAACAGGGCTTGTTAGTCTCACTGTTTCTAAGAAACAACAAAGTCACCAGTAGCAGGTTGCGGAGTTTGCACATATTCTAGTTTCCTGTTATAATTAATTATGGTGATTTATATGATAACTCTCTTAAACAGGAAGAAATTACAATTAAAGAAACTTGTTTCCTTATTAGTTGCGCCAAAAACCATTGGCTGAGCCTCCTCATGTACTTAGGACAAACAAATACAATTAACATTATTTAATTAAGCAAAGCATTGTGAAAATTTAGATAATAGCATGCCAATAATCAAATATCCATTTAAACAAGAAAACAATCAAAATAAGGAAACTAAAAGAAAGATCAGCAGATGGATCTACATAATCACAATTCATATAATACCAGCTAATGGATTTTGAATGCACTAGTTAACAACAAAGCCACTGTTTTAGCAAATGTAATTCAAATGTTGAGCTTATGATCATAAAATTGCTACTGTCTTGCCAGCAGGACCAACAAGAAGATAACAAATACACTCCTAAATAACTGTAATTGACTCAGATGAAAACAAGGTTGAGTAATAGTACTTGTCTACTAATCTAAAAAAGATATTTGTCAATGTCCTTATCATCGCTAAATTAAATCACTATTCATGTTAGAACTTACAAGTTCCATGAAGGACCCTCCAACAAACTACATTGGTTTAGTTCCAATAAAATGTGAAAGGCTTTGTATGTATGAGATAAAAATCACAAGCATTGGGTGTGCTTGCCTGCAAATGAGATGGCCAATCTGCATGTTTAACAAACCAATCGAAAACTCAGTGTATACTCCATTTATGAATCTATCAAACATCCTACTATCCCCTAAATTCTGCTTAAATACATATATGCATTAATCACCTATGGAATTAATTGATTTGGTTTCATCCTCACAACATAGATTTAAGCGAAAGTCTCAATTAAGCAACAGTAAAGGAATTGAAGAGTTCAGATAAGAACTCCCTGTAAATGCCACAAAAGCATTGGAAAGAACGAGAAACCCATACTTAGCCATGCCTTTTGATCTTTGTTTTTTGGTAAATCTGCTACAGTTTCCTGTTAATTGCATACAAAGCAACTAACATGAACGAGTCATTAACTTAACAAGTCTATATTCAAGCACTTTCTATGGAGGTCCTTGGCCAAAAAGTTATTATAAGAAAATTTATTAATATAATCACTTTTAACAATAAAGGGTAAATCCATACAATTTATTCAATCAACTAACCAATATTAATGTCAATTGAAGTAGACTTATGCGAAGGTGAAAAACTAAACTGTTTTTAGCCAAGTGATATCCATTGACTGAAAAATACCCAGCAGGAAGGTTTTTGATAGATTGTAACAGGAAAAGGTTAATAATCAATACCTTTCTTCAATGACGATCCATGTAACTTAAATATTCCAATTGCATCCCCAAGAGACAATTTGTTACACAAACACATAAAAATAAACTTGTAACCAAGTCCAAAATTTCAGAAAAACTGATTCAAAAAAGTTAGTATGGAGATATGCTTCAAGAGAACTTGAAAAATGGAGTTAAAAATTGTTAAATGTAAGTAAGTTTACAATCATGATATGTAGTTCTAATCCAACCTAAGTCTTATGAGCTTGGTGGAGAGATTTGCAATCAAAGTGGGCAATACACCCCCGAGCTGATTAGCATGCAAACGCAGCACACTTAGATTGGAGCAATTGGTCAAGGAGGTGAGGAACTGCAAGTCATTGGCTTTTGCAGTGCCAAGAGTATTAGCCCCAAAATTTAAAAGCTCAAGTTGTTTAAGTTCACCCAAATTCTGTGGTATGCCCCCTGTCAAAGCATTTGAGCCAAGATCAATCACTCCAAGACGTGAAGCATTAACCAGAGATGCAGGTATGGTCCCAGAGAATTGGTTTTCTCCCATGTAAATCCTCTCAAGTTTCGGAAGAGTGAGACCTAGGTTAGAGGGCAAGCTGCCATGCAATTGGTTTGAGACTAGAGCTAATATGTTGATTGATGAAATGTTGAGAATAGCAAGAGGGATCATACTGGTCAACTTGTTTTCAGACAACTGAAGCTCTTCCAAGTTTGAGAGCTTTGCAAGTTCAACAGGAGTTTGGCCTTCTAAATTGTTGTTTGACATATTAAAAAAACGTAGAGCAGAGATGTTCCCAACTGTAGGTGGGATTGTTCCAAAAAAGTGATTCAGGGATAGGTTTCATAAGGTTTTGGCAGAGAGCCAAGTTGAGTTGGAACCTTCCCTCCAAGATTGTTATTAATTAAATTGATGACTCTAAGGTCTGAACAATGTGTGACATTAACAGGAAATTCTCCCTCGAAAGAGTTGTTTCCAAGAATAAGATAACGTATTCGAAACAAGCGACCAACCTCTTGGGGGATCACCCCATGGAAGCTGTTGTTCTTGAGGTTGATCACCTGAAGGAAGGTAAGGTTTCCTATGTGAGGAGACAAGGAACCTACTAATTTTAGTGATGAAAGGTTTAGTGCACTTGCTCTCTGATGATGCCTATGACTGCAAGCAACTCCTTGCCATTTGCAGAAATTGAGAGAACTGTTCCATGAGCTAAAGACCCTGAAAGGATCTTTAGCAAAGCTTGCATGTCTGTCTCATTTGTGAAACCAAAAGTGGGAACAAAGCTCATGTAAAAGAGAAGAATGAAAGAAAAAATGAGGAAGGAACAACAACTTAGTGGCCTGAAAAGCATGGTGTTTTGTTCCATTTGGTGTTTTAGAAGAAGAATGGTGAAGGAGATGAATGAAGGGTTCAAGTTATATAACCAAAATTCATAACAAACCTAGCTTACTTTGGGAGAATTCATTGGATCAAGTCCGTCCATTAACATTGACTCTTCTCCTCCTCCTTCCACTTACTTGGAAATATTTAAAAATGAAATTTCTCCAACAATCTTCTTAGGCTTCTAAACTTAGATTTTGATTTCTTCCAAAATACTGAAAGAAAATTCCTTTTCCCTAAAATTAGGAAACAATATCACACTTTTCATATTTGATCATAGTTCCATCCACTTGTTTAAAATTGATAAGGGCAATTAAGTAAAAAATCAGAATATTTTTCAAACTTTTTTATCCTAATCAAATCCATGCCAAAAAAATAAATTTTCAATTGTTGTTTGTGCAATCTTATGGTGATTGAAAACTCACTAATTTTTCTTACAAGTGACTTAATTATAATCATATTTCCATCTTTTTTTTATTTATTGGCAACCATATTTCCATCATACATGTCTTTTATCACATCCATATATCTTTTTTATCACTATTTTTTTATTTATAAACACCCATAATATTGAATCTCTGAGCACCCTATCTAGGCTTTTAATAGGTATACAATGAGAAGATGAATGGAAAATGAGGGACATGGGTCAAGTGCATCCATTACGCTTGACCCTTCTGGATATGAGGATACAGCAGGGTCCTGTAGTCTCTCATCGGGATTAATACCATTTGTATTTTGATTATTCAAATTGTTCATATTGTAAGATTTATTGAGTAAAAAAATTACATTAATCAAACATTTGCCACCACACAAAAATATCACATTTGTTTTAAAAAAAAAATAACGTCCAATATGATTTTGATAATAAATTATTCATTATTTAGGCCCTGATCATGTGGTCATGAATGTCTAATTAATTTTTTATTTTATTTTATAGATATTTTACTTAACAAACCGTATAATATAAATAATATGAATTGTCAAAATTGCTCCAATCTAAGTGTGTTGCATTGTCTCTTTGCTTAGAGTGTATGGGCTACAATGTTAAATTGGTGGGATATACAGTGGGCTTTGTTGGGTACAATTGAAAGTCTATTCCATTGGTGGGAGGGAGGTAGGTTTCTTGAAAAAGGAGAGGAAATTTGGAGGGCTATACCATTGGCTGTTTCGTGGTCTTTATGGAAGATGAGAAATGAGTGTGTGTTTAATGCTTCTATCCCCAATTTGGTTGAATTGTGTGAGTTGATGAAGATTAAAATTGCTTTTTGGCTGAAGTCAGATTACAAGGAGGTTGTGTAAAAGAAAAGGAAGTAGAATAGAATGTATGTTGTGTGTGTACTCGTAGAAAAAAGAAAAGAAAAAAAAAAAAAAAAAAAGAGGTTGGTTATATATTCATTAATAATTTAAATCATTGAATCAACTTGAAAAACAATCCCAAATCATTACTCAAATCCATAATCCTTGAAAAATTAACCAGAAAATTAAGCGCATGAATTAGATTTGTTTTAAAAGTGGCCTACATGACAGTAAGTTTGAGTTTGATTTGCACTAAACATTTTATATTCTTTATCAGCCTAAAAAAAACAGGATCAAAATGTCCAAATATGTAGCCATCTAAAGCTTGGGGATGATCCTAGATATATTTGGGTTTTTCAAAAGGAGTGTGCTGGACCTATGTCTTTGTTGAAAGGAGAGAGTAGTAGGCAAGTAGAGGAAAAGGGCTTGGCTATTGGCACCTTGTTATGTTTGATGTGGCTTATGTGGGGCAAGTGTAAGTGACAACCTTTGTTGGGTGGAACAACCTCTCTTTAAATGAGAGAGTAAGTTTTTGCCTCTCCTATAGTTGGTTTCAGGGAATTGTGGAACCAATCAATTATGAATTTTGCAGACACTTTGGAGGGACGTGATATTAAATAGGAGATCTTTGTCAAAAAGAAAAAAGAAAGACCCACTTCTGCTGCTGTATATAGTGTATGAAGTGAAAATGAAATAGACAAACATTAGGAGCAGTTAAATAGAAGTACAATTTTAGTAATGAGAAAAAATCATTGTTAAATTAGTATTGGAGTTAATATGAAGAATCGAAAGAAAATTTTGTATAATTAAAACTACAATCCATTTCGTTTTTTCAATATATCTTCAACTTGAAATTCAAAAACCCTAAATCATTTCATAGAATAAATCATTTCATCTATCACACCAATAATTAGTTCAAAAAACCCTAAATCTAGAACAAAAATCAAAACTAATGTACTCATTTCACAAAAATAAAAATCCTACAACATCAAAAAAAAAAAAAAAAAAAAAAACCGTAGCTCTAGAGTGAAATAGGAAAATAAAGGGAGAGAGAGAGAGAGAGAGAGAGAGAGAGAGAGAGACCTGAACGTCGATGGGAGCCGAGGAGACGGTGAGCTACGATGACTGACCGACGGCGAGCAATGCTGACGGACCGACGATGAGCGACTATGAGAGAGAGGGGGGGAGCAAGACTCTGTTTGGTGTTTGGTCACTCTGTTTGGTGTATGTACCTGTGATACATATAAATTAAAAAAATAACAATACTGAAATTAAACTAAACTCAAATTGGGGTATCACATAAATTAAAAAATAATAATACTGAAATTAAACTAAACTCAAATTGGGCACTAATATTCAGAGTGACAATTGAGTTAATTGAAATTATAGAGATTAAAATTCAAAAAAAATTATTATTGCATAGGAGAGCAATTTGAAATTTTATTTTTTGTTTTAAGTCATATAAAGTCGTTGATCAATTTTATACATGTGACAAGCATAGTTAAAAAACATGTTATATGCAGTTTAATTTATTTGTTTTTATTGTTTTGTGCATTTTAAAAATTTTGAAAATATATTTGCATTTTTTGTTTTTTCAAAAAATGTCATTAGATAGCTTGGAAAGTTTTTAGCTTAGTGACATTTCTCAAAATGCTATAAAATATTTGTTTATGACACTTTTCAACACTTTTCACCTAATGCCATAAAAAGTAACTTGCACCCACCTAGTTTAATGACATCTGTTGATAATTGTCACTAAAACAATTTCTTGTGTCACATAAAATTGATGTGACATTTTTTTTATTGAAATGCCACTAGAGCCTTATATGTTTACGATTCTGTAGCATTTTTCTAAAATATGTCACTAAATATTATTTTTGTGACATTTTTTAAAAATATGTCACTAGTGCAGTGCCACTAAAGTGTGTTTTTGTTGTAGTGTATATTTTTCATCAAATAGTTTCAAAATATTTAAAATCAAATTTTTCAAAAAAAAATATTTAAAATTATTGGTGACGAAAATGTATTCCTTACTAATAATTTTACAATTTTTGACAATTTTTTTTCTCACCAAAAGTCTCAAAATTTTGGCCCCATCCAAAACAATTAGAGAGAAAACCTTTGGTGACGAAATTTAATTTTTCCTCACCTAAAATGAAGTATTTATTGACGAAAATAAATTTCGTCACCTATTATTTTTACTTTTTTATTATGTGACAAAATTTTATAATTCGTCATAGATTATTTTTATTTAGTGACGAAATTTATTTTCTTCACTACTTTTTGTCACTATAGGTTACTTAGAAAACTAATTAACTTGTGTTTTGTTTTGAGAGAGAGAGAGAAAGAGGGAGAAGAAAATTGATAAACAAAAAGGAGGGAGGAGGGCAGTTAGTAGTATATTTTTTTTCATTACTGCCCAATATGTCAAAAATTTTTCTCCAAAATTAGTGACAAAATAATTTCCTCACTAAAAAGTCTCAAAATATTAAAAATTATTAGTGACAAAAATATATTTCTCACCAAATGGTCTTAAAATATTTAAAATCAGGGTTCTAAAAAAAAATATATATATATATAAAATTATTGGTGACGAAAATATATTCCTCACTAATAATTTTAGAATTTGTGACAAATTTTTTTCTCACCAAAAGTCTTAAAATTTTGGCGCCACAAAAAAAAAATTAGCGGGAAAACCTTCGGTGACAAAACTTAATTTTTCCTCACCTAAAAAGAAGTATTTGTTGACGAAAATAAATTTCGTCACCTATTATTTTTATTTTTTTATTATATGTGACAAAATTTTATAATTCGTCACGGATTATTCTTATTTAGTGACGGAATTTATTTTCTTCACTGTTTTTCGTCATCATAGGTTACTTTTGTTGTAGTGTTCGTTGAGTCGGCAACCTTGTTTTCATTAGTTGCACAATCTACACTTGTGAACTGAGTGATAGAATCACAGATGAGTGACCTTGAGGTAGAATCCCTTCAGGAGAAGATCTCTAGTGGGAAGGTAGAGAGAGGTTTGAACGTGTACTCCGATTCGAGTGTTAGATACCTTGATCGTTTCCTCATATTGAAATCTTGCCAAGAGGAAATACTCCGAGAGTTTCACCATTCATGTCTTGCGGTGCATTCAGGAGGCACAAAGATGTATCACAACCTTAGCCGCCAGTTTTGGTGGAGGGAAATGAAGATGGATATGGCTGTGTTTGTATCGAAGTGCCTTACTTGTCAACAAGTGAAGGCCAAACATCAAAGGCCAGCAGGCTTGTTGCAACCCTTGCTTATAGCCAAGTGAAAGTGGGAGCATGTCACGATAGATTTTGTTGTAGGCCTTTCAAGGACTCAACGAGGTAGTGATGTAATTTGGGTGGTAGTTGACCAAGTCGGCGCACTTTATACCTTTGCGTGTGAGTGACTCGGTAGATCATCTTGTCAACCTCTATATTAGGGACATCGTGAGGTTGCACGGGAGCCCTATAACGATTTTCTCGGATAGAGATCCGCGTTTCACGGCTCAATTATGGCAAAGCCTACAGAGTGCCTTGGGCACGAGATTGACTTTTAGTACTACGTATCATTCTCAGACTGTCAGGCAATCCGAGCGTACTATTCAAATACTTGAGGATATGCTTCGGGGTTGTATTCTTGATTTTAAGGGGTCGTGGAAGAGACACTTGCCCTTAATGGAGTTCACCTATAACAATAGCTTCCAATCGAGTATTGATATGGCACCGTTTGAGGCCTTGCATGGTCGACCGTGTAGATCCCTTGTGTGTTGGGCTGAGGTGGTTGATATACCAATGTTGGGTCCAGAGTTAGTCCAGGAAACGATGGAGAAAGTTTCCCTCATTCGTAAGAGGTTGGCTATTGCTCAGAGTCGCCAGAAAAGTTATACCAACCGTAGGAGGAGACCCTTGTTCTTTGAGGTGGGAGACCATGTCTTCTTGAAAATATCACCTAGGAGGGGTTTGATGAGGTTTGGAAAGAGTGGGAAGTTGTCTCTTCGATTCATTGGGCCTTTTGAGATCCTTTAGCAGATTGGAGAAGTAGCTTATCGTTTAGCTTTGCCACCACAGTCTTTTGAGGTTCATGATGTGTTTCATATTAGCATGTTTCAGAAGAATGAGTCGGATTCATCGCACGTGTTGGATTAGACTGACTTAGAGGTAGATAAGGATGTCTTGTATGAGAAAAGACCTGAAAAATCTAGAAATCCCCTAGATGTTGATTTGTGATTATGTATCAATTTTAAGCAATAAAACAATCCCAATCAAACAATCAAGACAAATCGGCACAACGATTTTAACGTGAAAAAACCACAATTAGAGCACCTCCAATTGTGATAAAAAAAACCATGGGCAACAGCCACAAAACAATCCACTAAGAAGATATAAAGGAATTATACAGGTATACTCTCAATTACCTAGCGAATCCACGCCTAAATTGAACTAACCCCTATGTGCCTCTTCCAGCCCCGTCTTCACCTCGGAATTGTCTTGACGATGAGCCACGCTAGAATCCACCAAAGCTTCAGGCTCGAATTCTTCAGAATCCACCGAAGAACAACTCTCTCTTTTGTGTAGAACAAACAAATAATTCTTTGATGTATACTCTTTAAACCATGAGTTGAATACTTAATCAAAAAAACAAAGAAAACTAGCAAAATATCCCCAGATATAAACCCTAGAACCCAAGAAGAAGATTTGGAGAATTAATCCTAGATTTGGAGCAACTTGTCAATTTATAGAATCTGAAATCGCGAGGTCCGCTCGAGCGTGGGAATTGACGCTCGAGCGGGGACTCTATATGACGTGTTCCGTACTAGGGTGTACGCTTGAGCGGGGAAATGGACGCTCGAGCGTGAAAACACGGATCACAGTATATTTGCAGACTCACCAAACTTCTGAAACTCAGCATTCTCCGCTTGAGCGAAGGAATGTCCACTCGAGTGGACAGGCAACTTTGAATGCATTCTTGCATTTTGTTTCGGGGCGTTGCTCCTCGACCTCGCGAGCTAATCAGGCAGTTCGACCCCTGTCATAATTAGCGAAGTGGCAATCTTGAAAGCATTAATATCACAAACTTCTTTGCAAGGCACAATTCGAGTTGGATTCGCATCTAAAACGCATATCCTCACTGAAATACAAGAGCGAATAAAATTACAACTGAAAGGAGTTTTGTCAAACAGGATTGCCAAGAATAAAAACCTAACAAGACCGATGAGAGTCTTGTATACTCGGGACCAAGTCTTCTAAGGCAAACATCACGGGGTTGAGGAAGCAACTTGGAAACGTGAGTTGGAAGTTTGTGAGAAGTATCCAGACTTATTTTGTTGATATTTGAGCATTTATTGAAATTTTGATTATGTTAATGAAATATGAAAACATTGTATATGTTTTGAGAATATGAAAATATTGTATATTTTGTATATGTTTTGGAAATACGAATTTAATGTAAACATTGTATATGCTTTGGAAAAATGTAAATTATGCTTTCAATGTTGGAACTTGTGTATCGAGTTGATGAGGATGGGTAACAGGAGGACAAGTCATGATGACGGAATTGATTAATTATCTTTATTGTGATCAGTTTAAACATAGTTTTAAAACTTGATTTGAAATTTCGAGGATGAAATTTCTTAAGGGGGGAGATTATAGCGATTCTAGTTTTAACCCGACCCTTTTGTATCTTGGACTCGGGTTTCGTGGTTTCGTAGTGTTGTTTATGTCTTTTCCCCCTCATACTTTCTTGAGTTTGGCTATTGGATTGTAATGGTTGTGTTTGGAACAAGTTGGTTGCTTGATTTTCAAGCGTTTGTTTTCCAGAATTTTACTCCTCCGATCGAGCAACACTTCTTGCGCTCGAGCGGGCTTTGTGAACTCTCAATACTTTTGAAGGTCTGCAAAACTACTGGGAGAGTATTCTACGTTCGAGCGGTGCTTTCTGTGCTCAAACGGTCTTAGCTCGAGCAACATTTCTTGTGCTCGAGTGTTGGGTCTGTTGTCTGCAAAACAACTGGGAGTGTGCATACTACGCTAGAGCAGAACAACTTATTGTGTCTGACGCTCGAGCGTCACTTCTTGCGCTCAAGCGGACTATGCATATATCAGTTCGCAACAACACCTTTCTACATAACTTTTTCATATCTTTTTGTCTCAAAACTCTATATCTAAAGTCTCTCTCTCTAAAACTCACTCTGTCTCTACATTTTCACCTAGATTTAGTGGTTTTTCTACCCATATGCCTTTGTTAAAAAGGTAGAGCACCTCAAGGGCTACATTTTGATCTGAATAGAACTTGGTTTCAGCGCCTTTGAAGTTCCTTCATTGCTTCCTTGATCTCTAGCTTCAAAGTAGGGACTTTCTACACTCTTGTATGAGTTTTAATTTGGTTATTGGTTGATGTGTAAAGAATATTGGAATTTAGGATGATTTTGAACAAACCTAGGGTTTGAGGGGTTGTATTAAAGATGGTTATGAGAGTAGATGTAAGATTGTGTTGTGATAAATTTGTTGATTTTGATACCTGAGATGGGTTTTGGAAAAAAATGTAGTTTTGCGCTAAAATGTCTCAAATAGTTATTTTGTATAAATAAATGAAATTCGTATTGGAAATATGAAATTGGATGAATGTTTATATAAATGGCGAAGTTGGATATGTGTTACCTCTCACCTATGGAAATTTGGATAATTTATCTATCTTAAAGATTGTATATCTGTTTAGAAATATCTGTTTTGGGCTATCGGTGGAGGATAACTATGATTGTTGTAAAAATTGTATGAGGATTAGGTGAATTGAAACTAATATCTTATCTGTTGTCATTGAATATGACTATATTTTTGATACAATGTAAATGTATGATGTTTGAGAGAAGAAAGGGGATGTACTCCATGTTTGGGAGAGGAAATAAGATGAACTCCATTGAATTAAGTTGGCATGTATGTCCAGGGTGAAAGTCTAAAAAACTATGCGTATACATAGGTGCCGATTCCCGCGAACAAAATATCCGTAAAATGGCAAAATGGAAGTATTTGTATAATGGCTGTATTGTTTAGAGGCCCACTGAATTGTACCCTCAATTTGGTTGTCTGAATGAAATGGTGAATGGCTTATGAATTAAGATAAAAAAATTGAAATATAAAGCTTGGCATGGCATGGGTTTGTAAAAAAGTTATAAATGATTTTATCATGGGCATTGGATATGCATATTATACTTATATCTTTGTTAAGATTTATACATTGTGTTAGATTGTTTCTACTGGGATTTGGCTCATCCTATTTGGAAAAACCTTTTCAAATGTTGATGATATGCCTCCGCCAAGACAATAGCTTGGGAGGAATCGGGGCTGAAGACTTCTTTTTTGTGTATTATTTTATTGTTTTGATTCAAGCCAAGAACTTTACATGTATTGGATTTATATCTGTTTTTGTTGTAACCAAGTATTGTTTTGGAAAGATTTAAACCTATAGGGCATTTATTTAGTTCAATTCTTTTGTACTATGAACTCTAATGAAATGAAAGAACATTATACTTTGATTTATATAATTGTTTACATATGGTCTTGGCTAGATTTATAACATTTATTTCGAGGCATTACATGCACAATGTAACACTTCCTTTCTAACCTTCGTAGAAAAAAATAACAGTATTATTGATTGGACATACAATAACAGTCTTCTGGAGCCATATATAATTGGGCAAATCATACCATAATGGTGTTAGCAAAAAATAATTACAAATAGATGGTAAACATTATAAATTTTACTATTTATTTGTAATAATTTATTTGCTAATAATTTATGTGGGTTACGAGTTTGTGAATAAGGGACTCAAAAGAAATCAAGGTATTCCCTCATTAGACGCTTTTGAAATAAGGGAAATTTTTATAGATCTCATACTTTTACAGTTTTAGTAGATTAACCTACAAAATATTAACAAGTCTCATCATTGCTTGACTTAAATACTCTTAATTATGTTATTAAAACATGAGACACATATAAACAAATTGGAGACGGTTATACTATTTGATTTAAAAATTTTAAATCTTGTAATTTTAGTTTTATATATTTATTTTTCAAAAAAATTATATGGGGCAAAATCCACTTTATTTCCTTAATTTGGGTCATTTGTACTTCACTTCTATTTCAATCATAGCCATAGAGTCCTTTTGTGGTTTTGATTGTTTAATACTTTGCTCTATTTCATTAAAAAAATCTGTCCAAACAAATAAAAAAGGAAAAATTCTATTTATATACCTTCAATACTCATAGTACATATGAGTCCCTCTTATTTTCATAATTTGTTACGACCCGCTCCCCGTACCCAATAGTTAAGCATCGTGATAACCAGTAACTAAGGTTACCTCCGGCCAATTCTTAAATAAATCAATAAACACGAACGGAAGTAATATTTAAATGAGGGTATCAAAATAATCATTGGAGCTTCTATTTTTATTACAAAATTTATTGACCAAAAAGGCCGATATTTACGTAGAAAAATATCATAAAAGTGCTATGTGCATCTATTCTGCAGTCCCGCATCTAAGACTTTTCAAAAGCTATTTCTGAATTGCATTATTTCTTGAAAATTGGTAAACAACTATAAGCACATGGCAGAGTGAGAAATATTATACCAAGAGTATAAGGGACACAAAATAACCATGGATAGTTAGTTAGGCCAAAGCATTTACATAACTCAGTTTGGTGAATAAATCATTTAAGTAGCAAAAACTGAAATACAGAAATTATGTAAATAAATAACTATAACCACGGTACAGAACAGAAGTCACTGAAGTGACAATCAGAACAGAGGTACGGACTCAAGAGGTGGCTCATACAGACTCTAGAGGTGGCTCCCACAACAGTGTAGCACTTAACTCCATACAACACTTTGCTCCGCACAAAACATAGTTCAATGGAGTGACAATCTGAATAGAGGTGCGGATTCAAGAGGTGGTTTGTACGAACTCTAGAGGTGGCTCCCACAACAGTGTAGCACTTAACTCCGTACAGCACTTTGCTCCGCACAAAATAGAGGTCAATGGAGTGATAATCAGAACAGAGGTGCGGATTCAAGAAGTGGCTCATACGAACTCTAGAAGTGGCTCCCACAACAGTGTAGCACTTAGCTCCGTATAGCACTTTGCTCCGCACAAAATAGAGGTCAATGGATCCATGACAAAAAGAGGATCACAAAGTGGTCAAACAAAGGCTAGTGGTTATTTAAGTCTCCCAAGGCATAGAACTCCCATGGTGGTACTTACAAAACATAATTATTTATAAGGTTATAGTCAAATATTCTTTAAAACATAAACAAATATATCCGTGGGTTTCATTTCCACAAATAGGATTCAGAAATTAAATCACGTAACTGACATATTTATATAATTTATAATAGTTTATAAAACATAACTTGTATAAAACAAATATGGTAAGTCAAAACATACGTAAAATATATTATGGTAACAAAAGGTATAATATAACTCACCTTAACTTTAATACCTCACTGTTTCTTTCTACTATCAAAAACCCTCTTAGCTTCCATTATTTTTTTCCTTTCGTTCTCTCCTTTTCTATCTTCTTTCTTTTATTTTCTTTCTTTCCTTCTTTTCCTTTTCTTCTTTCCTTTCGCCCAAGTGAATCACCTCCTCCCTATTTATAGAGAGGGAAGCGCATACGTGGCCCGAGCGAATCTTCTTGAGATTCGATTAATAAATTATATAGATTCGTTCTTATCTTTAATAAATATTTAAGATAACTACATTTTAGCCTTATTTTCTAATATAATTATATAAATAATTTAATTCTTAATTAAATTACACTCTATCATATACTCACAGAAAATTAATTATTTATTTTACTATCACACCTATTATTATTATTATTATTATTATTATTATTATTATTATTATTATTATTATTATTATTATTATTTTGATCCCTAAACTTTTAATAATTATATTGTTTTACAAAATTACACGTCATAATATATAATAAATTATATATTTTCCTAACTATGACTAAATAATATTAGTATAAATTCTACAGAATAATTAAAAATCTGGATTGTTACAATCTTCCCTTCTTTTTAAATGTCGTCCTCGAAATTTGTCATATGTGTAAGCTATTCGTTGCGCACTCTAATAATATATATTAGATGATTAATTTGATAGAAATATTACCTCAAAAAAAATTTTACCAAAAAAAATAACTCACTGTCTAGTTATCAAAAATTATTTTGGGCCAAAATGAGAAATAAGGAGCAACTTTAAAAACTTTTCACTCGCTTTGTTTACGATAAAAATAAATAAAAAAAATAAAATGAGAACACAATGACAGAATCATATGCAAGAGTTGAAAAAAATTTGAGATGAACTTTTCATTGATGGGAAATAGTTTCAAAATTAATATTTTTAAAATTTGAACCCACTTTTAAAAAGTTGAAATATATTTTTTTTTGAATACTGAATTGAAAATTATATATATTTAATTATATTATAATTTTTGTAAGTGCTTGAGCCCGACATCCTTTGTTTCTTTTCCTTCTTTTGTTACAACAAATATATCATTCACAATTTATGCACAAAAAAAAAAAATATATATATATATATATAATCATATAAAATTATAATATAATTAAATCGACTAATAAAATATAATATTTAGGTACTAATTACCCGCTATCCCACTTCTTAAATGTGCATGTGTCCTATGCTCCAATGATGATTTTTTTTTTTTTAAACCATTGCTCTGATACCATTTGTCATGACCCGCTCCCCGTACCCAAAGGTTAAGTATCGTGATGGCCAGTAACTGAGGTTACCTCCAGCCAATTCTTAAACAAATCAATAAACGCGAACGGAAGTAATATTTAAATGAGGGTACCAAAATAATCATTGGAGCTTCTATTTTTATTACAAAATTTATTGACCAAAAAGGCCGATATTTACATAGAAAAATATCATAAAAGTGCTGTATGTGTCTATTCCGCAGCCCCGCATCTAAGACTTTCCAAAAGCTATTTCTGAATTGCATTATTTCTTGAAAATTGGTAAACAACTATAAGCATATGGCAGAGTGAGAAATATTATACCAAGAGTATAAGGGACACAAAATAACCATGGATAGTTAGTTAGGCCAAAACATTTACATAACTCAGTTTGGTGAATAAATCATTTAAGTGACAGAAACTGAAATACAGATATTATGTAAATAAATAACCATAACCACGGTACAGAACAGAATAGAACAGAGATCACTGAAGTGACAATCAGAATAGAGGTACGGACTCAAGAGGTGGCTCGTACGGACTCTAGAGGTGGCTCCCACAACAGTGTAGCACTTAGCTCTGTACAGCACTTTGCTTCGCACAGAACAGATGTCAATGGAGTGACAATCAGAACAGAGGTGCGGATTCAAGAGGTGGCTCGTACGAACTCTAGAGGTGGCTCCTACAACAGTGTAGCACTTAGCTTCGTACAGTACTTTGTTCCGCACAAAATAGAGGTCAATGGAGTGACAATTAGAACAGATGTGCGGATTCAAAAGGTGGTTCGTACGAACTCTAGACGTGGCTCCCACAACAGTGTAGCACTTAGCTCTGTACAACACTTTGCTCTGCACAAAATAGAGGTCAATCGAACCATGATAAACAGAAGACCACAAAGTGGTCAAACAGAGGCCAGTGGTTATTTAAGTCTCGCAAGGCATGGGACTTCCGTGTGGTACTTACAAAACATAATTGTTTATAAGGTTATAGTCAAATATTCTTCAAAACATAAACATCCATAGGTTTCATTTTAAATAAATAGAGTTTAGAAAATAACCCACGGTACTGAAATATTAATATAGTTTATAATAGTTTATAAAACATAACTTGTATAAAACAAATATGGTAAGTTAAAACATACGTAAAATATATTATAGTAACTCAAGGTATAATATAACTCACTTTAACTTTAATACCTCACTGTTTCTTTCTACTATAAAAAACCCTCTTAGCTCCCATTATTTTTTTCCTTTTTTTCCCTCCATTTCTTTCTCTCATTTCTCTCTTCTTTCTTTCATTTTCTTTCTTTCCTTCTTTTCATTTTCTTCTTTCCTTCCGCCTAGGTGAATCACCTCCTCCCTATAATAGGGAGGGAAGCGCTGGCCCGAGCGAATCTTCTTGAGATTCGATTAATAAATTATATAGATTTGTTCTTATCTTTAATGAATATTTAAGATAATTACATTTTAATCATATTTTCTAATATAATTATGTAAATAATTTAATTCTTAATTAAATTACACTATATCGTATACCCACAGAAAATTAATTATTTATTTTACTATCACATCCATTATTATTATTATTATTATTATTATTTATATTTTGACCCCTAAACTTTTAATAATTATATTGTTTTACAAAATTACACATAATAATAGATAATAAATTATATATTTTCCTAACTGTGACTAAATAATATTAGTATAAATTCTACAGAATAATTAAAAATCTGGGTTGTTACATAATTAATAGATCTATAAGATAAAAGATTATATCTATAGTATTTTTGAAAATTCTCATTTTGATTTGAAAATGAATATACTTCGTAATCGTTTTGTTTTTTTGTAATGAATTAATAAGTCTTTTTTATATGAATTCTCTTTGTTTAAATCTTTATTTTGAATTGTATGAGATTGATTGATTCTATTTTTCCATTTTGCTGCTATTAATCTAGACCATCTAATTTGAAATAAATGGTATTGATAATGAACTCTTAACCTGTTTTTCCATTGATTTATTCCAGAATGTCGACGATTCTTATGTTTTAATTCATAATGAATTATTCTTTGTTTGCCAAAATAATATTTTATTGAAATCTTAACAAAAAAAGACATTCCGTGATATTGAAGAACAGATCTTAACTCATATAAGTTAAGAATTTGTGTTTGTGATATTTTGTAAAATACATATGCTTGTGACAAGGAGGATATCCTTTATTTTTTTTATTGCAATTTTGACTCACACTTAAGTTACTTCTTAAGACAAATTTCTAAACCCTAATCTCTTAATTTTAGTGGGTCGTGGAAGAAGCACTTACCATTGGTGGAGTTTGCCTACAACAACAGTTTCCAGTCTAGTATCGGTATGGCACCGTTTGAGGCCTTGTATGGCCGACCTTGTAGATCTCCTGTTTGTTGGGCCGAGGTAGGTGACGCACCTTTGTTGGGTCCGGAGTTGGTGAGGGAAACGACGGAGAAAGTTGAGCTTATCCGTAAGAGGCTTGTTACAGCCCATAGTCGTCAGAAATCTTATGCCGACCATAGGAGGAGACCTTTGGTGTTTGAGGTGGGTGATCATGTCTTTCTGAAGATATCACCTAGACGAGGATTGATGAGGTTTGGGAAGAGCGGGAAGTTATCCCCTCGGTTTATTGGTCCTTTTGAGATCCTGGAGAGGATTGGCGAGGCTGCTTATCGTTTAGCTTTGCCACCGTAGTTGTCCGGAGTACATGACGTGTTTCATGTGAGTATGCTTCGGAAGTATGAGCCGGATCCATCACATGTGTTGGATTGGACCGATTTGGTAGTTGACGAAGATGTCTCGTATGAGGAGAGACCGGTTCGGGTCTTGGATAGGCGGGATCAAGTTTTGCGAGGCAAAACCATCCCTTTGGTGAAAGTTCTGTGGAAACATCATGGAGTGGAGGAAGCCACTTGGGAGCGTGAATTAGAAGTCCGCGAGAAATATCCGGATATGTTTATGGATTTATAAGATTTGGTAATATTGTTGAACTTAAGAGCTTTATATATGTCTTAAGTTGTAAAACATTGAGAATGTTTTGGTTAATGAAAATATTGTTGGAATTGAAAGAACAAAAATGCATAATCTTGATGCAGGTTGAAATATATATTGTTTGATATATATTGTGCGATGCCTCTTGTTAAGAGATGAAATGACCAGTATTGGGTCAAGTTGTTCATTACTATAATGTCATATTGTTGGTATTTGAGAAAAACCTGTTTTTGAAAACTTATGCTTTATTTCGGGGACGAAATTCTTTTAAGGGGGGGAGGTTATAGCGACCCCCGGACTTTTCCTCTTGAGTATTATATCCGGACTTAGGTTTCGTGGAGATGGTTGTTGAGTATATGACGTTTGCATCCTTTACTTCTTATATTGAGTCTTGGGTTGTATTTGGAAGATTTGGAGCATGTGGGTTGAGCTTAGGAACCAAGTCTAGTTGCCCAGATTTTGGCTTGTCCGCTCGAGCGGGGCTTTTGACGCTCGAGCGGTTGTCCGCTCGAGCGGGAGTTTGGGCGCTCGAGCGGGGAATACACCCATCCAGTATTTCTTGAGCAGTGTTGGACGCTCGAGCGGGAGATTGGCCGCTCGAGCGGGAGTCTGTGAGTGCCGCTCGAGCGGGGGTTTGGGCGCTCGAGCGGGGAAGCTAGTTTAAGGCTCCGTGTTTTGGCATTCTAAAATCACTTTTCACATTCTCTTCTCTCTCTTACCTTTCCAAAAACACCATTGTTGAGCTTCTCACTCTAGAACTCTACCTTCTCTCTAGGTATTGATCTAGTTAGAGTTATTTCCTCACCTTTGGCCTTTACAAACAAGTTATTGATCGTCGAGGGCTATCTTTTAATATGAAAATCTTTGGGTTTGGAGCACTTTGGAGTTTGGGTCATCATCTCCATCTTCTCCGTTTGGGTTATTTTCTTCGAAGTAGGGATTTCCTACTCCATCTTATAAGTTTTGTTCTAAGTTTTGGTATTTTGATATGTTGGGGGTATTTTGGTAATTTTGGGAAACCCTAGTGTTTTAATAAATTAATTTGTATAATTAATTTGAGGAAAATTGGGGAATTTAGTTAAATTCATGGAATTGAGGATCATATTGATTAAATGGTGTAGTTGGTTTATTTAAATCACTCGCCTATTGAATTGTTGGTATAATTGTTGTTATAGTTATTTTCAGTATATAAATAACTGTGTTGGGCTATCAGTAGAGGATGATAGTCGTGATTGTTGTAGATATTGCATGTGGATTAGGGACAACTGGAACTAATCACATTGGTTAAGTCATTAATTTTGACTATTGAATTAATACAGAAAATACGTGTATTGATTGAGCATTGCATATGCATAGTGTGTGGGAGGAGATAGGGGATGTACTCCACGGTTTAGGGGAAGATAGGGGATGGACCTCTAAACCGGATTTTGTTTGGGAGGAGATAGGGGATGGACTCCATTAGCATCACATTTATGTGTGCTTATTGATATTGAAGTGTTTATACATGTTATTGATACAACACTAAAATGTGTATCAAATTGGAAGTATGGAAGTGTTTTGATTTGAGCCTTAGTCTCATTTGTTTTGTTGATACTGGAAGTAATGTGAATATGATATATAGTTCACTGTTGTAAGTTTGGCCAGGTTCTGAGCCATATTGATAATAATGGAAAATGAAACGTGTCATAGACATTAGTGTCATGAACTGTATAATGATATAATTGATTATTTGGCGAACCATCTATTGAATGCTCTTGCTTTATTCAATGCTTATATTTGGTTTAGTATATTTCTACTGGGCTGTGGCTCACCCTATAAGGGAACATCATTTTCAGGTCCAGGTGATAAGCTACCTCCAAGGACTTAGCTTGGAAAGATTCGGATCTTGAAGACTATCTTTAGTTATTTGTTTTTATTTGATAGTACATGTAAACATTCAAGCTTAGGGCTTTATTTGTATTTGAGTGAGAACTCATGGTTTTGTATCCAAGTGTTGGCTTGGAAAGATGTAAGCCCGTAGGGCATTTATTTGGATATTACATGTAATGCTTGATTTAAGGATACTCTGATGAATGCACTATGGTTAATGCATCTTATTATTGTATATGTATGGGTTTAATTTTGAGGGCGTTACAACTTGGTATCAGAGCGTACTGGGTTTGAATACTTAGGGTACGTGGGAAGTGATTAGTATCACAATGGGTTTGTCTCGCTTGATTAGAGACTTAGATGTAGTGTTCCATGCTTATTTGATAACATGTTTATGTGCTTGTTTGAGTATGGGATTTAATTTCTAGGATGTTGATTGGATCCTTGGGTTTCTATGAGTCTTGTTGGAAAGGCACTTGATCAATGTTGTTTCTAACCGGAACTCTAGTAACGCCTCGGGACTATCATTATCCGGAAAGGAAATTCGTAGGTGCTTATGTGCTTATGTGCTTATATGCTTACGTGGAATGAATTAAGTTGTTCATGCATTAGGACACGGGTATTTAATTTCGGCACACTTATGAATGTGCTAATGTTCTTCGTTTCCTTTATTAGGATGTCAGGACGAGGAAGAGGTGGTAGGCGTGGCAGGCCTAGGAGGCAGGAAATGCCTATTCCGGAGGAGATTCCGGCAGTGCAGGAAGGAGTTGGCCAGGCCAATGTGGCCGAGCCAGTAGGCCAACAGGCTATGGGCGCTTTAGCCCGAGAGATAGCAGGGGCATTTCGAGAGTCAGTAGGTATTCTTAGAGCTGAGAATCAGGCTCCGGTTGTTGTTGCGGATGCAGGACCTTCCTTTCTTAAGAGGGAGTTCTTCCGGTCTAATCCGGATGAGTTTGTGGGTGATCCTAAAGAGCCGCTTAAGGCAGATGAGTGGCTTGAACAAACAACGAAGACGTTTGAGATGCTTGGCATCGAAGACGAGGGGTTGAAAGTGACCTTGGCATCGTTCCAGCTGAAGGGAGATGCAGGTCAGTGGTGGAAGTTCACCAAGGGTCGCATAGGAGGTACATGGGAGGCTTTTGTGAATGCTTTCCAGGAACGGTACTTATCTCCAGCAGTTAGAGAGAGGCTGAGAGACCAGTTCTGCCAGCTTAAGCAGTCGAGTTCTTCAGTGGCCGAGTTTGAGGCAACATTTACTAGTTTGTCCAGGTTTGCACCTGAGTTAGTGGCGTCTGAGGAACGCCGTTGTATCGAGTTTGAGAAGAAGTTGAGCCGTGGCCTTAAGCTGAGAGTTGGGGGAGCTATGAATCGGGAGTATGGGCGTATGGTTGATGCTGCAGCCCATATGGAAATTATGATGCAGGAGGGGGAGGAATGGCAGAAGGGCTCCAAGAGGAGTCAGGACAGCCAGAGTGATGGCAGGAGACAGAAGGGTTTTAACCCTCAGCAGTCTCAGCGTAGCTTTTCTAGATCGACTTTTCCTGTGCAGAGTGCTAGTTCTGGGAAAGGCAGTCAGGGAGACATTACCTGTTTTAAGTGTGGCCAGCTGGGCCACAAGTCTCCAGTTTGTCCTCAGAGGGGAGGAGTGCAGAGAGCAGCACCTTCTTCGGCTCGATCTCAGAGCCAGAATCAGGGTAGAGGCTAGTCGCTCTCTTGTTTTCAGTGTGGTCAGGCAGGGCACATGAAACGGTTTTGCCCACAGTTGGGTGGCACACCTGGTGCATCTGGTTTGGGGCAGACTCAGGGTCAGCAGCCAGCTCAGTCGGGTCAGGCCTCAAGGGCCAATCAGGGGGCTTCATCGTCCCAGTCAGTACAGCAGTCTTATGCTCCTAGGGGTGAGCAGGTTGATCAGAGATCATCTGGGCGCGTGTATGCTGTTACCGCACCGGATCTTGTACCAGCTCCAGCTGTTGTGAGAGGTACTTTCTTGTTTTGCAACTCGGTTGCTAATGTTTTGATTGATACGGATGCATCTCATTCCTTTGTGTCTGCTGCATTTGCATCCATTTTGGAGTTGGAGTTAGCACAGTTAGCATCTCCTATTTGTGTAGTGTCACCTCTTGGGGGTGAGTTGATCTTGAAACAAGGTGTTAGGGGTTGTGATATAGAGGTCGACTATCATAGACTTCCGTTTCCTTTTGTAGTTATGCCCATGAAGGGCTTCGATGTTATTTTGGGTATGGACTGGTTATCGTCATACCGGGCAGTTATTGATTGTTACCGCCAGAGGGTCACTTGTTGTACCGTGGGCGGGGAGTGTTTTCATTTTCTAGGGGACCGGGTTGGTAGTGTTTTGCCACCGGGGTATGATTCGCGAGGGCAGAGTGAGCTTAATGGTCTACTTGCTAGCCTTTTGAGTAGTGAGTGTGATGAGACCCAGATTGTGTTGCCGCGGGTGGTTTGTGAGTACTCGGACGTTTTTCCCGAGGACCTTGTTGGTTTGCCACCGCATCGAGAGATTTTATTAAACAACTTATTACCGGATATGTAATGTAAATCTCGTGTTTTCCTAAAATAAAAAATAAAAAATAAAAAAAAACTTGTTAAAAGGAGCTTTGAGGCTAAAAAAAGGAGACAATTACAACCAAAATAAATAAATAAATAAATAAAAACTACTCAAGGCTTTAGCCTTCTAATAAAATAAATCTTATGTTGTCAATTTAAATCCTTATTTATTGATTCTTTTAAAAAAATTTAAACCATTCACCTACTTTTGTTAAGTAAAACTGATGGAAAAAAAAAAGAGAGAGACTATTTTAGTTATTAAATTCAATATATATATGTATAAAATATCTGAATTATATTTTTTATTGAGTTTAATAATTAAAATACTCATTTTTTTTTATCGATTTTAGATAACGAAAATAGACAAATAGTTTAAATTGAAAATAAATTAAAAGTTTAGAGTTTAATTAATAAGATTCAAAACTCATGATTTATTTAGTTATAAAGTTTAAATTCTAGATTTTTTTTTTAATTTTTTGTAATTTCTTAAAAAAAAAAAGTTTGAAACCTAACCTAACATAACACTTGTCCATACGATAATAATCACGTTATCTGAGTTTTGAATATTCAATAATACTATCTTATGTAGTGTTGTTGACAAATAAAATATTACAAATAAAATTAAGTAGACAAATGATGGTCCATATTTTAATGCAAGACTACTCATTCAATGGTGGAGTGCGATTTAGCTGCAGTCGCAGAGGTGGTCTAATGTGACCCCTCCGCGGAACTAATACCATCACCGTTAAAGAGGGAAAATTTTAAGGGTCTGCACTTATTTATTCAGAATTTTTTTGGATGGGTAATTGTATAATAAGGGTTAAATTTTTATAATGTGAGATTTATGTGTAAAATAAATCTAAATTACAAGATAAAAATTTTAAATAATTTTTAAGTTAATAAAGACGTGTTTATAGTATTACACATTATGCAATTGTATTTTTTTTTTAGCTTTGCATTATGCAATTGTATTTAACGGAATGATAAAAGAGGTCTCTGACTTTTCTGTTCCCCTTCCAATGAGAAGTTGGGCTTGTTTGGTAGAGCTTATAAGCTGCTTATTTCAGCTTTTAACTTAATTTAAGCTAAAATATTGTGTTTGGTGCAGTTTAAGTTAACCAGCTTATAGCTTAAATCAAGCTATTTCTCAGCTTATCTCAAAAGCTGGTCAGGGGGTGCTTAAATTTTTGCCTTAAGCACGCAGCTGGTGTGGGGGGCTAAAATTACTTAAATGTCTTCGTCAATACCCAAATATTAATATTAATTAATATTAATATTAATTAAAAAAGAAAAAATTGTATATTTCTGAAGAAAAAGAAAAAAATCAATATTAATTAAAAAATAAATATTAATTGGTATTAATTATTAATAAATTCATATTGTATATTTTTATATTAATTAAAAAATAAAAAATTATATATTTTTGAAGAAAAAGAAAAAAATCAATATTAATTAAAAAATCAATATTAATTGGTATTAATTATTAATAAATTAATATTGTATACTTTTGTAATGAATTAATTATTAATTGATACTAATTAATAACAATAGTTGATTATTAATATTAATTGATACTAATAAAAATTAATTATTAATATTAATTTATAGTAATTAATAATTTTAGTATTAATTGAGACTAATTAAGCCATTAATTGGTACTAATTAATTATTTTATTATTAATTGATACTAATTAAGCAATTAATCGATACTAATTAATTTACAATGAAAAAAAATTGTGATAATAATACTTCCATTAAATTTTTATCAAATGTACCAATTTTTATATTAATTGATACTAATTAATACTAATTATATTAACTTTCATTAATGAAATAATTTTTTTTTAAAATTAAAACTGAAAAAAATGACAAAATAATTATTTTTATATTATATAAGGGCAAAAAGGACAATTATACAGTAAAAAGTTATTTTACAGCTTATTAACCAAACAGCACTCTACTGCTTAAATCTATAATCTTACAGCTGCACCAAACAGGTTAACAGTTATGTTCACAGCTATAAGTCATAATCTGTTAAGTTATAATCTATAATCACTTTTCCATAGCTCTACCAAACGGGGCCGTTATTCTATGGTTCTGAAATTCCACATCAGCATTGTGCTTGACCAATGAGAATAATACATGAGAAAAAAAATTCACAAAATATGGATTATTTTAAAAATTTTTGTCAATAACTGTCACATTATTTAAAATTTTATTGATTGGACACACCACATTAATATGATGACGTGGTATATCTAACTGATTCAATAATTTCTCCTCTATTGAATAATTTCTCATCTTGAATATCTTTCATGTTCCAACTTCCTCCCACTCCTCTCACACCTCTGTCGTAGTCTCTCTCTTAGTTATTATCTTAATTGGTAGAAGATCTCTCCAATCCAAAATCTAGACTGGCAGACGCTATTTGAGACTTTGGCTCTATTTCGATGATTTGAACCGTTTATTTTGTTAGTCACTTCATATATTTCATTTAAAAAAAAAAATAGGTCGATTCGATAACTATAACTTGTTCAATTTATTGCGTTTCTCATCAAAAAAATGTGTGATTTATTTTTTATAAACACAATTGTTAAACTATATTTTATGAAAATCAAATCAAATTTTAAAATACATATAAGTTAGATGTAGGTAAAATTTTTTTAAAAAAATTAACTAAAAAATAAAAGAAAATCATTAAAGATAAAAAGATACAAAAAAAAAAAAAAAAAAAATCTCTATAATAGTTTTTAAAAACTAAACCAAACAGATTGATAATATCATTTTGAACATTCCATTCGAGATGTCTTTGTGTAAGCTGTATGTCAAATTTTAATCTATTTAAGTGACAAATTCCTAATAAATTTTTTAAATTGATATAAATTTATAATTTAAAACGACAAGTATATCATTTTTTAGCTGTTGGGATAAACTTATATTGTGGGCTATTTTGGGAAGTTGGCTTTTAGCCACTTTTTTTGGTTTGTAGCAAAAGTCAAAAGTTGGCTTTTTTGCATTTTTTTTTCCATTTGGGAAGGTGATTTTTAGCTGCTAGTGAAATTACAATTCCACCCCTTATGGGTCAAAATGTGCAACATGAATGAAGTTATAAATATTTCAAATTATTGGGGGTAGTTTGGTCATTTTATTGTGATTTGACATCATAAACAAATATTAATCAAAAAAGCCAAAAGTAACTTTTTACCAACTTTCCAAATTATTTGTCTAAAAAAGCCAAAAACTTGATTAAAAGTCAAAAAATTACTTTTTACTATCTTCCCAAAACAACCCTGTGTCAAGAGGAGGTAAAGTGATAAAGGACAATAATGGAGGGGGATAAATGGTAAGTTATTGTAAAAATAAATAAGAAACAACAAAAATAAATAAAAATAAATAACATAATAAATAATAAATAATCTAAAACTAAAACTAAAAGTAAAAGAGTGGTTGAGTTCGAAAAGGAGTGTAATTAATGATGGCAGACAACAGTGGTAGTGGTTGAGTTCGAAAAGGAGAGTAATTAATGCTATTAGAGCCAAATACACTAAACTGCGTCAATGACAGCAGCAACTACACTTACGTGACTTCAGTCAAATTGCACCACCCAAGTGGATCTCAATAATAATAATTAGAGATAAGTTATGTGAGCATAAAAATCAAGTTATGTGAAGCCATTTAGCAAAGCAGAACTAGACAGAGAGAAATGGGTATCCAACACAGAATTCCTTTTTCTTTTCTTTCATTCCCATTCCTCTTGTTTGTCATATTCACTATTCCATCACAACACTGCACTCCAACTGATACTTTAACACAATCACAACCAATCTCAGTAGGACAAACTCTCATCTCCTCTGGTCAAATCTTTGAGTTAGGCTTCTTCATTCCAAGCAATTCCAGTAAGCAATATGTTGGGATTTGGCACAAGAAGATACCAATACATGATCGAAAAGTCGTATGGGTGGCAAACAGAGAGAATCCACTTATAGTTACAGCAACAGACTCTGCCTCTTCAAGTCTAACAATTGGTAAAGATGGAAATCTGAGACTACTTGATGGCATGAACAATACTGTCTGGTTGACAAATGTTTCTGTCCATTCCAACAACTCAATTGCAGTGCTTTCAGACAGAGGAGACCTTACTCTTAAAGATAGTGTCTCTGGATTGATCTTGTGGGAGAGCTTCAACTATCCTTGTGACACTTTTTTACCCGGCATGACGATAGGAATGAATACTAAAACAGGAGAGAAACGCTTCGTGTCTTCCTGGCTGACCGAAGATGACCCATCGCCTGGAGATAATGTTGGCGGGTTTTCACTGGACACACCACCGCAGTTTTTCATTTGGAATGGTTCCAAGCCATACTGGAGAAGTGGTCCATGGGACGGATCGAAGTTCATAGCGGTCCTGGACAATGAGAACTTCTATGCCAATGGATTAAACCTCGTACACGATAATCATCAGGGGAGTGTGTATGTCACATGGTACCTTGACAACACCTCTTATGTCCAATTTACTTTCTTAACACCAGAGGGAACTTTGAAGGAAGTGCACTGGGATGAACAAGTCAAGAATCCATATGTCGCTTGGATGGCACCGCTCAATCGATGTGATATTTATGGTGTTTGTGGACCTTTTGGAGTTTGCGATAAGAATAAGTCTCCAAATTGTGAGTGCTTGAAAGGGTTTGTACCAAATTCAACTGAGGATTGGTGGAAAGGAAATTGGGCAGGTGGTTGTGTGAGGAAAACTGAACTGCTTTGCAAAAAGAACACTAGCAGCTTAGCATCATCAGGAAAGGCTCAAAATGACGGGTTTTGGAAGCTGAGCAGTATGAAGCTGCCAGATCATTATGAATATTTGGACACCGAGGATTCCTCAGGTTGCCAACAATGGTGCTTGAGTAACTGTTCTTGTGTGGCATATGCATATGTGACTGGAATTCATTGCATGGTTTGGTCTGGAGGCCTCATGGATATTCAGCAGTTTTCACTTGCCGGGAATGACCTCTTCCTTCGCCTTTCATATTTAGAGCTGGGTAAAGTTAATTGATTTGTGCCTTAATATCTTAGGATTAGCAATATCATTTTTATTTTGTAATTTGTTTTTCATTATCTTTCTCTCTCTCTCTCTCTCTTTTTTTTTTTTTTTTTTTTTTTTTTTTTTTTTTTTTTCAGGAAAAGATAAGAAAAATGAAGAAAAATTCATCATCAGCTTTACAACAATTTCTATGGTTGTCCTCTTGAGTGCCTTCATGTATGGTTTGCACATGTGGAGAGCAAATCAAAGAGGTAAGAAAGCTACATAATTGAATTGTAACAAGCGATTATGATTATTATTAACATATTTCAAATTTTAGAAATGTAAATAATTTTCGGTTCTATGGTTCAATTTTTGTACATCAGTAAATGAAGAAAACATGAGAAAGGACTTTTTAATGGCTGATTCGATGGACACTTTAGAGCTACCAATTATTGGCTTTGATAAAATATTAGCCGCTACCGATAACTTCAGCACAACAAACAAACTTGGTGAAGGAGGATTTGGACCTGTTTATAAGGTAATTATGTTTTTAAATATAGAGAAAAGTTAGGGATCATGAAATTTTTTTATGAAAGTGATCATGAAAAATTTATGATCCTTAGATTACCTTGATTAATGTGTGGTGCTTTATTCTAAGTGTAATCCAAGGGTCACAAAACTTTCATGATTATTTTCATGAAAGGTTTTTCATGATACCTAGCATTGCTGTTAAATATATATGAATTAAGCTGACATATATCCGATGTACTAACTAATAAAAATGGTGGACTACAGGGAAAGTTGGAAGATGGGCAGCTAGTGGCAGTGAAAAGACTTTCGAGGCATTCAGGACAAGGTGTGGAAGAGTTCAAGAATGAGATCATATTGATATCCAAATTGCAGCACAGAAATCTTGTTAGGCTCTTGGGTTGCTGCATTGAAGGGGAAGAGAAGCTATTGGTTTATGAGTACATGACAAACAAAAGCTTGGACAATTTTCTCTTTGGTTGGTTTATAGTCTCACCTTTCCTCCCGTAAATTGTTCATAGCATTCAATATTGTTACCACAACTATGTCTAGCACTCATGAAAGAGATTTTCAAACTTGTTTTCTTCTTGTTCATGCTTTAGATGCAACGAAAAAGGTGAAGCTTGATTGGGTTAAACGCTTCCACATTATTCAGGGTATTGCTAGAGGGCTTCTTTATCTCCACCGAGATTCTTCTTTAAGGGTTATTCACAGAGATTTGAAGGCTAGCAATATTCTCTTAGATGATGACATGAATCCGAAAATTTCAGACTTTGGGTTAGCGCGAACTTTCCAAGTGACAGAAGAACTGGCAAATACTCACAGAGTGGTGGGAACATTGTAAGGATCCTTTCTTTCATTAAATAGATTTTCTCACTTTTGCAAACTATTTTCTTTACTGATGGAGTTATGTATTGATATGGAACATTTTATGTTTGAAATACAACAAATAAAGTGTAATGGAAATAGCCACTAGTAAGGATCACAACAGGCTCACCACTTTAAAAATAAGCTTAAAATATATCTTTGATTAGGATGGAGACTAGAGTTACAAATGAGGCTAAGTAGTTTTCATTTCGGTACATAAATTTTATTTGTGTTTATCATTTAGTGAAATGACTACGGATTAAAATATATATTCAGGCAATATAAGTGATTCAATAAATAAGTTTGTCTCCTTCCTTTTTGTAATCTTTAATTTTTTTAGAATAGTTATATTATATTTATTGACTGGAAGTCCTATAATTTTAGGTAAGCATAAATGTAATAATTTCTAATCAAATGCAGTGGATACATGTCTCCTGAGTATGTAATGGGAGGGCTATTTTCAGAGAAATCGGATGTCTATAGCTTTGGTGTTTTGCTACTAGAGATGATTAGTGGCATGAGGAATACGTGTTTCCATCGTTGTGAAAAATACTTGAACCTCCTTGGTTATGTAAGTGCACTAATTTCACCTTTACATGCTTTCATATATTGTTAGTCACCACCGTTATATGTGGTTCTACTAATTCATATATGGACATATGTGGAACTATTCTAGGCATGGAAATTGTACAACGAAAGCCGGGCATCAGACTTAGTGGATGAGGTAATGATTGATTCATGTTCCTGGTCTGAAGTAATAAGATGTATACATATTGGCCTTCTTTGTGTTCAGGGCCACGTTGTGGATAGGCCAACCATGTCTGCTGTGGTTCTCATGCTGAGCAGTGAAATAAATCTTCCACATCCAAAACAACCTACATTCACTAGTCAAAGCTTGTCAGATGTCGATCTTCAGTCACAATGCAATAAAATATATTCTATAAATAAGGCATCTCTATCAAGTATTGAAGGGCGATAACCAATTAACAAATTATGTATATGTCGCACAACATATATTGACATTATTGTGTAATGACAACAACAAATATAGCAAGGACTATAATTAAATAATTATGTAACATAGTTGATCTTCTCTTTTGATTATTTTCCATTAATAAAGTTTGGTGTTACAGTGTACTTGGCTATGTAATTCTGAAATAAATGGATAGGCAAGTAAGAAAACAAGGCAAGTTGCACTAGTAAGAATCAAAAGGTTTGTAACCACAATATTCATAGTAAAACCACAATAGTTTGTCACTTTCACTTTAGAAGTTCACATTATAGATTCGTCATTCATAACTTCTACTACAAAATGACATAACAACACAAACATTTATAACTTTCTTATGATGTGAGTGTAAATGGTAGAATTTTGTATTTTGGTAATAGAACTTTTAATTGTTTCACTCTCCAACGAAATAAAATAAAAAGGAAAAACAAAAAAACAAAAAATCTTCTCTTCTTATTTTTTTTTTCTCTCATCATTTTATTCTTTTTCTATTATGAATTCTAAAAACATGAATGGACACAACTCCATAGTTTAGCCATTAGTGTGGAGAGTTGCTTCAAGGTAGGGGATATAAGCAGGGATAGATTACTACAAACCTATTCCATTGCCATCCCTATGGAAAAGAGAGGTAGAGGTGGAAAGGGCTAGCTGTTGGAGAAGGCGTCAAAGGTGAGATTGTGGAGATAGAAGGACATAGATGGACTAGAAAGTAAGAGAAGGAGCATTAGGGGAGATGGAGAGGGTGGTGACGCATCAAGAATTGAGAAAGATAGAGAGACAAAGTTGAAAAAGTTTAAGATTCTCGAGATTGTGATTTGTGACTATGATTCGATATCTACAATGAGTAACAATTCCCAATAAAACAAAAAAACCATATATCTAATCCAATAATGAGATAATTGAATTAGATCTACTATCAAGCAACAATAATAGACACAAAGATTTTACATAAAAAAAAATTACAATTGTGGTAAAAAAATCACAGATCAAAGCCATAATTCAATCTACCAAAAAAATAATGAAATTACACATGAATACCCTCAATTACCAAGTGGATCCACTTCCAAATCGAACCCAACTCATTGTGCCTCTTTCAATATCGTCTTCACCTCAGAATTGCTTCACCCAAAGTTGAATCCATAATGCCATTGTCGAATCTACGACGACGAGCCACTCTAGAATCCACTAAAGCTTTCAAGCTCAAGTTCTTTGAAATCCACTTATGAACATCTGTCTTGGAAAGTGTAATTGAAATAGAAACCCCTTGATGATATTCAATGTAAGCATGTTGATCCATAAATCACTCTCAATTCATCAAGGTACACATGTAGATCTCACTAGAAAACTCTCCATTGTTCAAGATATTGCCAGAGGGCTTCTTTATCGCCAACATGATTCTTGTTTAAGAGTTATTCTTAGAGATTTTGAAAACTAGCACTATTCTCTTGGATGATGACTTGAATCCAAAAATTTCAAACTTGGGTTAGCTCGAACTTTCCAAATGATACAAGAATTGGCAAATACTCATAGGTTGGAGGGAACATTGTAAGGATTTTTTTTATTTTTTTTTCCTTCAATAGATTTTGCTTGCCTTTGCCAACTATTTTCCCTACTAATGCAATTATGTATGATATCTATGGAACATTTTATGTTTGAAATACTAGTTGGTATGGAAGCAAACACTAGTTGGTATGACAATAGGCTCATTGCTTTGAAAATTTGCTTAAAATATATCTTGGGTTGAGACAAAGACGAGAGTTACAAATGTGAATGTATGGGGGCAAAACATAAGTGCTTGCAAGGGGAGGTTAGGGGTTCAACTATTACGAGGTGTTAATCTAACAACTAGTCCCTTTGCAAGCAGCATAAATTCAGTAGATAAGTTATTCACTTTCCTTTTTAAAATTTTTAATTTTCTTAGAATAGTTACATTATATTTATTTATTGGAAATCCCATAATCTTGAGTAAGCATAAATGTAAGAATTCCCAATCAAATGCAGTGGCTATATGTCTTTCAAGTATGCATTAGGAGGGCTATTCTCGGAGAAGTCAGATGTCTTTAACTTTAGTGTTTTGCTACTAGACATGGTCAATGGCATGGAAAATACCACTTTACATTATCATGAAAAATATTTGAACCTCCTTGATGATGTAAGTGCACTAATTTGACCTTTACTTGCTTTCAAACATTGCTATTCACCACCATTATATATGGTTCTACTAATTTGTATATGGACATGTAAAACTATTCCAGGCATGAGAATTGTACAACAAAAGTTGCGCATCAGACATAGTGGATGAGGTAGTGGTTGATTCATGTCTAAAGTATAATGAGATGTATACATATTGGCCTTCTTTGTGTTTAAGACCACACTGTGGATAGATCAACTATGTCAGTTGTGGTTCTCATGTTGAGAAGTGAAATAGAACTTCCACTTCCAAAACAACCTACATTTACTATTCAAAGTTTGTCAAACGTTGATCTTTGGTTAGAAAGCAACAAAAATATGTTTGAATTTGGCCTCTTTATCAATTATTGGTGGGCAATGACCAATTAACAAATCATGTATACGTCACACAATTGTATATTGATTATTATTATACAACAACAATGACAAATATAGTAAGGTGCATAATATTATAATTATGTAACATAGTTGATCTTTTTCTTTTAGTTATTTTCCATTCATAAAGCTTGGTGTTACAATATTCTTGGCCATGTTATTATTGAAACAGATGGATGAGGCATGTAGGAAAACAAGGCTAGTGACAGTAGTAGGAATCGAATGGCATGTGCTCAATTTTTATGAAATTGAGTGGAATGATTGGAAATATGATAGAGATCAAGATCCATCATTAAGTAAGGGTAGGAAAACCAGGCTAGTGGCAGTAGCAGGAATCGAATGACATGTGCTCAATTTTTGTGAAATTGAGTGGAATGATTATAAATATGATAGAGATCAAGATCCATCACTAAGTAAGGTTAGTCTTGTTTTTATTATAAATAATTGTGGGTGTTGATTTTCGACCACACAACCAAATAGGGAACTTAGCTGGAAAACACACGGCATAATAGATTAAGCCAACCACTTGCCAACAAGAAGATCAGAATACTGCGGTGCTTCGTCCACCCGGGGGCACTCCGACGATCAAGTTAGTCAACTTATCTCTCAAAGATATCAAACAAGTACTCAATGCATAAGTCAGAGCATCATAAATAAAAGCATACCTTAGACCTACAGGGGTGCCTCACTTTTATAATGGTCAATGTCCAACTTCCCTGGAAGTCTTATTTCATGGGACTTTATCCTTTACAAGGATAGCATCTATCAAAACTCACGTTATTCAGATTAAGATGAACTTCCTCAAGAGTCCCATATCTATCCAAATAGGAAGCTTGATGTAATCTAGGACTCTAGTACTGTATCCAAATATCTCAGATTTCGGAATTATCGCACCATATCTTAGCACCATGGTCCACCCACAAACTCGGCCACGTGGACTACCCAAAAGTATGTCCCCACAACTGCCCCCTAGGTTCTATTACCTCGGCAACCTGAGGTGATGGAACCTACATCGTTGCATCTTCTAACATGTTGGCTAAACAACATGTTGGATATACTTTTTCGACCAAAATCATGATTCGCTGATGTAAAGAAACAAGGACTCAAATGTCCACTCATTAAGAATCATGAATCAAGAACCAAGAACCATCATGTTCTATCTTATCTAGGTCCAACATCTTGACAGAGATCGCACTACTAGTAGAGATCATGACTTGTTAGTTCAAGAACATCAAGATCCCAGTATCAACTCCTCAGGAACCAAGAACAAGCAAGTTCCGTTCCATCTAAATTCAACTTCTAAACCAAGATCAACATCTCAACTGAAATCATCATCTCAACCAACATCAACATCTCAATCGAGATCATCATGTCAACCAAGATCAATCATCTCAACTGAGATCAACATCTCAACTAAGATCGCCCTACTAGTCGAGATCGTAACTTGTTAGTTCAAGAACATCAAGATTCGAAATCTGTCATCTTAACCATCATCATGATGTGTCACCTCTTCATTTGTTCCTAATACGTCCCATAATTGATACATGCCACCTCCTTAGATGTCACCTAACATCAGCTATCACATGTCTCCTAAGAAACTTGAATCATTACAATCTGTCACCTCTTTTCATTCCAACAAAACCTTTTCACTTTCCCATTTTGTCTTTTTCTATGTCCCCAAACTCTCTCTCTCTCTCTCTCTTGGCCTCTCCAAACCATCATCGTTGTTCTTGAAGCATTCATTACTATGAATACTCCATTCGTGCCTAAGGTTCAAACTCTACCAGCTGAACCAAACTAGCAGCCAAGCACTTCATCAGCTGCTCTATACATCAGCCCACCATCTCAATGGTAGTGTAAACACCAACATAGCGCCAATCTTGCTGCTAAAACCAGGAACAAGAAACACTGAGGTCCTAAACTCCCAGCCTTAGACCTTGATAATCCTCCAATCACCCTATCTGCGAGTAACCATCGCCGTAATTGACCAATGACGACATGTCTCGCCGAACTCTTGTCGTAGAAGACCTTCTTGCTGACATCCCTGATGTCATAACTGTGCAATCCACTCCATCTCCTTATAGTCAATCCAACATGCTCATGCCTCCAGCAACTCAATATCTCGGAAGAGAAGCACATAAAGCAAGAGGACCAAGTTACTGCTACCAAACCCGGGGCCATTACTAATGCCGTTGAAAAGAAAGCTGTCGAAGTTGAGAAGAAACTAGAAAAGGCACTAACCAGTAAGGAGTAGACGCCAAGGCCTACTCTGAGGGGCAGGCTGATGTGCAGGATGCGTACAAAAAACAAGTCAACATGGCCTGCAACAAAGGCTACTATCTCGGCTGGATGATAGCCCTTAAAAAGCTATTTGTCCCCGAGGACTCACCCCTCCGTAACATCGGTCAACTCAATGTCCCTTTCCCTCCCTTTCCCAATCAATCTGAGGATAAGGTTGAGGAAGCAGAAGAGGCTGATGAGGAGGAGGTCGAAGACAAGAAAGAGGCCGAGGCCGAGGTTGCAGAGAAAGAATCTGAAGCTGTTGTTGAGGCCAAGTCCCCCACTCTAAATGATCAAGTCCTGGACTTGACTAAGGAGGATGGGGATGAGATCTCTAAGAGCACCTCACCAAAAAAGGTTGGCACTTCTAAAATTGAGATCACTGCTGCTGCAAAGAGCCTAGACCAGACTCTTCTGGAAATCGACGTAGAAATCGTGACCGAGATGTCTACCCAACTATCTACCAAGACCAAAACAATGCCAACAGCCGAGGTTGAACAATCTGAGATCAATGCACAAGATCCTAGTACTTAGGAATTTTTTCTTTCCATTGTCCCTTTTTCTTTATAGTTGTATTTTCTTCTCTGTTTTGAACATGATCTGTTTTGTCAGGCCGATGTACCTGTTTATGTACTTGAACAAGCTGTCTTTTTTCAATGCACGTTTCTTCTAAGTGTTGAATATTGCTTTCATGTATGCTTTCTATATCTTCTCTATCTTGTATGTTTCCATACTTATATTCTTTGAAATACTTCTAAGTACAACTTATTGAATAATCACCTCGAATTAGCATACCTCGGATATAAATCATCTCAGATTGACATATCTCGGACAATAACTTGTGTCAATTTATGTCGGCCGAATTGCACTTATAAAAATTTCTCAATAATTTTTTACAAGTGTTGTTTCTTCACTTGTGCTTACTGTCTTTTGGCAAGACTTCACCCTTCCAAGTTTAACAACTTGATTGTTAATCTCGGGTAAAAATGCCTCTTTCAATTATCTTAGATAACTTCAACCTGTCAAATTTTTTTCAAATTTTCACAAATGTTATGCTCATTCCTACTTCTTGCCCCCTAATGTGAACCTAAGTACCGCTTATGTTCACATTAAAGATTCATCGCTTGGTTATCGCCTAAGTCTTACTTGGACACTTCTGGCTGAGCTCATCACGTTTGGCTCACCCAAAGAAACACTTAAGGCTTAACCTTAGTGCACCGAGGGTACTAATTACCTTAGCTTTTCTTGCAAACTGACCAAGTCATGGCCAGTTTCGTCTTGTTTCGTGTCGAAACATTACTAACTTAGTTCAACTCTACTGTCATGGCAAGTCTAAGTTAATCTTCATGTTTCATGCTAAAATATCGATGACTTAGTTCAACTCTACTATCATGGCAAGTCTAAGTTAATCGTCATGTTTCATGCTGAAACATCGCAGACTTAGGTTAACTCTGCTGTCATGGCAAGTCTAAGTTATTTGTCATGTTTCATGCCGAAACTTCGTAAACTTAGTTCAACTCTACCATCGTGGCAAGTCTAAGTTATTCGTCATGTTTCATGCTGAAACATTACAAACTTAGTTCAACTCTACCACCGTGGCAAATCTAAGTTATTCGTCATGTTTCATGCTGAAACATCACAAACTTGGTTCAACTCTACCATCATGGCAAGTCTAAGTTATTCGTCATGTTCACCATGGGAACATCATCATAAGACTGTTCAATCCTGTCACACAAATTTCAACAACATTTTGTAATGAACAAAGTCGATACTAGTATTTTATTAATACGTCGGCCAAGGTTATTGACACCATTAGAGCTGAGCTCCAAATTTCGTTAACCCACATTCCATGGCCTCGACAATCTCTTACCGTCAAGATCTTCTAATCTTAGGTAAGCTTTGTTTTATCCCAACTCTGTTCGCCTCTGGTATGTTCTGATCTTTTCAAAATTGTTCACCAAGGTCGAACTCTTGTCTCCTCGAACCTACTTATCTAGGCTGAGATATTGTCTTCTGGATCTGGAATCTACTCACTTAGGCTAAGCTCTTGGCTTCTCAGACCTAGTCATCTAGGCCAAGATCTTGTCTTCTAGGATCTAGGATCTGGGATCTATTCACTTAGGCTGAGCTCTTGCCTTCTTGGACCTACTTATCTAGGTTGAGATCTTGTCTTCTGGATCTGGGATTTGTTCACTTAGGTTGAGCTCGTCTTCTTGGACCTAATCATCTAGGCCAAGATCTTATCTTCTGGATTTGGGATCTGCTCACTTAGGCTGAGCTCTTGTCTTCTTGGACCTAATCATCTAGGTTGAGATCTTGTCTTCTGGGATCTGGGATCTACTCACTTAGGCTGAGCTCCTGTCTTCTTGGACCTAATCGTCTAGGCCGTGATCTTGTCTTTTGGGATCTGGGATCTGCTCACTTTGCAGACCTAATCGTCTAGGCTGAGATCTTATCTTCTAGGATCTGGGATTTGCTCACTTAGGTTGAGCTCTTGTCTTCTCAGACCTAATCGTCTAGGCCAAGATCTTGTTTTCTGGGATTTAGGATTTGTTCACTTAGGTTGATTCTTCCATACTTGAAGATCATCTCATTGGGAGCCTCATGCCCCCTGTCTTTGCATTCATCCTTTCTAGAAGGGTCTTCATTCCATTAATGTCGACGCATTTTCCATCTTCACTGAACTCGTTTTTGCTAACATGTTGATCTTGCACGATGATGGCCATCTATTCCAACTAAATTTCCGCAGACAATGCCCAATTGTGGGTGTTGATTTTCGACCACACAACCAAACAGGGAACTTAGCTGGAGAGCATATGGAAAAATAGATTAAACCAACCACCAGCCACCAAGAAGATGAGACTACCGTGATGGTTCGTCTACTCGGGGGTACTTCGACGATCAAGTCAATCAACTTATCTCTCAAAGATATCAAACAAGTACTCAATGCATAAGTCAGAGCATCACAGATAAAAGCATACCTTAGACCCATAAGGGTGCCTCACTTTTATATTGGTCAGTGTCCAACTTCCATGGGACTCTATCTTTTACAAGGATAACATTTATGACAACTCACATTATTCAAATTAAGATGAATTTTCTCAAGAGTCCCATCTCTATCCAAATAGGCAGTTTGATGTCATCTAAGACTCTGGTACTCTATCCAAATATCTCGAATTTTGATATTACCGCACCATATCTCAGCACCATGGTCTGCCCACGTGGCACCTTGGCTAACAATTTCAGCCACGTGACTACCCAAAAATATGTCCCCACAATAATGATTGTAGGTCTTTGGGCTAGACAATTCTTAATTAATAATAAAATTCCGAGTTTATACACTTTATTTTGACTTTTGGTATTTTTTAAAAATCAACTATTGTTGCGTTTTTATTTTCTTGTGAATCAATGAGTCTAGAGACAAATATTGCTTCTCAAATCATTCTTGAATTAAAAGATTCTGAGATCGTTATCGCTGCACCACTTTGGTTGCCATGTCTTTATGCAATGTACCTTTACCTCTAAGATAGTGAATTGAGTATCAGTCCTAAAACTCCCAACAAGTATTTAATTTTTTTAGGAATTTTAGCCAAAACCTTCCATTGGATCATTGTTTGGTAAAAAGGACAACCTAATTTATTTTTTTTTATAAATCTTCTAAGGAGGAGACACATAATTGAGTAAGGACAAAGTAATTTTTTTTTCTTGGACAATATTGCCCATGCATATATATATATACATATCTCATAGAACTCTTTTAATGATGACCACTTTTATTTTATTTTATACAAAGTTAAAAATATTGTGTATGTGTACTTTTGATTGGTTCATGTAGTATGTACTTTATTTTTTGTACTAGTAAAATATTATTATTGTAGACACCCTATTTTTGACCGACCTTAAGACTCAGACGTCATCGATTAAGCGCTCGGTGATTGCGCATGTTGTGCTCGTTCTGAGGTTTCGGAGTTTCGGCTGAGGTCCTTACCCCCGGACCTCGGGACCCTTTTATGCTTTGCCTCGGTTTGCGGACCAGGTCTTGCTTTCTCTTCCTGGAGGGAGGGAGAGGTCTTGCAGACCATCTCTCAGTGGCCGTAGGCTACTTTTCGTGGTCGCAGGCCACTGTTCCCGTATGGAGGCCAGTTTTCGGTTTTCGGAGCCGTCGGTCGCGCGCCTCAGTTCGGGACTGCTTAACATTCTCTGTTTGGCACGGTTTTTGGCACACACCTTGCTTCCTCTCTCTGAAGGGACACTGTGGTCTGGGAGACCACCTTTGTGGTCGCACGCCACTTTTGATGCTTAACAGCTTGTTTTCGGGGCACCCGGCTACGCATTTTGACCCCCGAACCCTCGTTTTGCATCCGTCTTGGTTCATTTTTGGCATGGACCTTGTTTTCATTGTTTGGGAGGTGGTACAAGGGTGGGAGACCACCTTTTCTCCTTGGAGACCACTTTTCTCCCCCAGCCAATTTTCTTGTCAGGAAGCTGGTCTCCTTGGTCTTTGAGCCACAGTTACTGGTCTCCCACCATATCACTAGCTTGCATTCAATGTGGAGACCATCAAATGGGGCTGCCGACCACCTTTCATTGGGTTGAACCTTTTGAACTGGTCGGCCGACCAAGAGAAGTGGTCGGCCGACCACATGAACTAGTCGGCCTGCCTCCCCCAATTTTGTCTCTGTGAGTTGTTGCCAGCTGTGCCAGTTGGAAGGCACAGACTGGATCCTCCATACACGTGTATGGAGGATCTTCAACCTTGGTTTTTAGCTTCTTTGAGAAGCTTTGGTCCCTTTTGGCTATAAAGGAGGGGCTCCCCCTCCTTTGTGAGGGTTCAGATTTTGGTTTAAGGCAAAAAATATATATCTCTCTATATCTCACTATTTTGAGCTCCAAAGTGTGTGATTCTTGGCCCTTTGCACACCACCTCATAGCCTAACACTCCCATCATCAACCTAAGGTTCTTGGAGGCCATTTTCAGAGGTTAAGGAGCTGTGTTTTTGGGTCCAGAAGTTGCTGGTTTTGTTGAGCTTCAAGGGTAACTCATTTTCTCCCTTTTTAAGCTCTATTTTGATCCTTCCCCTACCTTATTTGCATGCATATTTAGGCTTTGTTGTCAACTGAGAAAAGCTTCATTTTTAAGTGCTTTTCATGTTTGTTTAGGCCATTTTGTTGTTGGGGGTCATCTACCCCTCTTGCATGCTCTATTTTGCCTTAATTTGAGCCATGCCTTAGGGCCTTTGTGTTGAGCTTTGCTTGGCCCTTTAGCCACTGAAATCCAACAGATTTTTAGTGGTTGGTATGTGGTTTTGAGGGCCAAAATCAGAGAGGGGTGACCCTCTCTCTCCTTGTCTTGTCTACTAGCATTTTTGGCCTTACAAAGGAGCCTTCATTTGTACACCTCCAAGCCTTGTTTCAGGCCCTTTTCAGTGAATTTTATGGCCTGCCTAGGCTCTGTCCAGAGTTGGTTTTTTCACCTTGGGTGTGTCTCTTGCATGTGTAGAATAACCCCTCTTATAGCCTATCAAAGGAGCATGTCATTCTTGCATGCATTGATCATGTTTCAGTGGGTTTTTGAGCTTTATTTGGCATGTCATGTCTTTGAATTTTTCTGGTTTAGTGGCCTCTTGAATGCGTCATATGCTTGTAGTGTGATCCATGTTCACTAGCTCACATTGCATGTTATTTTGGCCCTTGATTCTAGCATATTTTGGCCATGTTCTAAACTGATTTTATTCATGATTTGAGCTGCCTTAGCTCTGTTTTGAGGTCCCATGGTCGAATGATGCTTGCCATGCATGCTTGTAGTGTAATACCCTTGCCTAGCTTTGAGTTTTGAAGCCTCTTGCATGCTTAACTTGAGTTGTTTTCATGTTTTGGCATCATTGAGCATGATATTTCAAAGCGTATAAGGTTGCCATATTCTCATGTTTATCACTTTTTAAATGCGTTTGAGAGTTGTGCTTGTATGTCTCATTTATGGACCATTGCATGAGCTTCATTCTTGTACCTTTCAAACCATCATCTTAGTCCATTTTGCTACTGTTTTGGGCCTGCATAGGGACTGTTTGGGGTTGATTTGGTCATTTGGGCATTGCTTTGCATACCTCTAGTGTAATGCACTTCACTAGTTTCGGTATTCGAGCCATTCAACATGCATAACATGAGTTGTTTGCATGATTTAGGACCATTTTGTATGTCATTTCAGAGCTGGAACATGTGCTGTTGTACGCCATATTTCATCCTTTCCATGCTTTCATACAATTGTATCTTGTGCTCTAGGCTTTGGGCCCTTGCATCTTGCATGTTTGCATGTGTTTTGTTGCCTCATTTTCATCATGTATGGCTATTGATTTGGGTGTGGCTAAGGCCCATCCACTTTGGTTAAAGTCCATCTTGCATTGTGTATGCCATCTAGTCCATGTTGCCGCATGATTGATCATCGCATTGTGTGTGTTTTGTTCATCTCATTGTGTATGTTAGCTTCACATGTGCATTGTGTATGCCATATAGTATCATGTGCATTGAGTATGCCATTGTTAACTCATAGCATCGTGTATGCTAGTTGCATGTTTGCATGACTTGGTTGCATCGCCTTAGGATTGCATGCTTGAGGTCGCATTGTGCATGCCATTCTACTTGTTGCATTGTGTTTGGAATAGGACTTTAGTCCAAACATGGGAAACGAGGAACGTTTTGTACTCAAAGTGACAAAACGTGCCTCAATTCCTGGTCACCGACACTCTTGACTATACATGATGGAGTTTAGGCATTATTGTGTTCATATGTGCATTCATTTCACATTGAGTCGTGCAATTCGACTCCTCGGCCATCATGCATCGGGATGCGTGATTGATGGCATGAGGATCGAGGACTACACTCCCTATAGCTTATGGAATGACAGGGAGAGTGGTCGGGCACACATATGTTGAAAATACTTTGCCTTCTCTCTCTCTTGCCTTTGTTGTAGAAAATACAGAAACCAGGAGAAGAAACTGGTCGGCCGGCCACGTTTTCTGGCAGGCCGACTACCTTTTCTGGTTTTCACCACCAAGGGTGGTCGGTAGGTGGTCTCCAATGCCTATAGCTAGTCAGTAGCCTTCCCCTAGATTCCCAGGGTGGAGTTTCATCTCCTTGGAGCTTTGTGCAAGTTTCTGAGTTCAATTGCAAACAAAGGCAAGTTGAGACATCGCGATGGATTTCCCGACAAGGCGACTCGAGCATGCATGCATCATTTATCATTCAAAGCAGAGCTGAGGCAACCCATTTTACATAGTTTGCATGCTAGTTTAGTTAATTTGTTAATTAGCTAGTGTTGTGTAATAATTAGTTAATTCGATTCCGTATTATTTATTCGGACCCTCCGAGAGAGGGCAATGTTGTAATAAGTGTGCGTGTGTGTGATGTATGGCTTCCAACCCCACGTCTTTCTCCCTTTCATTTACCAGCTTATGATGGTTAGGTTTAGGGCACGTTTCAATTAGCATCCTTATGCTCGTATGTTTGCATCCATTCATCTGTTTTGCATGTACCGGGCTCAGCGCATCATACTAACTGCATTGTGTTTCAATTCTGAGTTGAATACATGTTATCTGTAGCATCTCATATGCCATCTTAGAAAAGCCGAGCCTATCTTAGTTGCATTTTGCATGTGTTGCATTAGCCATCTTAACATGAACTAGGATCATGCATTGATTACTAACTAGTTTCTGTTTTGGCTTGGAGTACTCGATGAGTATTTATGCTTTAGCATCCTTGCATGTGTGTGAGTGACTGCCATGATAGCATGCTTGCCATGAGGCTAACTGCTTACGTGATATACCTGCCTGAATGCCTGTGGGTGAAGGTTGGATTACTTGAATTGGACCAATTCATTGATTGCGAGTTTTAAGTCCACTTGAGAGTGGCAAATCACCCTGTTTTCTAAGCCCACTTGAGGGTGGTAAAATCCGCATTTTAGCCTATTTGCGAGTAGCAAACTGCTTTAAAAAACAAACATGAAATGGTTTTGTTCCAACTTAGGCGATCTAGTCTATACTTGTATGCTGTGTGCATCACATAGTAATCTTAGGCTAATAAACCGGAATAAGAGCACATGTGTTTTCAAAAACAAGATATCATGCTTAATAGTGGCCGATCTTTGATCGGGCGAGTGGGGGTGCTCATGAAATGACCTTCCCCAATTGTACCCAAGTTCCCGAGCCGAGGCAACTTTGATGATGATGGACACGTGGCCTTAGGCACGAGTCAGGGTTTCCTAAATTCCCCCAAAATAAAATATTTAGGTGGCGACTCTGTATCTGGCAAAGTAGTCCATGTTTGGCACTTCTTTCTAAAATCAGTTTTTCAAAACGATTTACCGGATTTGGACTCTTTGGTGATTTATCAATCTTGTGTTTGCACCTTGTGAGATTAGATTTAGAACCGTGACATTGAGTCCAAACTGTAGTGAGCCCAATGAACAAAACGAGATTTTCCTGGGACGTTCGGGCACGTCTACAATTATGAACCAGAGTAACATATCACATTCAAACAAAGTAATCAATTTCGACGGTATTCTTTACTTTAATTTTTTTTTAAAGAATTTTACAATCAATATGGATCATATTTGATAGATCTTAATGAGAGGATTTATAAAATACCAATTTTATTAAAAATCGATAACTAAATTAAAAGTTATATTATTTTAAAGTTTAAAATATTAAATTACTCACTAAGTATATTTTAGTAATAACTGTATGTGCTGGACTTTTTAAGGAAAATTGTTTTGTACTTGTCCTGAATGTATTAAAATTTTATTATGAGAGGGTTTTGACCAAATCCTTCATTTTTAATTTTTTGTTATTATCTTTCTTTCTATTCTTTTTCTTTATTCTATTTTGCAACCAACAACATTACACAGGCCCAGTTGATTATTGATGGTCTGTCTGCTTGGGTTCTTTAGGGCTAGAAATTGACTATTTTCGTTGTTTTTTACTTTTTTACAAAAAGATATGTGAAAAGACATAGAGAGTGATGCTATGACAACTTATAGTAGCTTTTTGACTACTTCAAAATTCAACATACAGTTTTTTGAGTTTTTTTTTTTTCAAAATATTCTAAAAAATCAAACTATTTATCAAAGTAATCCACTGTTTAAACTATTTGTCAAATTAACTTACTTTTTTAAAAATGCAAGTTCAAAATGCAACTTCATCGTGAAATCTCATATCAAAATGCGATTTAATATTGACTTGACTTACTGATGTGTAGATGTGGATCATATCAATATGAAATCACATGTTCAAGATGTGATTTCACCACGAAATCATACTTTGAACATGTAATTTTAAAAAGTAAGTTAGTTTGATCAATAATTTAAAAAGTTGGTTAATTACCTAAATAGTTTAATTTTTTTGGAATATTCATTGAAAAAAAAAAACCTCATAGATTTTTACGGTTCAAAAAAAAAAAAAAAAATGTATGATTGGGAATAGTAGTTTCAAAATAGCACCCTTAAAATTTTCCATTTGGAATAGGCCAAAAAAAAAAAAAAAAGTCTGGTTTCATTCTCTAAAAAACATTTTAGAATTTTTTTTGAAAAATTAAAAATTAGTTTGACAAAAATAAATATGAAAAATATACTATTAAATTTGTAAAAATTATTTTTGATCTCTAAAAAGATAAAACTATATAAAATGATAATTTTAATCCTGGCAAAAAATATGAAAAAGAAACAAAAATAGAAAAGAGGGAAAAATCAACCTTCCACTAGGACCCAAAAAATTACTATTCATAAGAGAACGCATTTATATATAATGAATGGCTAGTCAAGGTAGTATAGCCACGATAATAAATGTGTAAAACTTATACATCGTGTCTAATTGGTATGTACAGGCCAAGCCAATAACGTTGGGATTAGGCAAGATGCAGTTGTGCCAAGCATGGCCCATAATTTGCAAATCTAACATGCGTAGACTGAGTGATTTTATTTGCATCTCAAAAATCATTCAGTACGTTTAATTTTTTAATATTTTTTATTAAATTATTTAGAATTATAATTTACTCTTAATACACCTTATATTTTTTTCACAAATTAACCTTTAAGATAAAATCATAATTTGTGGCACATTCAAATAATAAGCAAATCTATTAAAAAAAAAACTCTTTCCCTCTCTTCCTCTCTTCTCATCTCTTCTTAGGCATGATACTCAATCAATTCAAATTCCGATCTTGGCTCTCACCTCCTCCACCACACCACCATCTCCACAGCCACTGCCATCCCACCATCACGTCACCACCTTTTCCAAAGAAAATAAAATTGTAAAACATGTATTGGGTTCGAACTAGTGGCTGATTAGGGCTGGGATTGTGAATCCCTAAACGGAAATAGGTTGTCTTAGTGCTTCATAGAAATAAAACAAAAAACAAGGGAAAGCAAAATGATCTTTGATTCTGCAGATGTAGAGTATACATATATAACAAACCTTGAGGATGCATGCGATGAACAAAAACTCTTCATTTAGTTACATCAATCTGTCTCCTGACAAAAACTATTCCTTGAGTTTCAATTATTATTATTATTTTTCCCTGAGGATTGTTCTGCTCATGTTTAATGGTGTGAATTGGAGTTTTAGAGTGTTGAAGAAGATAAAAAGAAAATAATTAAAACTTGGAGAAGAAGATGAACAACCTTGAATATGAAAAAAACGTATAAGTGATTAGGGTGTACCATAAGAAAAAAAAAATTTATTTTAGATTTTAATATGCATTATCCTTATTAGTAAATTTAAATTTGGGTATAATATGAACTAAAATTTCAAAAAAATTATTGGGCAAGCTCAGTTACTATTTCGATGCAAATAGAATCATCCAAGTACACACTCGACTTACATCAAGGTCAATTTTCATGGGAAAAATTGCAGCACAAGTTTAACTGGGAAAGAGATGTATGCAACTACACGTTGAGTTTGAATAAGCCCAATTAGGGATCATGCAAGAACTGTCAAGATAGGTTTCAAACAATTAAATTCATTTGCAATCCTAATTAGGACTATAAGCAGGAATAGTGTACTTCATCCTGACTGACTATTTAATTCATTTGTGAAAGAGAAGATTTTGTTCATACAGTGTCTTTATTCCTGACTACCTCAAAAAGGAGACACATATTTTGGGGTGTTTTGGGAACTTGGTAAAAAGCCAGCTTTTTGGCTTTTTTCTCCTTTTAAAGTAAAAAATAATAGCAATGCTACAAATTCGGACTTAATTATTTAGAAATTATTTAAAATTATCATCTCACAGTTCAGATTTATTCTATACTGAAGGGGCATAATATAAATGGGTCAGATCCAAGCCTTGGGCCAGCCCAATCCAGTGAGCCCAAATCCAAATGGGTCAGACGGATACATGGGCAGACAACTAAGCCCATCTCCATAACATAGAGTCTACCCAAGTCCTTAAGCACTTAGGCCCAACTCGCATTGGAAAGGCCAATCCAGCCGCAATGCTGGGCTGGGCCGAGCTGCAGGGCTTAGTCTTTAGACCGAACAAGTGAGCCAAACACATCTTTAGAACCAAAGTGGGTTGAGCCCACACATAAATATCTAAATGGGCAGCCCATCTCTATAAGCAATCTTGAAGAAGGCTGAGCTGGGGCACAACGATATTGAGTTGAGGGAACATCTTAGAGAAATGTGGAAGAAATGGATGCATGCATATGCTGGTTGCCACCTCAGCTGATCCCCTCCCCCTAGAATCACGGGAACAAACGATCAAGGGAATGTGATCTGTTATGAGCATGGTTATAATGAGTATATGCACCCATTGTTAACTAACTGATGGTCCCCTACCATGAGCAATGATAAAGGGAACCTTACAACACCAAAGCTTCATGAAACCATCTTGGGCAACAAGTAAGGTGTTCAACATAAACTCCACTCACTTCACATTGAAGGTAACTAAGTTGAGCTGAACTATACTCACTTAAACACAACTCTCTACACCTAGAGAGTACATTTCATCTTCTCCGATCACTTACTCCCACACTGGAGGGGTTATCTGGCCAACTCCGGCCGGGCAGCTCTAACGGTGCTCACTGTTGCAGGGTCTCAATTCTTGGATAGTCCAATTAGGTGCAAAACTCTGATCCACAATCATATAGTGTGGTATTTGGTACGCACGATTGGTGCAGTGAGTGTGGATTCTTCATTTCTGAGTTCTGTATCTGATTTTGGCGATGGAAATTAAGGATATTCCACCCTCTACATTGATTTCATAGATGGAAAAGATGAAGGATAAGGGCCTGGCGCTGCCCACAGTTCTGGAGGAGCAGACCAGAAACAACATCCGGACTCTAGAATCAGTTGAGCATCGATAGCCCTTTGCTAGTGGTTCTTCCCACCATTTTTTTTGAGAAAGATTATAGAGATCGTATCATCGATTCTATGGGAATGGAGATATAGGAACTAAAAGCGTAGCTCAAGATGATGATGGGTAACTTGACAGAGAAGAGGACCGACGCAGAAGCCTCTCATTTGCACCGGAGATGCCCATCTCTTGAGCCACCAATGAAGAAGGTCCCTAGAAATGAGTTTGGGCAGTGAAGTTAGCCAACACCGGTGCAAAGTGAGGCAGCGAGCAGCCACACTTGTGGTTCATATCGAAGGAAGGTTAAGAGGCAAACAACGACTAGCCAACAAATGGAGTGTCCTTCTCAGGATCTCCGTACCTGGTTAGTCGAGAATAGAGAAAATGAGCAACGACGGGAGCGACAGGCTTGGTACCTTGATAGAACAGCCTACCAAAGAGAGCACCGAGCACTGGATCGAATCGTCTTTTTCCCTTTCTCTCCAGACATTGAGGCTATGAGACCTCCCAATAAATTCACTTCACCAAAATTCAGGCCGTATGATGAAAAATCAGATCCACTCACGCATATCAGCGATTATCAACAGATGATGTTTCTGTGGAATCGAGACGAGACATTAATGTGCAAAGTCTTCCCATCCAGTCTGGGGGAGTCCGAACTCTGATGGTTCGATCGTCTTCCTGCTGGATCGATCTACGATTGGAAGTAGCTCTCCGAAGAATTCTTAGCCAAACTTGTCTCCAATACTAAAATCCCTAAAAGGCTGGATACCTTGTTCAGTCTCTAAAAGGAACAGAAGGAAACATTGCGTAATTATGTGAGGAGGTACTGGGAAGAATGTAATGACTAGGAAAAAAATATATGCAGCAAACAGATGGCCATAATGTCTTTTAAGCACGGCATGTGGCCAGAAAGCAAGCTGAGGCAATCGCTTACCAAACGTCCGGCCATAGCACTAAAGGATCTAAGTGCCAGGATTGAGCAGTATGCTTGCCTCGAAGATGACCAAATCCCTATCAAAGTTTCTTCATCCGATCAATTGGGCCGAGAAAATCACCGAAGAGTAGACTGAGGAGAACCTCATGGAGTGCTAGTAAATGAGGTGGATAATTCCAAATCTCATAAAGCAATTGTCACAGTCTTCAAGGAACCCATCTATTGTATTATGGAAAAGATCAAGAAAGAACCGTTCTTTACTTGGCCACCAAAGATGTTAGGAGACCAAGCTCGACGTAATCAAAAGCTTAGATGTACCTATAACCAGGATCAGGGGCATATGACCTAGAATTGCAGAGTTGTGAAACAACATCTTGAAGATTTGGTAGTGGCTGGGCATCTCCAAGAGTACATCGATCCAGACAAAGTGGTAACCGAGCAGGGAAATCCCCGACCAGAACCAAATACAGAGCATCCACCTCAATTGATTATTTATATCATCCATGGCACATCCAGTCACAAGTGAGAAAAGACACTCCAGGAGCAGATAGCCAAAGTTATACAGATTCAGCAAGCGATGTCGGTTAGTCCAGCACTGAAAAAGGTGAGAACAGTACCTAAGTCTCCCTTGTGTACAGTTTCATTTACTAAGAAAGATCTAGAAAGTATTGAACATCCCCATACTAATGCTTTAATTATAACAAGGAAATTGAGAAACGGTTCGACGTAAAATGAGTCTTGGTAGACCAGGGTAGTGCCGCAGACATACTGTACTACGATTTGTTTAGAAAGCTTGGTCTCTCTGAATAGCACCTCACCCCAGCAGAAGCACCTCCAGTCGGCTTCAATTCATAACCTGAGTGGCCGCTTGGTAGGATAGTTTTACCCGTAGTGGTTGGGACAAAGACCCTCCAGATAAAATTCTTGGTTATTAATACTCTATCTCCTTATAGTGCCATCCTTGGTTGACCATGGATTCATCAAATGAAAGCAGTCCTCTCAACCTACCACCAGCTTATCCGCTTCCCAACGGAGCACGGAGTAGAGCAAATCCGTGGAGACCAGGTTGCATCCAAGCATTGCTTCATGGCAGCCATAAAGGCTAAACAGCTTTGTAATTAGGTTTAGACAGTTGAAGTAGCAGAGCAACTTTTCCTAGAAGATGTCGAAGGAACCCCAACTAAGAAAATTGTAGAGGATTTGGAGAATGTTTTGGTAAAAGAGGACGACCCAGAGAAGTACTTTCTTATCGGTACCTTGCTAGGAGTTGATGAGAAACTTCAGTTGCTGGATTTGCTGAGGGAAAATATGGAGGTATTCGCATGGTCAGCATTTGATACACCTGGGCTGAATCCAAAATTTGCTTGCCATAAGCTCAACGTTAACCCTTCCGCTGGGCCCGTTGTGTAGAAGAGCTGAAGATCTTCAATTAAGCACACCGAAGCAGTAATTGCGGAGGTCGATAAGCTCCTAGCGGCGGGGGTAATTCGGGAAATTTAGTACCCATAGTGGCTGTCCAACACAGTTGTAGTTAAAAAAAAACATTGGAAATGGAGATTCTATGCTGACTTTACTTGCCTCAACAGAGCTTGTCTAAAAGACAGCTTTCCTTTGCCTTGCATTGACCAACTGGTGGATTCAATAGTAGGACATGAGCATATGAGCTTTTTGGACGCCTATAGCGGCTATCATCGGATACTGATGTTCGGCCCAGATCAAGAAAAGACAGAATTTGTCACTCTGAGAGGCACCTACTGCTATAAAGTAATGTCATTCGGCCTGAAAAAAGCCGGAGCAACCTACCAACGGATGGTAAATTGGATGTTCAGAGAGCAGCTCGGTCGAACTATGGAAGCATACATAGATGATATGGTAGTGAAAAGTAGGCTTGCCACAAATCACCTCACAGATCTAAGGGAAGTTTTCAACATCCTAAAGACCCATCAACTTCGCCTCAATGCCTCAAAATGTGCTTTCGGGGTAGGAATATGGAAGTTCTTGAGGTACATGGTAACTCGTAGAAGAATTGAAGCAAATCCGGATCAGATCAAAGCAATACAGGAAATCGAGATACCGACAAAGGCCAAAGAACTACAGAAATTGGTTGGAATGCCAGCAACCTTAAACTAGTTCATTAGAAGTCCTCGGATCGAATGAAGCCCTTTCTTCAGCTATTGAGGAAAAAGGCTACATTCGAATGGGGTCCTGAATGTACCGAAGCATTGCAAGACCTTAAGAAATATCTTAGCACACCACCTCTCATTTCCACTTCAGAACCAGGAGAAAAACTGTACCTGTATCTGGCAGTTTCAGATCATGCAGTAACCACAGTACTGATTTACGAAGTTGAAAAGGAACAAAGGCCAGTGTACTACATCAGCAAGACTCTCTTGGATGCCGAGACACGGTACCTACCAATAGAAAAGTTGGCTTACGCCCTGTTCATTGCCTCAAGGAAGCTACAATATTACTTCCAGGGCCACACCATCAATGTCCTCACTAAATTCCCTCTTAAGTCCATCTTCGGCCGAGCTGATTTCTCGTGCCGAACAGTGAAATGAGCTGTCAAGCTTGACGAGTTTAACATACGGTATCAGCCCAGGACAACAATTAAGGCCCAGGCCTTAGTGGATTTAATTGCCAAATTTGCCCCCACCCAAAGCATCAAACATTTGAAGTCCAGCTCGATACATGTGCCACGCACCACCGAATTGGGAAAACAGTGTGTTTCAAAGGCATGGAAACTGTTCAATGGTGATATCTGGTAGCTCTACGTTGACGGCTCATCCAATAACCAAGGCTCGGGGGCAAGGGTGGTACTCATATCCCCAGAAGGATTCATCTGGGAGTAAGCTCTGAGGCTTGGTTGGAAGGCCTCTAACAACAAGGCAAAATATGAAGCACTACTGGCTGGTTTGCGCAGTGCTGAACACTTCAGTGCAGATCAACTCCTGGTTTTCAGCGATTCTCAGTTGGTTGTCAACCAAATCACAGGGGTCTATGAAGCAAGAGATGAAAGAATGGCCATATATGCAGACAAGGTAAGAGATTTACTTAAAAAATTCCAATCCACATAAGTGGAACAGGTTAATCGGGACAGACACAATCATGCTGATGCTCTAGCCTGCCTTGGCTCATCAGTGGATGCCAAGGATGCTAGAAAAGTTTGGGTTAAGTTTATGCTAGAACCGAGCATTGTATCTCCAGACTCGGTCCTCTGCACTAACCTAGAACCGAGTTGGATGGATTCAATACTTGTTTTTCTAAAAATTGGCACTCCCTCCGAAGACAAGAAAGAAGCCAATAAAGTTTGACACAGATAAGCTCGATTTTGGATTTCACCATTTGGGAAGTTATATCGACGCTCCTACTTTGGCCCTTACCTGTTGTGTGTTCATCTAAATCTAGTCGAAAATGTTCTATATGAAATTCATGATAGGATTTGTAGAAACCATATTGGTGGAAGGTCACTGGCACACCGTGCCCTCACTCATGGGTACTGGTGGCCACAGATGCATCATGACGCACAAAAGTACGTTTAGAAGTGTGATAAGTGTCAGAGGTTCGCTCCACTGATTCATCAGCCAGGGAAAAATCTTACTCCGTTCACTAGCCCATGCCTTTCGCTCAGTGGGGCTTGGATATCGTTGGACCTTTGGCATAGGGGACTGGGAACTGACGATTCTTCATCGCTACAACTGATTACTTTACCAAGTGGGTGGAAGTTGAAGCACTGGTAGGCATTAAAGAAGCAGACACAAAACGGTTTGTTATGAGGAATGTCGTAGTCCGTTTCGGCATCCCACGGGTACTGATTGCAGGCAATGGAAAATAGTTTGACGAAAAGGTTTTCAGGAAGTTCTATGCTAATCTTAGGATTGAATATCAGAACTCCTCTTCGGGCTACCCACAGAGCAATGGGTAGGCAGAATGATCCAACAAAACCATCATTAACGGAGTAAAGAAGCGGCTTGAAAGTACAAAAGGGAAGTGGGTTGAAGAGTTACCCCATGTGTTATGGGCCTACCGAATTACGGCGCGATGCTCAACAGGGAAAACACCTTACTTCTTGACCTACGGAATAGAGGCAATTATTCCACTAGAAGTCGGTCTCCCAACCCTCCAATTAGAATTGTTTGAAGATGTAAGTAATGAGAAGCTATTGCACTAGCGCTGGACTTGGCAGAAGGCCGAACGAAAGCAGCACTGATCAAACTTGTAGCTTATCAGAGCAACTTATCAAGAGTTTTGACAAGAAATTTCTCCCAAGGCAATTAACACCTAGAGAATTGGTTCTGCGGAAAATCATGGATCACAAGAAGGTGCCTGGCAAAGGGAAGTTAAGACTTAACTGGGAGAGTCCTTACAAGGTCACAGTCATTGCTTGAAATGGAGCATACTACTTGGAGGATCTCAAAGGCAAGGCCATGCCTCGGCCCTGGAATGTAGCCAACCTCAAGAAATACTATCAATAGTTTAGGCTCCCAAAGTTATCCGTCTAGTGTACAAGTATTTATCTGTTGATTAATGAGAATGCTTCCTCACTTCTTTAAACTTTTGTTCCCAGCTCCTATACAACTTTATTGGCCAGAACAGAACCAGTCTTTTAATCCAAGCCCTGGGAGCACGTTTCAAAATAAAAGTGATTAGCTTTGGTGTTTACCAAACGGACTCAGCTTTGGTGTTTACCAAATGGAATTAGCTTTGGTGTTTACCAAATAGACTTAGCTTTGATGTTTATTAAATAGAATTAGCTTTGGTTTTTAACCAAACGGACTTCGTTCGGAATGACCGAACGGAATTTAGTTTTGGTTAGCACTCAAACATTCCAAGTGGAATTGCTTGGTGGAATTATGTTTGGCAACTAAAATGGACCTTAGCCAAGTGGAATCGCTTGGTAGAAACCACACTAACGAATTTTCCTTTTTTAACGATCATTTCATTCTTGAAATCATGGAATTTCTTAAGTATAAACACATCAACACTTCAGTACTACTCCATGAGAACAAAGTTGGTACATACTTGGCCAAATTCTCTCAGGAGCAAACTTCCAAGACTAGTCTTACTCAACTCCATGTGGGGGCAAACAATTGTTTTTTCAAACCAACCTAGACCTGAGTAAGACACCTCTTTATACCTTTATCATATTCAAAGTACAAAGTTGGGATAGACTTAGGCAATTCTGCCAGGGAGCAAGATCTCCAATATCAATCTTACTTAACTCCAGGTGGGGGCAAACAATTGTTTTTCTTGGAATCAACCTGGACCTAAGTAAGCCACTCCCCTTCGATTACAAGTTAAGCACAATCACGCAACCTATTAACCAGACCGAGCAGCTATTCAGCCCTGCGGTCCCAACAATACTTGGCTAGGGGCAAACAGCAAAGATAACACAAGCATTGAAGCAAAAAAAGTATCAGATTGCAAAGTTCAAAGGAAAAACAAATTCCATCATTCAGAAAAGCTGGCCTCACAAAATAGCAGCAAGAAGAAGAAAAAATTGTCTTAACAAGCATCAGGGGGCAGCTTGTTAGGGAGACCGAGCATTAGTACAGCATCCAAACAAAAACAAAAATGCAAAGACAAGTAGAACATAAGATTCAGACTTGGGTAGCCATTCTTTTGGGGAATCCTCTCAAACTGGAACTCAGTTTCAGCAGGGAACTCCCAGTTCCCACCAAGTTGCAAGAAATCATCATTGTGCTTGTAGGAGTCGAGTAAACCAGTGACAAGGTAACAGTCAGCAGAACAGATACGAAGGTAATAGGTACTGTGGTCTTTGTTGTGAGAAAGGGTGTAACAACCCAAGATATCCTAGATGTCAAGATTCAGGCCTAATCGTTTGTTCAGAGCACAGACACCGCAAACGACTCGGAATAGGTTCACAGATACTTGCATTGGGGTAAGTTGGACTTGGTGCAGAAAGCGATGGACTAATGTTCCCAGAGGAAACCGAACCCCTCATTCTATGATAGCAGCAACAGGGAAACTAGTAGTATGTTTCGTACCCATACGCTTGGCGCCGACCTTAGCCAGCATGAGGGTAACATCATTAGGGATACTGTAGTCACGACGGAACAGAGCCATCGCCTTAGGAGTATTCACTAATGCATGAAATTTTCCCATTATCTAGACCTAGAAGGGCAACGACAGAACTAAAACTGAGCAAGAGACACAAAAATACTACCAGCCACTAGAAACAATGGCCCAAGGGCCAATAATGGTGACGTAAATGGAAAAGTAATAGAAAAGAGGAGTTCCAAGAGAACTTACAGGGATTTGATGAGGAACAGCGAAGTACGAAGATCTTCTGAACTGGAATGAGAATGACAGAGTTCATGACCCTCAGTAATGGCAATAAGCATCTAAGCAGAGCACCGTCAGAACCAAGGTAGAGGAATGAAAGGGTTTTTGGCTTTTGAAACTTGGAGATAGACGAAGGCGTTTGAATTGACAGACCTAGGGCATTTATTAACTTCAACCGGCGCGAACGTACAAAATCACACCCCTCAGTACGTAAATGGTGCACTATCACTGCGCACCAGTACCACGCTGCCATGTGTCACCATGAAAGGACACATGCATAATGCGTGTGTTAGGATCGAACTACCACCAAGGCCGAACTATAGCAGATCCGAAGCGACACAACGGTTGAGGTATTGAACAATAGCTCCCCTCAAGGGGAACCTTAGCGCGAGCTGTGGGGCAAATGAAGGGGCAAAATATAAACGGGGTCAGATCCAAGTTGTAATGTCCTAAAAAAGGTATACATAATGATAGTACATCAACCACTACTCCTTATGACAAACCGAAATAAATCCCCAATGCTTGCATTAAATGATCATTAGGTTCGCACAAAATAATTCCACATGCGAATATCCATTCAATGAATTCTAGCACATGAATCTATAGCATGTAGAACATTCAGTAAAAAATAAATAAATGCCCTTAACGGCTACAAATTCCAAGGCTTAAGCCCGGTTTCACAAAAATGGTTACTTGAACCCATACAGATATAGCCCTTGGCTTGCAAAATATAATCATAACAAAACAACAGCCTTGTGCTCTCAACATGCACATCCACACCCTTAGTTCGGCGTGATCACCACATCTTTTCCTACACCAAAATCCCATAGAGTGAGCATAAAGCCCATTAGGAAATTCTTAACAAAGTATATATATTTTATACAAGCCTTATGAAATGAAATGTACATGCATGCCATGCAAAGGTATCCTTTTTGTCATTTGAAAACCAACATGCACAATGAAAACTTGAAATTTCAATAGATTCAATGATTTTAAACCAAGTTCACGGGGCGGTAAATATGACTCAGGTAATCCCTAGGTTGGTGTCTGCAAGTAGGCATAACTAGCACTACCAAATCCCCACTTTACCGGTAGCTAACCAGAAGGCGTGTGGTACCTACTCCGCGCGTGTTTTTAGTCTTTCACCCTGCACACTCAGACCAACTTAATCAATTTCATCTACACCTCCTATCCGAACTTATCAATGTATTTACCCCAAAACATTTCAATAAATCTTATTTTACAACATTCTTTCTCAATGCAAATGTTTTCAAACCTCAATTCAAATTTCGTAACAACCAAATAAATTGAAAAATACCACTGCAATACACACACACACACACACATATATATATGTATATATACATTTCAAGCCACTATAATAGTCTTTCATTTGCAATATTTTCCCACACAATATCTCCATTCTGATCACAATTTCAATTCCCCTTTTCAATGCAATTTCACAACATAACATATACGAATTTATATCTATCCAAGGGTAGTAACATTTCCACATTTCATGCCCTCTCCACAATATAATCATTTCATGGCTTTATACACATTTTTGAATAACAACTTCGCACCAATCATTCATCATAGTCCATGAAATTCTTTTCATTTAACATTATCATAGTATTTATCAAAAGCCAATTTCACAACCTCACTACATTTTCTTAAAAATTCCAAATTTCTAGGGTATGTACCAAAAATAGACATCCCCTCATCGTTTGAAAGAATCTCACCCAAAAACATCTTCCCTTATACAATGTAGTTCAAAACTCTCAAGAAATTGTTTAGAAGGAGACAAGGATTAAACCCACTTTTAAAACCATTATCATTCTTGAGCCAAAAACCAGATTTTCAATATCATCAAGGAAGCTCCCAAATCAACACAAATCTTGCAAAAATATATATATAACTCTAAGAAAATCCTTACCTCAAAGTCTTGAAGAAAAAAAAGATGAACGCCCCAAATCCAACGGTGTCGAAACTCGATCTCCACCGCACACAACAAAGCCCTCGCTTAGCTCTCCAAAATTAATGAAGAATGTTGGGTCAAAACTCAAATGGATTTAAAGAAATCAAGGTTTTGATCTTGTTTGGTACAAGTAAATGTACGGAGAAGGAAGAGAAATGGGTTTTTAGAGAGAGAGAGGTATACAAAAGCGATATACACAGCCTAAGAAGAGAGAAAAAGGTAGATTTTCAGACTCAGATTCGTCCCGTACGTGCGGCACCCATTCCCACACGTGCGACAACCCCCTCCGTACGTGCGGCTCTCAACCCTGCACGTGCGGTACTCTTCCCCCACACTTCCCTTCGTACCTGCATATAATGTCGTAGCCAACCCAGAACTTCCCTTCCTCACTGCACGTGCGGCCTAAACCCCCCGCACATACAACCCTGCTCCCAGATAAAAAATTCACTAACTCTACCCGAGACACCCCGGATCCAACCTCGTACCCTCCGAAACAAGTGAAACCCAGATTCGAAATAAATAAGAATGTGAATTTTGAAAGCAAGTTTACAAAAACAACAAACCCAACAGTTAACAAAACCTCACATTAAAATCTGACACTATAACGAGAGTAAACCCAACATAATTCAAAGAGGACGAGACGGTAACATACCCAGTCATCACAACCTCCCCACCATAGGTTCTTATGATCGAAGAAAACCTCAAACTTCTCACCATACAAGTAATGTCTCCAAATCTTCAAGGCAAAAATTACCGCCACTAATTCTAAATCATGGGTGGGGTAGTTCTTCTCACGAGTTTTCAATTGCCGTGAACCATAGGCCACAACCTTCCATTCTTGCATCAAGACATAACCAAGACCATCCCAGGACGCATCACAATAGACGGTGTAACCCAAACCTCTTTCCGAAATTATCAAAACCGGTGCGGTGGTCAATCTAGTCTTAAGTTCTTGAAATGACTTTTTACAAGCTTCACTCCACACAAATTTCTTGTCAACCTAGTCAAAGGTACATCTAATCTAGAGAAGTCCCTTACAAAATGACGATAATACCCGACTAATCCCAAGAAACTCCAGATCTCAAAAACATTTTTAGGTTGTTCCCAATCTTGCACGGTATCTATCTTCGAAGAGTCTACAGTCACTCATTCCCTCGACACTACATGCCCCAAAAACTTCACCTCGGTCAACCAAAACTCACATTTCTCAAATTTGGCATCCAATTGGTGCTCTCTCAACAAATCAAGTACTAACTGCAAGTGGTTCTTGTGTTCCTTCTCAGAGACGGAATAAATCAAGATGTCGTCCATGAAGCGGTCTAAGAATTCTTGAAAAACTCGGTTCATCAAATCCATAAAGGAAGCGGGTGCATTGGTCAAACCAAAAGGCATTACAAGGAATTCATAGTTGCCATAACGTGTGCAAAAGGCCATTTTCTGGATGTCCTCCTCCGGGACTCTCAATTCATGGTTACCCCAACCTTACGTCTATCTTTAAGAAATAGCGAGACCCACTAAGTTGGTCAAACAAATCATCTATTCTGGGTAGAGGATATTTGTTCTTAACGGTAACTCGATTCAACTTGCGGTAATCAATACACAACTGCAACAACCTATCCTTCTTCTTCGCAAAGAGAGCCGGCACTTCCCAAGGTGATGTACTAGGGTGAATGAAGCCCTTGTCTAAAAGCTCTTGGAGTTGAATCTTCAACTCATGCAATTCGGCGGGTGCAAATCTATACAGTGCCATAGAAATCGGTGCCGTGCTAGGCACTAAGTCAATGGAGAACTCGATCTCCCGGTGGGGTGGCAAACTAGTAAGATCCTCGGGAAAGGCATCCGGGTACTTAAAAACTACCCTTGGCAATTCAACACGGACCTCATCACTCTCACTATCCAAGAGAGTTGGAAGAAGGCCACTAAGCTTGCTCCTATTACAAGGATCAAAAACTGGTGACAAGACCCTTTCAACTCAGTCCCCCAGAAAATAAAAACAATCACCACTCAAGGTGCACACTGTAACTCTCTGACGGTAACAATCAATCACAGCTCAGTATGAAGATAACCAGTCCATGCCTAAAGTGACATCAAAACTTGACATGTCTATCAACACAAATACAAACGGAAGTCGACGCCTGGAAACCTCTATCTCACAACCGCGACATCCCCAATCTAAATCAACCGTACTCCCAACTGGTGACTTTACCCTGTGCGGAGACGCTAACCGTGCCATCTCTAACCCCAATATAGAAGCAAATATAGTAGATTTGAGGGGCACAAAAATGTACCATGATCTTAACCGACAAATTTTGTGGAGGGGTATGAAGTGGGATGCGGCTTCATTTGTGTCCAAGTGTCTAACTTGTCAACTAGTCAAGGCAAAACATCAACGACCAACCACCTTATAGCAACCCATGCCTATCGCGGAATGGAAGTGGGAACATATCACTATGGACTTTATTCTGGGTCTCCATAGAACACAAAAGGGTAATGACGCAGTTTGGGTGGTGGTGGTGTATCGATTAACTAAGTCGACTCATTTTCTCGCTATGTGTATGGGGGACTAAATTGATTACCTAGCAGAACTTTATGTTAAAGAGATTGTTCGGCTTCATGGGGTTTCGGTAAGCATTATCTCGGATCGAGACCCTCGTTTTATTGCACGATTATGGCAAGGCCTATAAACTGTTCTGGGCACTCGGTTAACTTTTAGCACCGCTTACCACCCATAAACCGATGGACGGTCCGAGCGCACTGTCCAAATCTTAGAAGACATGTTGAGAGCTTGTGTGCTAGATTTTAAAGGTTCTTCGGAGAGACACCAGCCTTTGGCGGAGTTTGCCTATAATAATAGTTATCAAGCTAGTATTGGGATGACTCCTTTTGAAGCATTGTATGATCAGCCATGTAGGTCACCTATGTGTTGGACCGAGGTAGGGGATTCACCTATCCTTGGACCGAAATTAGTTCGTGAAACCACTAAGAAAATAGCTCTCATTCAGAAACGACTAGTTATGGCTAAGAGCCGACAAAAGAGCTACGCAGACCGGAGAAGAAGACCCCTCTCTTTTGATGTCAGTGATCATGTATTTTTGAAGATATCGTCTAGAAAGGGTTTAATGAAATTTGGGCGAAGGGGAAACTTGTCACCTAGGTTCATTGGGCCTTTGACGTTATTGTGACAACCACCTGTTTAAGTAATTAAGCTAATTATTTGATTTTCCTTGATTATATGTTTATATGTTAATTATGTGCCATAAGTGATTTGAATTGTGTTATGATTAGCATATATGATAGAATGTGAAATGAACCTATCTGAATCAGTAATTTATACAAGTGAGAATTATTTAATTGGGTAGGGAATTAAAGCCTAATCCACATTGGTATAATTAAGTTTAGTTTAGTTTAGATTAAACTATTTTATATTGAGAATTAATTTAATTTGAGTGAATTTAATCTAATTTAATTGAACCTCATATTTAAAGCCAATACAACTTATTAAGCTAACCTAAGGCAAGAATAGAGTTGATAGAGAATTAGTGGGCATTGTACAGAGAGTTCTAGAGAGAGAGAGAGCCTCAAGAAAAAGAAAGAAACTAGGAAGAAGAACTTGAATGAAAATTGAACTCTTCAAAAATTCATTTTCTAAGATATAAGGTTGATTACGATGAATTCATGGTTAATTGGAAGTTTTGTTGTTGTAATTGACAATTTAGAACATGCAAGTTAGTTTAGAGGTGAATTGAAGGAGTTAATTCTCAAATCTAACATGCATGGCATGAGTTCATAACATTCTTGTTTATACACATGATTTCTTTCATAATCTTCATAAATTCTAAAGGTTTTAAAGGGATTTCCTCATAAATTTTGGAATTAAAGCTTTAAAACACATGGTTTATGTGTTTATAATTTACTTGGAGTCTTTGATCTTTCAAATTGGAAATTTGGACTTTGTTTACAAGTTTTGAGGTCAAATTCAAAATTGTTTTTATGAATTTGGAGCCTAAATGTGAAGAATTTGAAGTCCAATTTGAAGAGCAATTTTCGAACATATTTTTATCCAGTTGTGCACGTGCGGCTTGGGGCCCCACACTTGCGGAAAACAAAACATAGCAAGGCTCCACTGTTGCTTTAATTGCACGTGTGGCTAGTGTTACCACACGTGCGATTTTCAAGCTGATTGCGGTTTTGTTTTCACTCCGTTTTTCTGACTTTCGGACCTCCGATTACATGCTTTTCATGTGTATTTTAACTTCATATGCATATCATGTGCATATCATAAATAAGAACGATTTAAACAACAAATAGAAATAACCAAACAAATAAGTAACGAATGAACCGAATAAAACCGACTGACTGGAAGAAACGTATTTTGAGATGTTGTGCTTGAATGTGTTATGTGGGTTAGACGCTGAGTCCTAATCACGTGTTTAGGGAGCCGACTATGAGTAAAAACATTGTAAAGCTATGTTCAAATTATAATTATTTTCTGAATGATAAATGGCATTGTTTACTGAATGAATGATTGTCCTATTTTATGAACTCTATTCATGGCATCCATAGCATCCGTTACTGCTACTGTTTACTATTATTGTTACAGAGATCTCTGTCAGCTCCAATATTTGGAACTACTATTTATGTATTGTTGGGCATCAATTATGACTATTCGGTCTTTATGACCTATTGTACTATTTTGCTACTGGATGTACCACGTATGACTACTATGATTTCAATATGAATGACAAGTTATGAGATACTGATTAAGAAAGTGATCCACTGATGAAATTGACTGTTTTTATTACTATACAAACATCATTCATAACCCATTTACACAGCTGTTATTCACTGGGCTCTAACTCAAGAATGGACTTAGTGGCGTCGACACAAACTTTGTTTGGTCAAGCCAACTACCATGCCTCACTACAAGGTTCCAAACTGTCAATTGTCAAGGCTTTTCGAGTGGTTCAGAGTTCACCCATTTGAAATTATGTTCAAGCGATATGAATTTTGTTAATACTGGTTTTTGATAATGGGATTTAATTCCCTAAGTCATGTTTATGTTTTTGTACATAAGTTTGACATGGACTTGTGTGAATGTTTGTGGATACTTATATAAAAGTTTGTTTTGTTCATTTCAGTCCTCACAACTCATTGGATGATATATTTTATTATTTATAGGCTTTCGCTAGCCCATATTACTGTATTATTGTTAGGCAGGCCTTTAGTAATCTGGGATTACTGGCCAGTCACCTCTCTAATCCCTTGGGGCAGGGGTTGGGTCGTGATAGTTATAAAACAGGTGGGAAAGGTAGCTTATCGCCTTGCATTGCCACTGCAATTATCCGGGGTACATGATGTGTTTAATGTCTCCATGCTTCGCAAGTATGAGCATCATCCTTCCCATGTCTTGGATTAGAGAAATTTAGAGGTGAATGAGAATGTTTCCTATGAAAGAAAAATTGATGAAAATTTTGGACACTCGGAAACAAGTTTTGAGAGGCAAAGTTGTCACACCCTAACTCTAGGCGTGACTGGCTGTGGCCCACGGGGACTTAGCCCAAGGCACAAGTAAGCCTAAACATGAACCCAAAATCACAAAGAATAAATGTGACGATAGCCCAGAAATAAATAAATCGAAACTCAAACCAGTGACAAGTCACAAGTATAAATGGTAAAACCAGCCATAACTGACTTCCAAAAATATATACTAAATGGAACACATACCGCCCATAAAATAAAATAATTCTAAATAAATCTAACCACAATGTATGCACAAAACCAACATAACAAGCTAAAACAAAATAATGAATGTCCTAGAGGTCCATGCAATTGAGTCCCCGCTACGCCATTAGTCCACTCTAAGTCCTTCTAACACCTAGAAGTGATAAACAACTAAGTCAGTTGATAGCTCATTGATTAGCAACATGTGTAGTAAATATAGTTTTGAAAACAAGGTTCAATTCGAAAATAAGATATATATCACAGAAACTAGATAGGCATATAGTTTTGATAAAGATAATCTATTTAAAAAAAAAAAAGGTTCCACAATTCAACAGTTAAAATACTCATGTCTCTCAAGAACATGATAAATGACATTTTTCACTTAAAACAGATTACGACATGAACACCAATAATTTTCTGGGTACCAAGAATAAAAAGTAACATGACACATAGTTCTCAAGGCAATAAGCCCATTGGATCCAATACCAAACCAAGAGTCATCCTCGGGGTGGCAACTTGGGCCTTTTCTATAAGACAATCCGATTGAAGGTCACCTAGCCTAGCCTAGGTCTTTTCCTTACAATCGTTGAGCACTAGAGTCATCTCGGCCCAACCCGGATTTGTTCCCTAGTGGCCAGAGTCACAACACACAGTGGAATAATTTTCCTAGACTTTTATATATAGATGGTCCTAATAATCAATACAATTCAATTTCGCAAAACATGGTAGTTCACCATTATAAACATGAGACCATAACAAATAGTATATAGTATGCCAAGTTTACACATGTTTCAAAAATAATTTAATTCCATTGATACTATAATAATTTATCAAAATAGTTTAGTCCTAAAACAACAATTTAATTTTCCAACAGTTCAGGGTGGAGGAACATTTATAAAAATATGTAGCATGCAACTACTCTCCTAAACACAGTATAATATAATCCTCGAATAAAGTATGAAAGTCCAACTAGTGCCCTGAACAAAATATTAAAACTACATGTCACTACTAATTCAAACATACTAAAAAGAATAATAAACTAAGTAACCCCAAACTAAAGTGCACTAACACAGCTCAACCCCACTCACCGTTACTCTTAATAATACCTAAGTTCATCTTCTTCAAGGTCTCAAAATTAACCCAGACATGGGTTCCGATCGAAACTTAATTAAAAGTAACAGTAGACACCGCATTTTTGACCGTCCTCAAGACTTGGACGTCACCGCTTGGACACCCGGTGATTATCCATGATTGTGTTCGTCTCGAGTTCCCGGAGGCCTCGGCAGCGCGCCTCGTCTCAGGACCTCTTGACTCGACTGCTTCGTGTTCGGTTTTGGCACCAAACACTTGTGTTTTTCCCTCCAAGGGTAGGGAGAGGCTTGTTAGCCATCCCTGAAGCCCACCGGCTGCCCCAGAACTCCACCGGCACTCCCTCTTATCCATCGGCACTGTTTTCTCAAAAACTTTGGCCGGTCGGCACTTTATGTTGCCGACCGGCACTTTTTTGTGTCGGTGACTGTTTTGGCTGGCCGGTGTGCACCCTTTGAACCCCTGGGATATGGTGCATGCCAGCTGTGCCAGCTGGAATGCACCATCACATTCCCCCGTGCACAGGTGTGGCCATTTTGCACCCTTTGCACCCTTTGCACTCTCTAAGCTTCTAGAAGCTTGCACCTTTGGCTAAGCTTCTTGGAGAAGCTTGGCCAGCTGTCTTAGCTTCTCCAAGAAGCCTTGGCTCACTTGAACTCCTTGACCCCCCCTCTCTTGCTTAGCCACTAAGTATTCTTGCCTATATATACATCCATTCATCTCCCTTTACAAGGGTTAGCCATTTTAGACCTAAAAAACCAGAGCTTATACATATATCTCTGATATACATCCATATATATCTATACTTCTATATCTATCATCCTTGTGTGTGTGTTTTAGGCCCAAAAAGTGTGGTTTTACCTTACTTTTGCACCATTACACACACTACTACACCTTAATCCGAGATTAGGAGGCTTGGAGGGTTGTTTTGTGTGATTTTGGACTGGTTTTGATCATTAAAAGAGGGCTGGACCTTTTGTTCTTCAAAGGATCTTCAAGGGTAAGAACATCACTTTAGATTCCCCATTTTTGCAACAACTTTCTACCCCTCTTGCTTTGTGTTTTTGGATTTGTGTTTAACATAAAAAAGACTTGTTTTTCCTTGCTTAAGAACTTTCATCAAGGTCCCCTTTTGATTTGAGTGGTAGATCACTCTTTTAGGCCTTGTTTTGGTCCTTTTTGTGCCTTTACTTTGAGCATTGTTTAACTTCAGTGTTTTGGTCTTCTCACCACTGAAAACCAGTGGGTTTTCAGTGGTGAGGGAGGTGCTTTCAAGTCTCAAATAGGGGAGGGATACCCCTCTCCCCTTTGTCCCTCTTTGGCCTCTATTTTTGGCTCATGAAGTAGCATGTGTGCATGTTTGCATTGAGCTTCATTTCAGAATTTTTTTTGAGGGTTTTAGGTCATGTTTGATCTCTGTCTAAGGTCGGATTTGTGGCCTTTAACTTGCCTCTCATACTTACTTTGAAATGGTCTCTTATGCTTAAAAGCATGCCATGCATCTAGGCCATGTTCTTTGCATGATTTAGCTTGGTTCCATGAGGGTATTAGCATCATATTACCATGTATAAGGGCTGTGAGCCACTGATCTTGCCATGTATAGTGTGCTTGACATAGTTGCTTTGCATTTTAGGCTTGTAAGCCTTGTGTGTTTTGGCTCCTAGCATGATTCAACATTGATCATCCTCGTGATTTGGCATCATTTGTGACCTTATTTCAGTCCATAAATCATGTGTGTATGTTTACATATGTGACCATTTTCATGCTCCAAGGGTATGTCCTTTTTATGCCTAGGAATAGGTTTCATGCATGCTTGTTTGTTTAGTGCTTTTTGGGGTTGTCATCAAGGGGATTTGAGTGTCATTTTGCATGATAAAAGTCTATTTTTGTTTGTTAGATACATGTCATGAATGGCCTTGATAATGGTGGTAAGTTACTCTCTTTAATGCCTTAGGTTTAGGCTCATTACTTCGCATGATTTGTATAGCATTTTGGTCACCATTTTGGGCATGTTTTGCCACTGTTTTAGGGAGGCTTGAGGGCTGCCCCATTGTGGCTAAGTCCCTCATTGCATGTTTGTTATATGCTTGTTGCATGTTTGCTCCATTAGATGTTATAGCATGAGGGCCTTGTGCTTGATTGGTCCATAATTGGCATCACATTAGCATCTTGTACACTCTAGTACCTTGCATGACTAATGTGTTGGTTGTGTGGTACTTAGTGTGCTAGCATCCTAGTTTCCATAATACATTGTTGATACATGCTTGCTTGAATTGCATTTCATTACTTGGTTTGGGGTGTCAAACCAAGTGTGGGAGGTGAGGGGTGTTTGTACCTTAAGTGACAAAACACACCTCAATTCCCATGTCATTAGGGCCCTTGATATTAACATGATGGGGACTTAATTCTCATGTTTGTGTTGCATGCATTTTTACATCAAAGTGCAACCTTGGTTCCTTAGGCTATCATGCACCAAGGTGTACAATTGATGGCCCAAGAACCAAGAGTCATGCCTCCTTGAGTCCCCAAGCATGATAGGAGGCATTGGCCATGCTTACATATGCTCAAAATCCATGCCATGCATTGCTGGTTTGCTGCTGCTGTCAAACTGTCCTCTGCAGGAACATTCTGCCGACCGGCAGAACAATGTGCCGACCGGCACATTTTTTGTGCCGATAAACTATACAAGAAGCCGGTGGCCAATTTAAGCGGCCGGTGGTTACGTCCTCCGGCCGGTGGGATACTGCAGTTCATGTAGAAGGTGTTCTGGGACTTTGGGAATTTTTGGAGAGGCAGGGCAGTAGAAACAGAAGCAGCAGTGGCATGGTGCCGATTTTCCGGGTAAGTTGGATCGAGCATGCATCATTCGCACATCCCGAGGCAGGGCTGAGGCTCCATTTCTTTTATTTATTTGATTTAATTTTAATGATTAGAATTTTGTAATATTTTATTCGTTTATTCTTGGACTGTATTATTATTTTGGTCCCTCCGAGTGAGGGCAAATTTGTAATAAGGGTGTGTGAGTGGGTGTATGTCTTCCAATCCCCATTTCTTTCTTCCCTTTTATTTACCTGCTTACGATGGTAGATTAAGGCACGTTTATTTTAGCATACCTTGTGCAATGCATGCGTGCATTCATGCATTTGTTTACATGCACCGGGCTCGGTACATCACGCAAACTGCATTGCAATTTTCAATTCCAAATTGAATACGTGATGGTTGTAACATTTCACATGCCACGTCTAGGATAGCCGAGCCTGTCTAGATTACAACTTTGCATGTGTTGCATTAGACATTTCAGTATGCTTAGGTCCATGCATGGATTTCTGATAAGCTTCTGTTTTGGCACGGAGTACGATGTAAGTTTTACGCTTTAGCATATCGCATGCGTGTGGATGCTAACATGACAGTATGCTTACCATGCGGCTAAGTGCTTATGTGAGATAAAATGTTTGAATGCCTATGGGTGGAGGTTGGGTTGCTTGAGTTGGGAAAACTCATTAAAATCCGTGTTTTAGCCTACTTGCGAGTAGCAAATTCCAAAGCATTTTCAAAATGAACGGATATGCAATGTTTGTTTCCAAATTAGGTGATCTAGTCTATACTTGTTTGCTGTGCGCATAACATAGTAATTCTAGGCTAATAATTGGAATAAGAGTACATAATGTTTTCAAAATCGGATATCACGGTTAGTAGAGGCCGGTCTTCGGACCGGGCGAAAGGGGGTGATCATAGCTGACCTTCCCCGATCGTACCCAAGCTCCCGAGCCGAGGCTACTTTGGTGATGACGGACACGTGGCCTTTGGCACCGAGTCAGGGTTTCCTAAATTCCCCCATTAAAAAAATATTTAGGTGGCGACTCTGTAATCTGGCAAAGCAGTCCATGTTTGGCACTACTTTTCAAAAATCTGTTTTTCTTCAAAACAATTTGCCAGAGTTGGACTCTTTGGTTCAGATTTAGAACCGCAACACAAAAAAGAGAGGAGTCCGAACTGTAGCGAGGTCCCCCTGCGGGCGCTGTTACAGTTTCTGGCGACTTTGCTGGGGATCTGATAGAGAGCTTGACTCGAACTCGTGATATCCTTTTTTTGACTACGTTTATGTGTCTCTTTGCATTGCATTTGCATTGGTGCGCCTAGGACACCGTGTTTGCCATCTGCCATTCCTGAACGGTTTGCCGGAGGCTTGTCTTGTCAAGGCATGACCATAAGGCTGACCTGTTATGGGCTCTGACAGCATGGGAACACAAACCCCGGTTTTACCGGGGCACCCTTTCCGACCATTCGACCTAGTGCATATTCGGAATCCATAGTGACCATTCCAAACTAGGACAGGTTGCTCACCCGATATAGGTTGTTTGAAACCGCTGTGTGCGTAGCGAAATCCTAGCTCCTGACAAAATAGGACAGGGAAACCCTACCCCAACATAGGGGTGTATTGGTTCTCTTTTACTTGCTATGTGCTTTTAGAGTGTATCTCTACAGGGAATGCGCATGTCAGTTTGCAAGTTTTTTTATCCAGCCTGAGGGCACCAGTAACAGTATTTTGGGGGAATCAGTTATCTGTGGATACAGGATTCAGACTTGGGGGCAATGATTCAGAAATAATGATCAGTATTGAAGGGACAGTGAATCGAGTTCAGCGTGTTATCCAACCGTGTGTTGTTTATTTTATGCCGTTATGCTGTCCGACTTTCTGTTATTTATACGTTTTATCTATCTTTGTTTTTACTAGGTAGTTGAGCACGATTGCTTCTGACCCAGTAGATACTCCCCGAGCACTCTGGACTAGAGGTCGTCGACTCCATCGATCTGAGGATCTGGTAGACGGATAACCAGTGTACTGTTCACTACCCCCGGTTACTAAGCGGAGGTCAGTCAGACAGAGGACATTAGCACAGCAGTCAGTTCAGAGGGCCTTATCTACCCCACCTGTGTTCAGTAGGGATCAGGGTTCCGTGTCACCAACAGAGAGAGAATATATACCGGTATTTCAACCAGAGCAGAATAGCATGGCTAGTTTAGAAGAGATGGTGCGCCACCTCCAAGAAAGCATGAAAATGATGCAGCAAGATGGTGTCCGACAGGCAGAATTCGCCAGGCAACAGGCCACACTGGTAAAAGAACAGGCAGAGACAATAGCCAGGCTAGAGCAGCAGACCGGAGCATCTGCTTCGCATCAAGTTCCTCCCCCGCCAGGAGTTCCTAATGTCGGGGAGACAGCCAATGTTCAGACTGATACAGAACTGCCCACAGGACCACCCCCACCTCCAACCCTACCTCAAATCCAACCTCAGCTATCAAAAACGCCCACCAACCTACCGGACTCTCCCTTTGAGTTCGAGTCTGATCCCACAGCACTGAAGTTGAGCAAACTTGAAAAGTTGTTCAAAAGATCCCAAGGGGTCAAGACCATCCCCGACATCGAAGATGGATACACCGACGCAGCTGTGACGCTGCCCGACAGGTTCAAAATGCCTCATATTGATCAATTTGATGGGTCCGGGGACCCCATGGTGCATTTAAGACTGTTTTCAGATGTTCTCAGGCCGATGGGCCTCACTAGGCTTCAGAAGTTGTCTTTGTTTGTCCGGACCCTGTCGGGTGTGGCGGCCATATGGTATGCCAAGCTAGAAGATGTTGTCAAGAGGAATTGGGACGAAATGGCTGAGGCCTTCATCGCACAGTATTCGTATAATACACAGATTGAGATCACGACCCGTGATCTCGAGACAACTAGGCAAGAGCCTAAGGAGAGTTTTTCAGAGTTCGTAACCAGATGGAGGGCCAAGGCTTCGATGATGACCTTGAGGCCCACGGACAAAGACCAGATTCGGATGATTGTGTGCAATCTTCAGCCGAAGTTGATGCAAAAGATGATAATTCTCCCCTTTCCTACTTTTTCTGACCTACATGAAATGGGGGTGCAGATTGAAGATGCCTTGAAGCAAGGCTTGATCGATAACGACCGGGAGCAACCCCGACGAACTTTCAACCGTGGTAGCAATGTAGGCCCAAGTGGCGCTACTACTACGAGAGCCACCGAAGTAAGCATGGTCACCGCCAACCCCCCTCCAAGAAATATGGCAGCTGCACCATTCTCCGGCGCGTCTGGAAGCAACCCACAAACAACCAAATACCCACCCAGAAACACCAGAACCTTCGCCCCACTATATATGCCCCTATCCAAAGCTCTGGGGGTTTTGATCAAAAAAGGGCACCTGAAGCCCCTGGAGCCGCGGCCTTTACCAGAAAAACTCCCTCCTACCCATAACCCGGCAAAGTATTGCGCCTTTCACCAACAGCACAGTCACGACACCGATCTGTGCTTCCGGTTGCGTCATGAGATCCAAGATCTCTTCGACAATGGGGTGATTTTGCCTCCCGAAAAACCCAATGTTACTACAAATCCCCTCCCCGCACATAACCAAGCTCCACCACCCAAAAGACTCAATTTCATCTATGCTGGGACCGTGTCCTATGATCCTAGTATCTATATCACCCCTACCCACCTGCCTAAACCAGAGGTGTTCCTCCCCAATTGCACCGACTTGTGCATGATGGACATCTCCATGACCCAATCTAAGCCAGTGGCGGTGACCGCCAAGAACAAGGAAAGAGAGATCCCAAAGGAAAAACAGTTGTTTGAGTCAGAGTCTGCAGAATCTGGGAGTTACGTTGGGAAGACATATAGTCCGAGTGACTACATTTCATCAAAAGGCCAAGATGGGCCCGGAGTAGAATTGCCAACAGGGGGAGAGTTGTGTATGATCCAAGGAGATAGCCTGGGGCAGGGAGCAGATGATGTAACAGCTGTGGGGGAGGATCTTGCCGATCTCCAGTTTTACAATGACCAATACCCAGAGGACGCGGCAGTTGCATGGTTCGATTATGAGGATTCAGCGGAAGCTACAGGGTGGTTGGACGATCAGTCCGATGTGTTAGGAAAATTTCAGGCAGAGCAAAGTTCAGCAAGAATGAGACTATCAGCGACGGCCGGAAGGGTCGAAGAGCAGAACACATCGCCGGAGGGCGCCGGTGTCAAGAATTTCGCCCGAGATTGGAACATTTTGAGTACGGAGATGATTGAACAATCAGTCACATCAGAACAAGTAAGTTTTGAAGATTCCGAGAGGATCAGGAAAGCAAAGGCCCATGTGGGAGTTGAAACTGCTGCGTGCATAGGAACCGAGAATGTTGCAGACATGTGGATGGAAGGCGCCACAGGTACAAAAACAGCCATACCAGAGCCAGATAAGTGTCTGTCAGCCGCTGATGGAATGTGGTGGGAAGACGAAGATCTATGTCTTGCTCACACCGACGAAGATTGGGGGAATAACCAACCTGATAACACTTGGTACCTCGGAGAAGTTGACCACATGACGCGGAGTGGACGGTATTTCAAGCCCCCACACTTAGATCAACCGGAAGCCTCGGGAAAGGATATGGAAGCCGAGAAGCAAAAGGAGAAGCAACTTGAGGAAGAAGCTGTACTCAAACAGCTGAAAAAGATACAAGCAGACATCTCCATTTGGGGACTGCTCATGGCATCACGGGTGCATAGAGAGGCTGTTTTATCAGCCATGGACAAAGCGAAGCTTTCAATAGAAACCACGCCAGAGCAGCTGGTGGGATTGGTCTTTCCGGGAGGAAGTACCCCGATGCTGACCTTTTCCGACAAAGAACTTCCGCCCGAGGGCACAAACCACAATAAACCCCTCTACATCTCCGTGGAGTGTAGAAATAAGTGGATACCGGTGGTACTTGTTGATACCGGGTCCGCCATTAATGTCTGCCCAGCGAGGACGGCATATGCGATTGGCTTGAAAACCGTGGATTTTGTACCAACAGCCCAGGTCATCCGGGCATATGACAATACAAGTAGAGAAGTGATGGGAACAGTTAAAATTTAGACTAAGGTTGGGCCGGGGCAACACGAGATAGATTTCCATGTCTTAGAGGTCCCTGCAACCTTCAATCTGCTTTTAGGGCAGCCGTGGCTGCATCAGGTGAAGGCAGTATCGTCCACTTTGCATCAAATGGTGAAATACCCCTACGGGAAGGGAGTAGCCATTGTCTTTGGGAATTCGTCAATCCACCCACCACCAAAGGTATCCACGCCTGTTTTGGAAATTGAGCATGGCATGGAGGATGTATTCATATCAGGATTTACCTTGGCCGAGGCTCAGGTCGTACATAATATTATGGCTACGAATGAAGGGATATACGTCAGTGCCCAAGCAGTATATCTCATGAACAAGCTCCAATACATCCCCGGGATGGGATTAGGAAAGAGCGGCCGTAAGGGCATTGCAGCATTGGCCGAAGTGCCGCACAACCCCCATACCTTTGGTTTGGGTTATACGCCCACCAAGGAAGATTGGGTAAGAAAAGGAAGAGAGACGGCTGCAAGGGCCAAAGCAAAACAGATAGGAAAGCCCTTTGAATTGATGCATCGGCCCATCCGAGGTACCCTGAACGGACGCTTCGTCCGGGAGGGGGAGGATTTTCCATTCTGTGGTTTTCCGGAGCCATGGTTGAACGCAGAAAAGAAGCGCCTGCCGGGGTTCGAAATTTTCTTTGACCTACAGTTATCTGGGGATGATGTTTTTGAAAGCAGACAGACCCAACAGTCAAGGATGAGCATAACAAGGAATTGGAGTCTGCAGACACAGAGTTTGAAATGGGGGTAGCACTGGCATGTCTACTTTCAGATCCTTCAATCGACCAGTTGTGCTTGGGGGATAACTCCTTGGTGTCCATGATCGGAGATGAAACGGCTGCGGGCCTACTAGCAGCTATTTTGGATGCATCCATCGCACCCTCCCTCACCTGGCAGTACAAGGAGGGATTTTTATCTAGCAGCACCGGGTCAGGTAGTGAGCCGGAATCTGATTCCACCGAGTCTTGTGAGTCGAAATCAGGTTCCAGCTCGTCTGAGTCTGAGTTCGGTATTCCTGGGGGTGATAACCCGGATGCCACAGTCCTGTCCAGGTCGTCTTTTTCTTTCTCTTTTGAGTCTGTTGTAACAGAAGAATTGGACAGTTCGGAAGTATCTAATGAGAATGAGGTCACTGTGGTTTCCGAGTACTTTTCTGTGCCTTTGGTTTATTGCTTAAATCAGGACTTTCAAAATTTTGATGAAAACGACGAGGACGAAATTCCTCCGGTTTTGCAACGACTAATTGAACAAGAGCAGGAGAGGTTTGTTAAACCCTTAATGGATGAAATCACTACCGTGAACATTGGTACTGAGAAGGACCCGCGGCTGGTCCAGATCGAGTCCACGTTGTCTTCGGAGGAATGCGAGTGCCTAGTCACTTTATTAAAAGATTTCAAAGATGTTTTCGCGTGGTCCTACGAAGACATGCCTGGAATCAATCCTGAGATTGTACAGCACCGGATCCCTCTTGACCCCGAGGCCCGACCTGTCAAACAGAAGCTCAGAAGGATCCGCCCTGATTGGGCCATCAAGATCAAGGAAGAGGTCACCAAGCAGATTGACGCAGGCTTCCTGCTGGTATCCGAATACCCGACTTGGTTGGCCAACATTGTTCCGGTGCCAAAGAAGGATGGCAGAATCCGGGTATGTGTGGATTTCAGGGATTTGAACAGAGCCAGTTCGAAGGATGACTCTCCCTTACCGCATATCGACGAGTTGGTAGATTTCACAGCGGGGCACGCTTTGCTTTCGTTTATGGATGGTTTCTCAGGCTATAATCAGATAGTAATGGCACCCGAAGACCGGGAGAAGACTGCTTTTACCACCCCGTGGGGTACATATTGCTATAGAGTAATGCCATTTGGGCTGAAGAACGCTGGGGCTACATATCAACGGGCTGCAACAACAATATTACATGACATGATCCATAAAGAGGTCGAAGTGTACGTGGACGACATGATTGTCAAGTCCAAAGAAAGAGAGGGCCACTACACCGCCTTGCAAAAGTTTTTCCAAAGGATCAGGGAATTTCGGCTGCGGTTGAATCCTCAGAAGTGTACATTCGGTGTTACAGCGGGAAAAATGTTGGGATTTCTGATTACACAAAGGGGCATCGAAGTCGACCCTTCCAAAATCAAGGCCATCTTAGAAATGCCACCACCAATGACTGAAAAGGAGGTGCGAGGCTTTCTGGGTAAAGTGCAATTCATAAGGCGGTTTATCTCTAAACTAACCTTAACTTGTGACCCACTTTTTGGTCTCTTGAAGAAAGGAAAGAAATTCCAATGGGACGGCCGATGCCAAGCTGCATTTGAACAGATTAAAGAATATCTACAGAATCCACCCGTGTTGTCGCCACCAAAGCCAGGGAAACCGTTGATACTGTACCTGTCAGTGACTGAAACTACAATGGGCTGCATGCTCGCACAAGAGTTGGAAGATAAAGTGGAAAGGGCCATTTACTATCTGAGCAAGAAAATGCTGGATTACGAGACCCGCTACACTCCGTTGGAGAAGGCTTGTTTGGCCTTGGTATGGGCTACCAGGAAGCTGCGGCACTACCTGTTAGCTCACTCTGTAATGTTGGTTTCACGACTTGATCCCATCAAATATCTTTTCGAGAAACCAGCGCTTACGGGTAGGCTAGCTCGTTGGTTGCTGTTGCTCTCCGAATTTGATCTCAAGTATGTGACGCGGAAGTCAGTAAAAGGGAGAGCAGTAGCGAAATTCCTTGCCGACCACCCGGTTGAAGGGGATGAAGCGGTTGAGTACCTGTTCCCAGATGAAGCCATTCTGCACATCGAAGATGAAACTTGGACGATGTACTTTAACGGAGCGTCAAATCAATACGAGTATGGGATAGGGGTGTTGCTGATAGCGCCTGACGATTCCCGTATCCCTTTAGCATTCAAACTTCGATTCAAAGTCTCGAACAATGAGGCAGAGTATGAGGCATGTATTGCCGGTCTAGAGGCTGCCCTAGAACTAGGGGCAAGACGATTGGACGTCATTGGGGATTCGAACTTAGTTGTGTCTCAAGCTAAAGGAGATTGGAAAGTAAAAGAGGAGAAGATGATAATTTACCACCAGACCTTGGACTTGTTAATTCCTCGGTTTGAGAAGTTAAGTTTCACTCGCCTAGTAAGAGAGAACAACAGGTTTGCAGATGCGCTAGCAACTCTATCTTCCATGATAGACATCCCATCTGGGGTCCGGATGCGTCCAGTCATTATTGACCAGAAATTTGCACCTGCCTACGAGTCAATCTCTGCCATAGATGAAGTGCAAGATAACAACCCTTGGTATTACGATATATGGAACTTCTTGGAAAAGAAGGCATATCCACCAGGGGCAAATGCCAAAGACAAAAGGGCAATCAGAAGAATGGCTGTTCAGTTTATCATCTGCGGGGGTAAGTTGTACAAAAGAGGTCATCTGGGAATGCACAAGCTATGTGTGGAAACCGAAGAGTCGAAGCGCCTGATGGAGGCCATCCATGGAGGAGAATGTGGGGCACATATGAATGGGGTAATGCTGGCACGGAAGATCCTTAGACAGGGCTACTACTGGTCTACCATGGAGGAAGATTGTATCGGCTTTGTTCGGCGATGCCACAAATGCCAGATTCATGCAAACCGCATGAACATCCCGCCGTCAAAGCTATACAACATGACGTCACCATGGCCATTTTCAGTTTGGGGGATCGATGTGATTGGGGCTGTTACCCCGAAGGGGTCGAATGGGCATGAATTTATCTTGGTAGCAATAGACTATTTTACAAAGTGGGTCGAGGCCCAATCTTATGCCGTGTTGAAGGCTTCGCATGTCGCAAAGTTTATCAGAAACAACATTATCTGCCGTTATGGTGTCCCGGATGAGATCATTTCGGACAATGGTTCCCACTTCAAGAAGGAGGTGATTGATCTGTTGGAGAAGTACAATGTGGCTTTTCATAAGTCGTCCACGTATCGGCCGCAGACCAACGGAGCAGTTGAGGCCGCCAACAAAAACATCAAACACATACTGCAGAAGATGGTGGAAACCTATCGGGACTGGCCAGATAAGTTGCCGTTTGCTCTGTGGGGCTACCGAACTTCAATCAGAACTTCTACCGGGGCGACTCCGTATTCCTTGGTATATGGGATGGAGGCCGTTCTACCTATAGAGATCGAGGTTCCGTCTTTACGAATATTGGCTGAATGTCAAATAACCGAGGCAGATTGGCAGCAGAGCAGATTTGAGGAACTCATGCTTTTCGATGAAAGGAGATTAAAAGCACTGTACCATGTCCAAGGATATCAACGCAGAATCGCCCGGGCTTTTAACAAGAAAGTCAAGTCTAGGAATTTGAAGGAAGGAGATTTGGTACTCAAAGACAACCGAGCTCCCATCCATGACCCAAGGGGCAAGTTCAGACCCAATTGGACCGGTCCCTATATCATCAAGTCTATCTGGTCAGGTGGAGCTGTAGTTTTGATGGACCTAGATGGCCTAGAGTTCTCCCAACCGATCAACATGGACAAGTTGAAGAAATATTACCCCTGAGAGGCTCGTTAGGCCGAAAACCCGAAAGGGCGACCTAGGCAAAAATTCAGAGCACAAAAAATTGGAAAGTATAAAAACTGAGATCGCAAGGTTGAAAATCCGCAAAGGGCGGCCTTGGCAAAAGTTAGAGCGCAAAAGGAGAGCAAAAATACTCGAGTGAACCCAAGCCTGAACTACGTAAGGCTTGATTCCCACCTTTGGGATACGTAGGCAACTTCATTCTGAAGTTCAGCCATAAACTTTCCCCCGATCAATTTTGTCCATTTGATCATCTTGGCCATCTTTGCCCATCAGCATTTATCGCAATCTCCGGTACAGTGCTTTTCAGACTAGGGGCAACTTTCCGTTGCCGTACAGTGCCGCGGTACCGTTCAAACAAGGGGCAACTTTCCAGGTTCTAGGATCCGAGGTTGTGCACCTCAGTGACAGATCTCAAGCGTGTCCAGTTCTGATCCATATCGAAAATAGTTTTGAAAGGTTTTAATAAAAGTTGACTTTGTTCAAATAAATCTTTTTACAACTAGGACCATTTCTGGACCAAAACGGAGAATTTTCAGTACCACAACCTTCAATTTCATTGATTTCAAAACAGAGTTCTCTTGCTCTTGCATACAATTGAAGTTGCTTTTTATTACATTCATAAAGAAAACTTGAAAGTACTAACAAAACAATAAATCCGGGGCATGGTCAAGTCAAATGTCCCTGCGCTCCCTCCCAGAGCTGGTCGAAGCCTCTGATGCCAAAGTGGGCCCCTCTTGTGCCTCTTCATTGAGCCAGTCCCAGCACTCGTCAGACAAAGTGTAATTAAAAGTGGGAGCGGGGACGAGGAGTTCCCTAGTCCTCCACGCGGCGGCCTGTCGGATAAGCTGTGTACCTCCAAACGGAAATGTAGCCGGATACTTCATCCCCTCCGGCAGACAAGTCTGATTGTGGCCAAATTGGCGCCGGATACGGAATGGAAAATAGAACACGTAGTGATTCAAGCCAATCAACCGAATTCCAGTCTGCCGAGACATGCTATAACTCATTGCCGGGAGATTGAGCCAAGGACATCGCCAAGCAATATTGTCTGCGGACAAGCTGCACATCCATTCAAACCACCAACCCTCATCAAGGGCGTCAACTAGGCGTTGCTTGAAGAAGTAGCCGCGAGCTGAATATGCCGGACAAGAGTCCATAACCTGCAGTTTATCATCAACCATACCTGGGGAGGGATGAAAAATGAGAGAATAAAGAATAGAGAGATGTATGATGAGAAAAAAGTGAGAAAGGGGTTTTTGTGAGAAAAACCAAGCTTGAGAGCCGAGTGACGTGAGCATATATATGCGAGATTAGGTGGGAAGCATTACCTGCAGTAGTAGCGGACTCCCCGCAAACCTGGTTGTCTCTCGGCGATAAAAGGCGTCCAAGCCTATCAACGTCTCAGCCAGAGTCATGGCAATGCAGCTTTTGCCCTCACTCAAGCCTTGGACAACCTCAATCAATCGAACGCTAGATTCTCCGGAGCCTGAAGCAAACAGGAAATGAGATAACACGCAGAAGCAGAGGGCATGTCGTCGAAAGCCTTGCCAATGATGGTCACTGCGGTCACCGGCATCAGAAAATCGATAAACCAGGCTAGGAATATCCAGCATTCCATCACGAATCAAGGATCGAGCATCGTACATGGTAAGGCCACACATCCGTCCCAAGGCTTGGGCGTGGCCGAAATTGAGTTGAGGCAAAATTTCCTCGTCACGTTCGCACTCCATTAAAGCTTGGAAATCTTCGAAGGTAGGACACACCTCTTGCCCGCTAAAGCTAAAGACATGTGTCACCAGGTTCCAAAACCTTGCCGCTGCATGGAGGAATGGAAAATGCAGCGGGGTACGGCGCAGAGTGAATAGTGCATTTATGCCGAAAGCCCGAAAACTCAGCTTTTCCGAGCCATCCAAGTTGTTAATCCAAGTTGCGAGATTTTGGGCAAGAAATTCTTCCATTTGGAGCAAATCAGTGTGGAAATGAAGAAGACCACGAAGTTGAGACCCTTTTGAAGAAGATAAGATTGAGTGAAGGACAGATGTCAACATTCTGCTGGTGCTGACAATTTAGTGCCGACCGGCCAACTATAGTGCCGACCGGCCATCTGTTTTGGCCGATGGATCACCCTTTCGGCCGATGGCCTTTACATGCAGCCGATGGACTTTCTGCTGGGCCGGTGGTGCTCAAATTTGCCCTCTGAGCTGTTTATGCTAGGAATTGGGAAGATCCCACCACTTTCGATGCCCTCCAGTGATCAATTCTTACGAGGGCGCGCCCGTTTGCTTATCGAGTTGTCGCATATTTGCTTATCGAGTTGTATTTCACTCTCTTTGAGTCTTTGTAATGTTTGTCAAGGTGTAATCGCATTTGGCTAGTTTGCTGAGTTACCCTGTTTTGCTTATCGAGTTGTAATTGGTTTACTACCTGATTATTACGATGCGATGCTTTGGTTTTCAAACCACGGTTTCAATTTCAGTCACATTGTTGTGTGATGCCTTGCGATGCGATGCATAGAACGTGCAAATATAGCACTTTTTGAACAAACAGTTGTTTCATTTCCATCATATGTTTTGCAAAAACACGCGCTTTTGAGAAATAAAACCTGCCTAAGGCAGTGCAATGTGCTTAAACTCCTAGTAAAAAAGGAAAATAAAGCAGAAGAATAGCAGGGTAGCTAAGTGCTGGGTTTGACACCGGTAACCTCCCCCTTTCGGTCATCGTACCTTTTGCGCCCTTGTTCGGGTCAATTGTGGGGTTTGGCAACTTCATTATTCAAGACAATACAAGAAAATGTACTGTCAGAATGCAAGTGGAGCTTCGAGTCGACCTCGTACCACAACTCTCGTGAGCGATGCTCGGAGCATGCGAAGGACGTCCCTTCCCGTATCCTTTTATATCTTGTGAATTCTCTAAATCATTTCAATTACACGGAGTTGCAGTACGTCGCATTCCAGCATCATGTCTACCATGATCAGTTTCAAGTTCCTATATACACATTGCATTGTATGCGTGCATTGCTTTACTGATATGTGTTCAAGTTCCTATATACACATTGCATTGTATGCGTGCATTGCTTTACTGATATGTGTTCAAGTTCCTATATACACATTGCATTGTATGCGTGCATTGCTTTACTGATATGTGTTCAAGTTCCTATATACACATTGCATTGTATGCGTGCATTGCTTTACTGATATGTGTTCAAGTTCCTATATACACATTGCATTGTATGCGTGCATTGCTTCACTGATATGTGTTCAAGTTCCTATATACACATTGCATTGTATGCGTGCATTGCTTTACTGATATGTGTTCAAGTCCCCTATATACACATTGCATGGTATGCGTACCTCGCTTTACTGATATGTGTTCAAGTTCTCCTTCCATACACATTGCGTGCACGTGTGCATTGCTTTACTCACATGTGTTCAATTCTACTATCTTGCTGTACACATTGCATGCATTGTCACGCACTTTCGACTGCATTGTTATGCATATTGCGACCGACGTTGTATATGTCAAGTTTGCTTTCTTTGCAGGCACGATATTGTATGTACGGCTCATTCGAGGCCGGTGCAACCGGACGAGCCGCGCAGGTATTGTATCTCCCGAGTGAGACGTATCGAGAATCGCATAATTCTCTTACATCCCTTCTACTTTGTGGTGTAGTTTGGTATGCTAGCTTATAACTGTCGCATGTGTGCTTCATTACAGCTTCCTTTGCATGATCATAAGTTATGTTCGGCTTCTTGCATTTTCAGTTGCATTTTGCCCCTGCCTTCGGGCGCATACCTTGTTTGTCTTGTATGTTTGTCTAAGTCTTCGGCCTTGTCAAAAATGGGTCGTCTCTGGGCTTTGACATTCACTCCCGTCATTGTTATGACTTTCGAGTTCTGTCAAAGAGGGGCAACTGTAGACACCCCATTTTTGACCGTCCTCAAGACTTGGACGTCACCGCTTGGACACCCGGTGATTATCCATGATTGTGTTCGTCTCGAGTTCCCGGAGGCCTCGGCAGCGCGCCTCATCTCAGGACCTCTTGACTCGACTGCTCCGTGTTCGGTTTTGGCACCAAACACTTGTGTTTTTCCCTCCAAGGGTAGGGAGAGGCTTGTTAGCCATCCCTGAAGCCCACCGGCTGCCCCAGAACTCCACCGGCACTCCCTCTTATCCATCGGCACTGTTTTCTCAAAAACTTTGGCCGGTCGGCACTTTATGTTGCCGACCGGCACTTTTTTGTGCCGGTGACTATTTTGGCCGGCCGGTGTGCACCCTTTGAACCCCTGGGATATGGTGCATGCCAGCTGTGCCAGCTGGAATGCACCATCACATTCCCCCGTGCACAGGTGTGGCCATTTTGCACCCTTTGCACCCTTTGCACTCTCTAAGCTTCTAGAAGCTTGCACCTTTGGCCAAGCTTCTTGGAGAAGCTTGGCCAGCTGTCTTAGCTTCTCCAAGAAGCCTTGGCTCACTTGAACTCCTTGACCCCCCCCTCTCTTGCTTAGCCACTAAGTATTCTTGCCTATATATACATCCATTCATCTCCCTTTACAAGGGTTAGCCATTTTAGACCTAAAAAACCAGAGCTTATACATATATCTCTGATATACATCCATATATATCTATACTTCTATATCTATCATCCTTGTGTGTGTGTTTTAGGCCCAAAAAGTGTGGTTTTACCTTACTTTTGCACCATTACACACACTACTACACCTTAATCCGAGATTAGGAGGCTTGGAGGGTTGTTTTGTGTGATTTTGGACTGGTTTTGATCATTAAAAGAGGGCTGGACCTTTTGTTCTTCAAAGGATCTTCAAGGGTAAGAACATCACTTTAGATTCCCCATTTTTGCAACAACTTTCTACCCCTCTTGCTTTGTGTTTTTGGATTTGTGTTTAACATAAAAAAGACTTGTTTTTCCTTGCTTAAGAACTTTCATCAAGGTCCCCTTTTGATTTGAGTGGTAGATCACTCTTTTAGGCCTTGTTTTGGTCCTTTTTGTGCCTTTACTTTGAGCATTGTTTAACTTCAGTGTTTTGGTCTTCTCACCACTGAAAACCAGTGGGTTTTCAGTGGTGAGGGAGGTGCTTTCAAGTCTCAAATAGGGGAGGGATACCCCTCTCCCCTTTGTCCCTCTTTGGCCTCTATTTTTGGCTCATGAAGTAGCATGTGTGCATGTTTGCATTTAGCTTCATTTCAGAATTTTTTTTGAGGGTTTTAGGTCATGTTTGATCTCTGTCTAAGGTCGGATTTGTGGCCTTTAACTTGCCTCTCATACTTACTTTGAAATGCTCTCTTATGCTTAAAAGCATGCCATGCATCTAGGCCATGTTCTTTGCATGATTTAGCTTGGTTCCATGAGGGTATTAGCATCATATTACCATGTATAAGGGCTGTGAGCCACTGATCTTGCCATGTATAGTGTGCTTGACATAGTTGCTTTGCATTTTAGGCTTGTAAGCCTTGTGTGTTTTGGCTCCTAGCATGATTCAACATTGATCATCCTCGTGATTTGGCATCATTTGTGACCTTATTTCAGTCCATAAATCATGTGTGTATGTTTACATATGTGACCATTTTCATGCTCCAAGGGTATGTCCTTTTTATGCCTAGGAATAGGTTTCATGCATGCTTGTTTGTTTAGTGCTTTTTGGGGTTGTCATCAAGGGGATTTGAGTGTCATTTTGCATGATAAAAGTCTATTTTTGTTTGTTAGATACATGTCATGAATGGCCTTGATAATGGTGGTAAGTTACTCTCTTTAATGCCTTAGGTTTAGGCTCATTACTTCGCATGATTTGTATAGCATTTTGGTCACCATTTTGGGCATGTTTTGCCACTGTTTTGGGGAGGCTTGAGGGCTGCCCCATTGTGGCTAAGTCCCTCATTGCATGTTTGTTATATGCTTGTTGCATGTTTGCTCCATTAGATGTTATAGCATGAGGGCCTTGTGCTTGATTGGTCCATAATTGGCATCACATTAGCATCTTGTACACTCTAGTACCTTGCATGACTAATGTGTTGGTTGTGTGGTACTTAGTGTGCTAGCATCCTAGTTTCCATAATACATTGTTGATACATGCTTGCTTGAATTGCATTTCATTACTTGGTTTGGGGTGTCAAACCAAGTGTGGGAGGTGAGGGGTGTTTGTACCTTAAGTGACAAAACACACCTCAATTCCCATGTCATTAGGGCCCTTGATATTAACATGATGGGGACTTAATTCTCATGTTTGTGTTGCATGCATTTTTACATCAAAGTGCAACCTTGGTTCCTTAGGCTATCATGCACCAAGGTGTACAATTGATGGCCCAAGAACCAAGAGTCATGCCTCCTTGAGTCCCCAAGCATGATAGGAGGCATTGGCCATGCTTACATATGCTCAAAATCCATGCCATGCATTGCTGGTTTGCTGTTGCTGTCAAACTGTCCTCTGCAGGAACTTTCTGCCGACCGGCAGAACAATGTGCCGATAAACTATACAAGAAGCCGGTGGCCAATTTAAGCGGCCGGTGGTTACTTCCTCCGGCCGGTGGGATACTGCAGTTCATGTAGAAGGTGTTCTGGGACTTTGGGAATTTTTGGAGAGGCAGGGCCGTAGAAACAGAAGCAGCAGTGGCATGGTGCGGGTTTTCCGGGCAAGTTGGATCGAGCATGCATCATTCGCGCATCCCGAGGCAGGGCTGAGGCCCCATTTATTTTATTTATTTGATTTAATTTTAATGATTAGAATTTTGTAATATTTTATTCGTTTATTCTTGGACTGTATTATTATTTTGGTCCCTCCGAGTGAGGGCAAATTTGTAATAAGGGTGTGTGAGTGGGTGTATGTCTTCCAATCTCCATTTCTTTCTTCCCTTTTATTTACCTGCTTACGATGGTAGATTAAGGCACGTTTATTTTAGCATACCTTGTGCAATGCATGCGTGCATTCATGCATTTGTTTACATGCACCGGGCTCGGTACATCACGCAAATTGCATTGCAATTTTCAATTCCAAATTGAATACGTGATGGTTGTAACATTTCACATGCCATGTCTAGGATAGCCGAGCCTGTCTAGATTACAACTTTGCATGTGTTGCATTAGACATTTCAGTATGCTTAGGTCCATGCATGGATTTCTGATAAGCTTCTGTTTTGGCACGGAGTACGATGTAAGTTTTACGCTTTAGCATATCGCATGCGTGTGGATGCTAGCATGACAGTATGCTTACCATGCGGCTAAGTGCTTATGTGAGATAAAATGTTTGAATGCCTGTGGGTGGAGGTTGGGTTGCTTGAGTTGGGAAAACTCATTAAATCCGTGTTTTAGCCTACTTGCGAGTAGCAAATTCCAAAGCATTTTCAAAATGAACGGATATGCAATGTTTGTTTCCAAATTAGGCGATCTAGTCTATACTTGTTTGCTGTGCGCATAACATATTAATTCTAGGCTAATAATTGGAATAAGAGTACATAATGTTTTCAAAATCGGATATCACGGTTAGTAGAGGCCGGTCTTCGGACCGGGCGAAAGGGGGTGCTCATAGCTGACCTTCCCCGATCATACCCAAGCTCCCGAGCCGAGGCAACTTTGGTGATGACGGACACGTGGCCTTTGGCACCGAGTCAGGGTTTCCTAAATTCCCCCATTAAAAAAATATTTAGGTGGCGACTCTGTAATCTGGCAAAGCAGTCCATGTTTGGCACTACTTTTCAAAAATTTGTTTTTCTTCAAAACAATTTGCCAGAGTTGGACTCTTTGGTTCAGATTTAGAACCGCAACACAAAAAAGAGAGGAGTCCGAACTGTAGCGAGGTCCCCCTGCGGGCGCTGTTACAGTAACTTTAAGATAAAATAAAATTTTAAATAAGCTTTCTCAATCTATTTGCTAACTTTGAAAATTCCAAAACCCTCCAAATATCAACTAATATATCCTAAGTTTCAAACCCAATTAATTTTACTTTATTTGGTTATCAAAATAATTATTTACAATTAATTATATCTAAATAGGTTGTTTTCTGCAACACTTTAAAGAAATTAATGGTTCTCTTAGTATACATGAGCAATCAACGCAAGGCCAAAAATGTAAGAAACTAGACTCGTCACTGGTTCTAATGATGCTGATTTGATAATTTTTCAGATTTATACCGAAAAAGAACGACACTTTCGTATTTACTGTTTTACACCAGTTTTCTTAACAGAGTTGAATGCACTAGTTAATATAGATTTTGACTCTAAAAAATTATGGGAAAATTCTGATATGCAATTCAACATGTAATTAATCTACTGTAAAAATTTCAGTTCAAAATTCATGCTTTTGATATGATTCCTCAATTTTTAAAGTTTGTGATTCTATACAGAATTTTTAAACTAAGAATTACACCCATTCTTTACACACAATTTATTTCCTTAGGTTTCTTAACAGTGTATATATATATACAAAGTACATAAACCTACAACCTCTCCATCAATGAACTAAATAATAATTGAATAAGGATAAAGAGGAAAGATAAAGACCTACCACACACCCAAAAATCCTTCCTTGTTTGCAACACCCCCCCTCCCCTCGTTTTTTGTTTTTTTTCTTCTTCTTTTCTCTCAACCTCTCTCCCATGGCGGCTGCTACTGCTATATATTGTATTAGGCAACCTAGGGTTACTTTATATATCGAAACAAAAGGCTTTAAATTATTATCTTTTGTTTTATTTTATTTTTTCTCTCCATTCATTTAAATAAAATGTAAATATTATTATATCAAAATATACTTTCTAACTTGTCCCCTATTTTAAAAAAAAAAATTATAAATCTTGCCTCTAAATTAAAGACTTTCACCATAAATTTATTATAGGTTTTAAAATTAATTAAAAGACTCTCCAATAATATTTAATTTGTACCTAAAGATTCACAAGCAAAATATTTAAGATTGTAAAAATAATTATTACTTAATTATTTATTTGATTTGTATATTCAGGGTCTCACAAAAGTCATTCCTTTAGTTAAAGTGTTATGTCACAACCACGGAGTGAAAAAAACTACTTGGGAGCGAGAAGTTGAATTTCGTGAGAAATACCCTGATTTATTTAATGATATATAAACTTGCTTGTTTGTTAATTCTTAAATTATGGTATGAGAGGTTGCAAAAAAGGAAGCAAATGAGGGAATTTTAAGTCTCCATGTTGTTGTTTGAAGTTAACTTTGATTTTGTTTTGGTTTGGGAAGTGGTGATGACTGAAACTATTGTTATTATACTGTTCATCATTCTTGGGAATTGTTAGAGATGTTTTGGCAGGAACTATGAAATTTCAAGGACGAAATTCCTTAAGGGGGGTGGACTGTAACAAGCTGTTTTTGGGTGACTGCTTGAACGGTCATTTGGTCAGCAGAGAATTGTAGTTTCCTAAAATTTTGCAAGTTTGTAGGCGAGACCGCTCAAGCGAAGAAATGGTCACTCGAGCGTAAAATGCAAGCTCTCAGTATTTTCACTATAACTCTGCAAAACTTCTTAGACCTTGCATTTACCGCTTGAGCGGTGAAAAGTTCGCTCGAGCGGTCCCTTTGTATTTTGGCACTTTGCTCGAGCGATAGAAAGTCTGCTTGAGTTGTCTGGTCAAGACAACAGTGTTATATTGCGATCCAAACGCTTTTCTATTACACTCCTTCTCTCTTTAACAACCCTCTTTCCAAAAACCCTAGTTAGAAAACACTAGATTTCATCTAGTACGAGCAAGAGTCGATCTTTGGGCCTTCATTAAAGTTGTTATCCTCGTCAAGAGCTACATTTTGAACCAATTAGATCATTTTGAACCAATTAGATCATGGTAAATTGGAAGCTCATCGCGTGGACCTTCATCTCTCTTCGTGCAACCTTGAGGTAGGAATACCTTTACCCTTGTATATTCATCTTTTGGTTTTAAATAGGTGTAAATCTTATGATGTATGGAACTATTGAGCTGAATGATATATCTATATATATATATATATATATAAGTAGGCTTTGAGTTGATAAAGTGTTTGTGTGAAATTGATGGTGGATTGTGGAATCAACTATGAAATAATGAGTAAACATACTTGAATCAACGAAGATAAATATTTGAAAATAAAAGCCCCAAATTCTTATATGAATCCTAAGGGCTTGTTCATGATTTTGATGTAATGGATCATTGATAAGTAAAATTGGAGAATCCTTGTGATTGTTGGTGTTGTGTGAAAAATATTAATGTTTTGGAATGTGTTTAAGGTGCCCACTTGCTCGGTTCGTGTGAGGACGACAAATGTGGGAATGTGTTTGAAATGCCCGTTTTCCTGGTTCACGTTTGGGCGACGAATGTGGGGAGGTTATGAGGTGCCCACCGGACGGTTTGTGTTAGAACGACGAAAGTGGAAAGGTTTGAGGTATCCGCAGGCCATCCATGTGAGGACGGAAAATTGTGGAGGTTAAATGTTGAATTGTGTGTTTTGTAATAACTTTTAAATAAACATAAACTCTTGGGCATTGATAAAGGTCATGCATATTTAAATTAGATGTTTATATACATGGTTGAAGTTATTCTCAACTGGCAATTGTCCATTCCTTCTTACTAACGTTTTAAGAAATGAAAAGCCCCAAAACCGTCAATGAAGAAGAAAAAGAAAATGACTACTCCTTTTTAATATATATATATACTTTTGTTAACTTGAAGTTGAGATGTAATTGGAAAACTTCTTTTTCTTTTATAATTTATTATTTCATTTTGTATTTTGCACTTTTGTACTAAATGCCACAATGTAAATGTTTGTAATCTGCTCTAGCTCAATGAACCGAGATATGTCCTTTGTAATTTTGAAAACAAAATCTACAATTCAATGAGAAAGGGAAACATTTTGTATGGAATGGTATTATGTGTTTATGTGAAGATTGTTTTATTAATTGTTCAATAGAAATTATATGTATGGGGTGTTACACGGATGGCCAGTGGACACCTCAAACCTTCAAATTTCATCAATCTCACACAAACAGGCTAGTGGACACCTCACAACATCCCCCACATTCGTTGCCCTCATGTGAACCAGGCAAGTGGGCACCTTAAACACAACACCAACAGTCACGAGGATTCTCCAATTTTACTTATAAATTATCCATTACATCAGAATCATGAACAATCCTTCAGGGTTCATACAAAAACAATTTGGGGCATTTTCTTTCAAATATTTATTTTTCCTAGATTCAAGTATGTTTACTCCCTATTTCATAGTTGATTCCACAATCCACCATCCATTTCACACAAGCACTTTATCACACAAAGCCTATGTATATATATACATATACATCATTCATCTCAATAGTTCGATACATCTTAAGATTAACACCTATTTATACTAAAATATAAATATATAGGGTAAAGGTATTCCTACCTCAAGGTTACAAGAGGAAAGATGAAGGTCTACGCGATGAGCTTCCGATTTACCACGATCTAATCGGTTAATGAAGGCACAAAGATCGATTTTTGCTCTTTCTAGATGAAATCTAGGGTTTTCTAACTAGGGTTTTGAAAAGAGGGCTGTTAGAGAGAGAAGGAGTGTGAGAGAAATGATTTAGAAAAGTGTTGGGATCGTAATATAACACTGTTGTCCCAACCAGACCGCCCGAGCGAACTTTTCATCGCTCGAGTGAAGTGCCAAAATACAAAGGGACCGCTCAAGCGAACTTTCCACCACTCGAGCAGTAAATGCATGGTCTCAGAAGTTTTGCAGAGCTACAGTGAAAATAATGAGAGCTCGCATTTTAAGCTCGAGCGATCATTTCTTCGTTTGAGCAGTCTCGCCTGTAAACTTACGAGATACTGTGAGCTGCAAATCTTCGCTCGAGCGACTAAATGATCGCTCGATCGGTCACCCAAAATAACTATTACAGCCTACTCCCCTTAAGGAATTTTTTCTCCAAAATTTCATAGTTCCTGCTAAAATAACTCCAACAATTCCCAAGAGATAATAATATCACAATAGCAACAGTCTCAATCATCACCACTTCCCAGACGAAAACAAAATCAAAGCTAACTTCAAACAATAACATGAACAAACAATAACATGGAAATTTAGATTTCTTTCATTTACCTCCTTTTATAACCTCCCATACCATAATTTAAGAATTAACACACAAGAAAGTTTACATATCATTAAATAAATCAGGGTATTTCTCACGAACTTCAGCTTCTCGCTCCCAAGTAGCTTCTTCTACTTCATGGTGGTGCCATAACACTTTAACTAAAGGAATGACTTTGCCTCTCAAAACTTGTTCCCAGGTGTCCAATATTGTCATCGGTCTCTCTTCATATGAAGCATTTTCGTCCACCTCTAAATTTGTCCAATCCAAGACATGGAAAGGATCAGGTTCATACTTATGAAGCATGGAGACATGGAACACATCGTGTACTTTGGATAATTGTGGTGGCAACGCAAGGCAGTAAGCTACCTCTTCCACCCGTTCTATAATATCAAAGGGGCCAATAAATCTAGGTGACAATTTTCCGCTTCACCCAAATCTCATTAACCCTTTTCTAGGCAATATCTTAAAAAATACATGATCACCCACATCAAAAGATAGGGGTCTTCTCATCCGGTCTGCATAGCTTTTTTGTTAACTCTGAGCCGTAACTAACCATTTCTGAATGAGAGCTATTTTCTCAATGGTTTCTCGAACCAATTCCGATCCAAGCATATGTGAATCTCCTACCTCGGTCCAACACACCGGTGACCTATATGGTCGTCCATACAAAGCTTCAAAAGGAGCCATCTTGATGCTAGCTTGATAACTATTATTGTACGTGAATTCTACTAAAGGTAGGTGTCTCTCCCAAGAACATTTAAAATCTAGCACACAAGCTCTTAACATGTCTTCTAAGATTTGGATAGTGCGTTCGGACTGTCCATCGGTTTGTGGGTAGTAAGCGGTGCTAAAAGTTAACTGAGTACCCATAATAGTTTGTAGGCTTTGCCATAACCATGCAGTAAAACGAGGGTCTCGATTTGAGACAATACTTACTAGAACTTCGTGAAGCCAAACCATCTCTTTGACATAAAGTTTTGCCAAGAAATCAGCTGAATCCCCCATACACATAGCGAGAAAATGAGCTGACTTGGTTAGTCGATCCACCACTACCCAAACTACGTCATTACCCCTTTGTGTTCTAGGGAGACCTGAAACAAAATCAATTGTAATATGTTCCCACTTCCATTCAACAATAAGCAAGGGTTGCAATAACACGGCTAGTCGTTGATGTTCTATCTTGACTTGTTGACAAGTGAAACACTTGGACACAAATAAAGCCATATCTCGCTTCATACACCTGCACCAAAATTGTTGGCTAAGGTCACGGTATATTTTTGTGCCCCCTGGATGTACTACAAGATGGGAATAGTGAAATTCCCGAAGTACCTCATCTCTACATGATTCAGGTACAAAAAGGCAGTCTAGATACCGCACACTGGAATCGGAATCCATTCTCAAATCCTTTTCCTCCTTCCTCTGTGCAATTTTCTCCTTAATTGCTTCAACTTCCAAGTTACCCTATTGTACCTCTATAACCTGAGTAACAAGTGTTGGTTGTGCAAGGACAGAAAACAAAATGGCATGCTCAGAAGATTCTCTAAGATGCAAATCGAATTCCCCAATTCACCCAACATTTCCCTTTCTCTAATTGCAAGATTGGCAATGGTACTCACAAATTTTCTACTCAAAGGATCAGCCACCACATTGACTTTTCTGGGATGATAGTGCAATTTAGAATAGTAATCCTCCAAAAATTCCATCCACCTTCTTTGACGTAAATTCAAATCATTTTGGGAAAATAAGTATTTAAGACTTTTGTGACTGAGAACACCTCAAACTTCTCCCCATATAAGTAATGTCTCCACAGTTTTAGAGCAAAAGTAACTGCAGCTAACTATAAATCATGAGTCAGGTAATTTCTTTCATGGGTTTTCAATTGGTGTGAACCATACACCATACGCCTCTTTTTGGAATGATTAAAATTGGTGCGGTAGTTAATTTAGCCTTTAGCTCTAAGAAGGATTTCTCACATGATTCATTTCAAACAAACTTCACTCTCTTTCTCGTTAGTCGAGTCAATGGAGAAGCTAACACGAAGAAGTCTTTGAAAAACTGTCTAAAACAACCAGCAAGACCCATGAAACTACAGATCTCAAATGCATTCTTAGTTCACTCCTAATTCTGTACTGTCTCGGCCTTCGAAGAATCTACGACAGCCCCATCCTTAAAAACAACATGACCCAAGAATTTCACCTTAGGGAGCTAAAACTCACATTTTTCATACTTGGCATATAATCTGTGCTCCCTAAGTAATTGCAACACAGTGCGAAGATGCGCCCCATGTTCTTCTTCAAAGGGTGAATATATAAGAATATTATCTACAAAGGCTACCACAAATTTGTCAACATATTCTCAGAAAACCCAATTCATCAAGTCCATAAATGTGGCAAGAGCATTAGTTAAACCAAACGGCATCACAAGAAATTCATAGTGGCCATATTGAGTACGAAAGGCCTTCTTCAGGATATCTTCTTCTTTCACATGTAATTGATGATAACCCGATCTTAGATCTATCTTTGAGAAACACTAAGAACCCTTAAGTTGGTCAAAAAGGTCATTTATTCTAGGCAACGGGTACTTATTTTTAATTGTGACCCTATTTAGCTTACAGTAATCAGTGCATAGCCTTAATGAACCATTCTTCTTCTAGGAAAAGAGAGCTGATGCTCCCCAGGGCGCTGTCTAACAACTCTTGCAATTGCTCCTTCAAAACAAGCAACTTTGCTGGAGCAAATCTATAGGGTGACATAGAAATGGGTGTCGTGCTCGGCACTAGGTCTATAGAAAACTCAACCTCACGATGAGGTGGTAATTTAGTGAGGTCCTCTGGAAAAATATCTAAATACTGACAAACCACCTAAGGATTACCCCTCGCACTTCACTGTTCCCATCATTCATCAAGGTTGCAAGAAGAGAAGTGAATATGCCTCGACTATGAGAGTCATATGACGATGTTAAAAGTCTATCATTTCTATTCCCCATAAAATAAAAATAGTCACCCCCAACAGTACACACCATAACTTTCCCACAATAACAATCTATTAAGCATGATAAGAGGATAACCAATCCATAGCGAGGATGACATCAAAACCCATCATATCTAATAACACCAAACTACAAGGAAGTCAGCGATCAACAACTTCAATCACACACCCGCGGCACCCATGGTTCATTACCATCTTACTCTCAGCTGGTGATTCTACTACAAGAGAATATTTTGATGGTTCTGCTTCTAACCCCCCAACATGGATGCAAAAGTAGATGCTATAAATGAATGGGATGCCCTTGTATCTATCAACACATTGGCCGAAGTATTATACATAAGATATGTACGTCACATCACCATTGGCCCAGTTGACTGCTCGGATGCGGTGACAACATAGACTCTCCCTTGGGGTTTCTGTTCACTCTACTCACCCCTCTGATGATAGGCATGTTGCATGGACTGTGCGAAGGTAGGCCCATGTATAACTCTAGACACCTGTCCTGACTGAACTAGCGGATGAGTCTACCTCTGGTTGTAACGCCCTAGGAAAGCACCTCCCAAATCCTGTTCCCCTATCTCATCTTACATAGATACAAATAACAGAAAAAGAAATAATAATACAATTCCATAACACTTCTTCCCCATTGAACTATTCCCAAGAATTTCAATATAGTCAATTTACATCCATGGTTAAAATGAAACAGTTCAAAAGATACGAAGTTATACAAAATATAAAAATCAAAAATTGACAACAAACTATCGAAAGTGTCCCTGATTTAAAAATAAAATCCTTTACATTTATACAAAATAACCCCAAGGCTTCAACACAAAACATCAAACAAGTGATCATTCATACCTCGTCCAAATTGTTTTCCATAATAAATCATTTAGGTGACTCGTCAACTTCATTTCCTGAAAATGGTTAGTTTTAGGGGTGAGCGAATGCTCAGTAAGAAGTATATTTAACAAATTATATAATTAATAGAAATACACATGATCATGTTATGCAAGTATAAAAATTATGTTAAATTAAAATTTCTTTATTAGTTTAAATGACCATGCATGATATTAGATAATCATTCTTCTAAGAGAAGGAGTGGTAAATATACTGTGACATCTCAAGAGAGGCACAATTCAAAATACATACATAGCTATAGGTTTTGTATACTGAAAATAGTCTCATGTTTGCCCACTCTAGAAACGGCTGGTCAATGGGCAACCAAAAACCTTTTTCCCTTCCACATTTGGCAACTGTTATATGGCAGGATGTGGACACCCAAAATCATTCGTTTTTCCACTTTTGTCGACTATTATACGGAAGGATCAGTGGACACCCAAAAACATTTTCCCACATTCATCTAGCGATATATGTAGATAGGGAAATTGGGCACCTTGACTCCCCACGTGGGTATCAATTACTTTACACAACTCAACCAAACCCGAATCACTACCCGGACTCATAAACTATTTAGCCCCTTTCAACTCCTTCAATATGTCAACATTTTAAAAGTCACAAGATAAAATTTTAAAAGTTTATGATGCATGAATTTTCCAAATCTCAATTTCCCTATAATAATTTCAATGTACAACAATTCAATAGTTCACATGTCAACAATGAGAAGATTATTCAATTCATAACCATCATCATCTCCAGTTTTGGTGTAAATGTCACAAAGTCTAACTTTTCAACATCAAAGTCAAGTAAATACACTTAACTTTTAGGTTCTAGAGGCCAATTGGGCAAAACCCCCTTTTAACTCTTCCAACCATTCATACACATTAGTCTCACAAGAAGAATTAATTAATGTATATGATCATGAATTTAAAGTTTTCAATATCCGCTACGATGATTTCAATTCACAACAATCCAATAATTCATATTTCAACCTCAAAGTCGAATAAATATGCCCAATTTCATGTTTTAAAAATCAATTGAGCAAAACCCCTCTTTATTGAACAAGTTTCAAAACTAGGGTTTGTAGAAAATTAGGGGTTTTCTCTCTTTCATGAGTTAGAGATTAGTTTTCATCAACAATAATAATCCTCAATAATAGACATAATTCCATCCATAATTATGAATTATTGCCTACATCCTTCCAAATCATTTATTAGCAAACACAAGCCATGCATACATATATATATATATATGTATACATATATCTACAAAGGTGAATATCTAATGAAATTACCACATGTGGTTGTCAAATTAAAGATATAATAAGTTAAAGATACCGCTACCTCAAGAATGGAAGCTTAAGATAGAAACCCACTTGAAAATTCAACAAAAAATGCAAAACAATTGGTGGATATCTTGAACTAGACTTGTTCTTCAATTTTCTTGAAGGATCTAGGGTGGATTTAAGGGAAACATTAGAGAAATCAAGTGTTTGGAGCTCTAAGGTTTCAGGTATGGAGGAGAGGGAGAGAAGAGAGGAAGAAAGAATAAAGATTTTAGGCCAAAAAGTGACTTTAAAGTGCCAGAATTTGCGTAGACCGCTCGAGCGGTTAAACGTTTGCTCGAGCAGATTTGCTTCCAGCACAGGAGAAAAAAATCAAATAGGCATAACTCCCTCGTCCAAACCTTGTTTTAGGTCGTTCTTGTGTCCAATCGAAGCCCCGAAAACAAGCTTTCCAATGGTTCTAACCTCACATCCAAATTCAAAGTGTGGAAAGAGAAAAAGGCAAAAGAGTGAAGACTATTCATATGACAATTATCTGAATCAATGTTTTTGGGTCAATCTTATTTTACCATTATGACACCACCTCAATCAATATCCCAAAATGAACCAAAGAGGCTCCAAGTACAATAATAAGAGTATCAAGAGCAATCCCACTAGTTCAAGAAGTACAAAGTGTTACACTGGCTCTATCTTGCCTGAATACTTGAAGCACTAGTCGTTCCGGCAATTTGGGGACAAAACTTCTTCATATGACCCGGCTGGCCACACTGATAACAAACAGGCAATTGACCTCCACCTAAGGTTAGGTTCTAAAGGCGAGTAGAAAGCTGACGTTGTTGGTTACCCCTCCATGGACATGTACTGGCCTTGTGAACCTGCTTACTACATCGATAACAAGTGATCCCACTTTGTCCCGTATTATCCATACTCTTTCTCGGCATAGGATTTGGTAACACGGCCGATAATGGCAATAGATGAGAAGACGTAGAACTCTTTAACTTTTTGGATGCCATAGAACCCCCTTGAGATTTGGTAAACCCTTGTCTCTTAAGCCACCACATCTTCTTCTCACCTTCAAGCATAATCTCAATATGTGTCATGGACTCCACCAACCTATCATAATCCAGAATCATATTTCCCATCACCTTCATCAAGATTCCCGGCCTTAGCCTCTTCTCAAACTCTAGAGACCTATACTCCTCTGTGGTCACAAGGTCCGGTGCAAAATGAGATAGACTCGTAAAGGTAGCTTGAAACTCTGCCACTGTGGAATCAGATTGTTCAAGCCCCTCAAACTCTTTCAGCAAACATTCCCTCACAGTGGCAAGAAGGCATTTCTCCTGAAAGGCATGAGAAAATGCTTCCCAAGTATGTTCAATTCGACCCTTGGCATATTTCTACCATTGGCTGACATCCCCCTTCAATTGATAACTAGCAAGCGCCACCCGGAGATCACCATCCCAAATATCTAAAATCTCAAAAGATTTGGTGATTTGCTCAAGCCATTCATCCACCTTTAACGGTTCAGCAGGCCAAAGAAATTCAGTAGGATTTGAACCAAAATATTCCCTTTTCAGGAATGAAACTCTAGTCTCCTCTTTAATAGTTCTAATAGCTTGATCGGCTCTAAGAATGTCCATTGACTCTCTAAGAGCCCCGGCCATCTCTTGAGCTAGCACTCCCATAGCGTCTTGGGCCGGTAGAGCGGCCACATTGTTTTAACCCACTCCTGCTTCTTGAGAAGGGATCTCTGGTTAAGCCGGGATATCCTAACCACCTTGACGAGGTCTGCCACAACCCCCACCACGTCCAAGCATCCTATATAAAAGTAGATGTGGACAAGATTAACTCAAAATTCATATACTAGTTCATCACTTCTCAAGTCTCCATCTCATTCTCAACACATAAGCACATAAACAAACAGAACACATATGGATCCGTCTCCTAAGATATCAACTCATTCCATGACATTCAAGGATTTCCTAGTGGAAATAAAAGCGTTGATTAGATGCCTTTCCAAAGGGACTTCAATGAATGTAGTGGACATAAGCCATATCCTAGAGACTTGACCCCATGCACACCTAATCACATAAGAACATAATCAAATAAGACCACCAACCCTTCATCTTAACCTAACAACCCAAATGTGAAAGGTCACTTCCCACGAGCTCCAGGTATTCAACCCGGTTAGCTCTAATACCAAATTTGTAACACCACATACATATAATTCCCATTGAACAATTAAAAGAATATTCTCCATATAAACACATAACACAATTTCATTCCAATACTTCTCTTTCTCATTGAAATGTAGATTTTGTATACGAAATTACAAAATATGGATCTCGATTCAGTGAGCTAGAGAAGATTACAAAACAATTACATTCCCTCTGAGTTTACTAATTACATTGTAACATGTAATACAAAAATACAAAACTCAATACAAAAGTAGAATATGAGTTTCACCCGTACATTACAATCTCAAGTTCACAAAAGTTTAAATTTTGAAATGTGGTAGCCTTTTTCTTTGGTCTTCATTGACAGTTTTGGGGCTCTTCATTTCCTAGAAGGTTAGTAAATAGGAATGAGCAATTACCCAGTAGAGAATAATTTTAACTAAGTGTATAAACATTTGTTTTAAATATGTAAGACCATAATAATGCCCACAGATTTTCATTGGATTAAAAGTTATTACACAACACACAACTCAACATTCAATCTCCACATTTTCTGTTTTCACATATATGGCCAGTGGACACCTCACCTTCCACTTTCGTCGTCCTCACACAAACCAGCTAATGGACACTTCACAACATCCCCCACCACTACAACAAAACCAACTATTTACGGCTTCAACTTTACAGCATACATTAAATGTATGTCGTAATTAATACATTCTACGGCATTTTTTTTTTTTGCAAGTCGTTAATGGTTTTTCAATAACGACATACATACCATGAAAGTCGTTAATTCATATATTTATGGTATGCAAAAGTATGCCGTAAAAAAAGGTATATTTTCACGACTTAAAAAATATGTTATAAAGTATTTGCACTTAAGACGACATACATTTCATGTTGTAAAATATTATAACTTTACACAGCATGCATTAACATGTCGTGAAAACTTCTAAAAAAAAAAAATTTCAAACCGATTTTTTTATGGCATGCAAAAGTATGCTGTAAAAAATGTATATTTTCACGGCATCCAAAAATATGTCATAAAATATTTGCACTTAAGACGACATACATTTCATGTCGTAAAATATTATAACTTTACACGACATGCATTAGCATGTTGGGAAAACTTTATTAAAAAAAATTCAATCCGATTATTTGTTTTTAATTTTAAAAAGCTAACAATTTCCAATCAAGCTTCTCACCTTAAATTTTCCTAATTGAGGGCAACATAAAAAATAATTTATATATTATTTTATAATTTAGTGTATTCTTTTAAGGAATAATTGCACCCTATGGGATTTTAGGAAAAAAAATTATATGTTCATGAAAAGTTTATAATTTTAATTATTAATATTTATATTGCTTCTAACTGATTTGTAATTATGTTTTTCAAAATTATCTTGATTTGATATTTTCCCTTCTTTTAATAATTTAATTTTTAAAAAAAACTTTTTAGGGCCTAATTTGAATAAAAAGTAAAATATTTGTAAAAAAAAAAATACAATAAAATATAATATATATGAAAACATATTATATTTTATATTTTTTTGAATTCAGTGATTTTTTTAGAAAATTAAAAATATTTAGTGATTGAACCTCTCTACAATCTCCTCTCTGATTCAATGTCGACCAAGAAGCTGTAGAAGAAGAAGAAGAAGAAGAAGAAGAAGAAGAAGAGGTTAAGAATGGAGACACAGTCGAAGAGGTCAAGGTCGAGGTCTCTGTATTGTATACCCACTCTATTTAGGCACAGTGATAGTTAGTTAGGTCTCCTCTCTCACATACAACAAACACAACAAATCAACTATTTAGACAGTGCTCCGTCTCCGTCGGCGATTGGGTCTCTTACGCTCTAGATTTAGGTTCGTTCTTTCTCTCTCCGATCCTTGCTCTCTCTCTCTCTCTCTCTCTCGATCTTACCCCCATCAAAGACACTTGTGAAGTCTCGACCTTTGTGCTCTCAAGGTAATTTCTATATTTATTCTCTCTTCTTTATCGATTGAAATTTGGAAATCGAAACCCTAGTTTCGAGTTTTTCTATGATTAGAGCTTAAATCATGTATACTTGATGTGAGAGTTGTTTTTCTTGTTCTTACACATAATGAATTTTGTTTTTCTCAGATTTCATCTCAATTTATGGTGATTTTCTCAGATTTGCTTGTTATCTCTGATCAGAACATTCCTAAGATTCGCAAGGTCACAATCTTAACCACAAAGCAATGCAGGTTCTCATCAAACTACATAAGATCATACTCCCTTTATCTAGACTCTGAAATTGCAAGTTTCCTTAGGCAGCTTGAAAGGTTTAATCAATGGTTGAATGACTTAGTTGCAGATGGAATTGGGACCCATGAGAGAATAGAGACCTTATGGAAGAAGTTATATGGATTTCTATTGGAGCATGTTTAGTTTTTCTTTGTTGTTAGTAATTATGGCTGTGTTTATGTTTGAATTTTGATATACAAATTACCTCTTTCTGGCAGCATTGTCACATCACTTATTATTTATTTCTTTTGCATCTCAGTTTATATTTCATATTGTATATCATGTCCATGAGTTAGGAGTTGGGGATTTTTCAATCGAAATTATGAGTATGCAACATTATTTTGTTAGAGATGTTATGTAATGCATATTATGTGTGAATAGTGAATATGAATCTGCCTTCTACACATGTTTAGTGCTTGTACAACTCAAATAAAGTGAAACCATGAAGGGTAATGGGTGAAATTAGTTACAGTGATTTGGTCTTTAATTCAAAATTTGAAAGAAATGACTTATTGAGCTAAAATGTACTGGTTAATTTGGTGAAGGTTTGATTCATCAAGTTTTTAACTACTCAAGGGTCTATTTGGGGTTGGGTGAAGAAGATCAAGTGCCGATGATGCCGAAATCGATTGTGTTTTGTAGTGGAACTGGTTTTGGTTGAAGGATCTAGAGGGGGTTTCTTGGTGGTTTTGTCCATTACATCCATATGAAGTCTCTGAATACAACAACCCTCATCATTTCTTGGTAATATATTTGTTGGGTTTGGTGGTCTTGAGGAGTACATTCATATTTGGATGGAGTTTGTAAGGGCAAAGTGAAGGTATTATGGTGTTTTTGGCTGGGAAGGAAGTGCATGAAGCCTTTGGGACATTTAGTGCTGAGCTATTGTGGTAATAGCTTTTGTGGTTACAAATTTTAGGTGATATTATCATTTCAGAAATGAGGTTCTCTTCTGCTGGTTTCACTCAGTAGTCTCCTGAAGGTATATTTCACTGGGTTCTTTTTTTGTTGTTGTTGAATTTCACTCTTTTTCCCTGTTTTCCTGGTTTGGAGATCTTTTAGTGTCCAGTTCAGTTGCAAAATATTGTTGTTGTATCTTTTGGTTCTGGTTCTCTTGCACTTTTTTTTTTTGAGGGGGGGGTTTATTTGTTGAATTTGTGTCATTTCCCTCTACATTTCACACACCTTTTCCCTTTCTATTTTCCAAATTACTCTCCAAATCCATGAACCAAACACAGCGTTAGTGTGTAGTTAAGCTGCAAAACATTGTTGTTAGACTGATTTCTTGTTAAAAAATTACATTGATAATCTGCAAGGGAGAAGAGATGTCTGAATTCTAAACTTTGGCATGCATGTGCTAGTCCTCTTGTTTCCCTACTTGTTGCTGGAAGCCGTGTGGTGTATTTCTCTCAGGGCCATAGTGAGCAGGTCAGTCTACTTTGATTGGTTTTGACATATTCCTTCCTTTTAGATTTTGAAATTAGAAATAGTAAACTACTACTTAGCTTTGCTTTATCTAATGTCATCCTATGTAATATGACAAGGTTTTCACATTTTTTTCCTTTGGTTTTTCTTTTTCCTTTTTGGAAGGAAGGGTGGGATTGGTGGCTGGGCTGAAATTACTAATTACACTAGATAAATTATACTATATTGTGATTGATTTTACAAGGTAGGATTTGTGGAAATATGTTATTGTAGATACTGCTATATGATCTCTATTCTCAATTGATCTGAATGTCAACATTTTAAATGGCTGGAAATTAGAATTTGACTTTCAATGGTAGTTTTATCATTATGTAACTCATTTGGTGGCGTTTTAGAATATTACAATTAAATTTAGTTTATTAGTTTACAACAGTATGATTAATTAAGTTGGCCCCCCAGAGTTCGCTTGCTCTTTATTGGAATTCTTCTGGCTCAAGCCTTTTGCACTAGACATGCATTTGGGAAATTCATATGTGTGGCATTATTTCATTGTCCACGGTGTTTTGGGATCTCCTTCAATTTTCCACTATGTATTCCTTTATAATTCCATTGTGCAGTTTATATTGTTGTAATGGATTAGGGTGTTTTTGTTTCAATTTTCATTAGAGAGATAATGTGCCCCCTCCTTTAACATCATTTGAAGCTACGGGTTTTCCTTCAGAGCTTCTTCAAGAGGTATGAATTTCTTTCTGAGAGGGTAATTTATATGAAAATTGGGCCGAGCTGGGCCATGGGTCGTTATGGGTCAACAGTACAAAGGGCTGAGTAAAGAGGTGTAAAGTCACTCCGGTCCGCAAGAGGTGTAAAGTTACTCCGGTCCACAAGAGGTGTAAAGTTACTCCAGTCTGCGAGAGGTGTAAAATTACTTCGGTCCCAGAGAGCTTGCGGTAAGTTCAGTCATCACTCAAAGTTATCCCGGTCGGGACCGGAGTATTGGTTATACCGGTCAAGACATACCATTGTTAGCATTGGGAGAGCCGAGGTAAGAGTAGTAAATGGAAGAACCGAGCTAAAGTTATCTCGGTCTAGTCTGCGGCTTAGCATAGCCATGCTTACCTTGGTCATATTGAAGTCTGACCATGGTAAAACCATCTCACTTGGTTTATGCAGTGAAGGGGGTGTTGAAGGATAAGCATTATCTTTCAGGAGTATGAATCCTAGGAGGACTCTATATGGAGGAGTGAAAGTCCTACTAGGATTATGCCACACGGAACCTACAAAAGCTCACAAACATCACCTATGGAGAGGTAACACAACTTTGATTCCCCGAATACACAGAGCTTTTTGTCTATTTGTCTATTTTGCTGACTTAGGCATCAGAGAGGTATCCGACACACACCCGCCGACTAGCTCACGTCTGTGTTTTCAGGGAGCAAAGCGACGTCGTACGAAGGAGCGCAATCTTGATCAACAGGATTATATGAGAAGGTTTATTTCTTTCCCGTACAATTGGCGCCGTCTGTGGGAACATCAGACAAGAACAAAACCTCTTGATTAAGTTTTCCTTACTAATAAAAAATAATGGCGCACAACGAAGATTTGCCACAATCCGCCATTGATGGACAGACCCTAGAAGGAGGTGGGAGGCGCGAAGGGTTGCCTCCTGTCCCTCCCATGGCGGACTTGGAGCCCCAACGACATAACCCCAAGAGGGATTCTAGGGGGAGGCGGAATAACAACCCCCGTCACTCTCGTTCACAAAGTCCTGACAGACAAAGGCGGAGGATCAACCCCCAGACTCTGGAGGATCGCGTAAAAGAACAGGATGAATTAATAAGGAAGATGGCGGCGGATATGGAGGCCATGAAACGCCAGATCAAGGGAAAATTGGTGGCGACAGGAGAGGGGCATAAAGGCAACACGCCTCCTCGCCACTCAGAAGATCGCAGTAGGCATACCACGCCATCACAAACAGAGAGTAGAAGTCTCAGGACAGGCGATACCCAATCCAGAACCTCCAGGACTCGTTGCTCTAGGTCTGAGAGAACGAGGACTGAGAGGTCGTATACTGAGGGAAGCACCTATCGGCCCTCGCGCACACACCAGACATCCTCCAGGCAGACGGAGTTGCCAAGATCATCCGACTTACGGACCGTGCTAGAAGAAAGGGCACGATGGAAGGAGGATAATAGGGCGTACGACCCTCGCAGGGTATCTGCCCTTCAGCAGTTGGCTCCTCGGACGCATAGAAGCATCGAGGTTGGAATGCCGTTACCACAACCTGCCTACGAACCAACGGACAAAGCATTAGCGAGGCTGCAGACCTCGCTGTTCGTTCCGGCAATTGAAAACGCGCCCCTACCTTCAGGCTTCCTTCAGCCCAAATTCACCACGTACGAGGGAAAGACAGACCCCTACATGCACCTAAGCCACTTTTGCCAGGTTATGGCGGTATATCGACGCAACGAGGCTTTGATGTGCATCCTCTTCCCATCAAGCCTTGGCGACCTAGGCCTGACTTGGTTCGAAAAACTTCCAGAAGGCAGCATAGCCTCCTGGGCGCAACTAGCAGAGGCGTTCGTAACAAGGTTCAGAACGAACACCAAAACGCTAGTGGAGATCGACCAGCTTCTCTCCATTGACATGGGCGACAATGAGACACTTAGATCCTACAATAGTCGCTACTGGGAGACCTTTAACCAGATTGGGGACTGCCCCACCAATCTAGCCATTGCACAGTACAAAAGAGGCCTTCCAGTCGGGAATAGACTAAGGGACTCAATCACCATGACGCCACCCCTTACCATGGAGGCCTTGATGGAAAGAGTGCATCAGCACATCAGGGTGGAAGAGGATGGCGCCCGTGCCAAAACAAAACCTGGCACGACCTCAATACTAGAGAAAAAGGCCTCAGCAAAGGTCAACACGGTAGACCGACCGAGCAAAAACGGACGAGGCAGGCGGGACAACGGAGAAGACCAGGATAAAAGATGGTTGAGAGTCCGCACTGCCATTACCACGGTATTCAAAAAGCCAATCTACTGGATTCTAAGCGAGATACGCGACGAACCTTTCGTCAGATGGCCTGCTAAGCTAGGAGAGGCTCAGAAGGACTACAACGAAAGGTCACGGTGCACCTTCCATAAAGAAAAGGGGCACCGCACTGAAAATTGCACGCCATTAAGACAGCACCTGGAGGAGTTGGTGGCAGCAGGTCACCTGGATAAATAAATTGAAGGAGGGACGCAACCAGCACCCCAGGACCACAATAACCCCAGCGGGATGCCAATCGACGCCCCACCTCATGGCGTAATCAATGTGATACACGGAATCTTCGAACCTGAGCATGTATGCGAGCTCAAAGGGTCAATCAAGAAGGCCGAGCACTTAAGGGAGATACTAAGTGCACAGCATACCATCAAAAAAGGGAAGACAGAGGCCACGAACATCATGTCTTTTTCAGATAGAGACTTGGTGAGGATATATTGTCCCCACAATGATGCCCTGGTTGTCACTCTCCGAGTCCAGGATTTTGACGTCAAGCGGATTTTGATTGACCAGGGTAGTTCATGTGAGATAATGTATTATGAAACATTTAAATAATTAAAGCTACAAGACAAAGACTTGGCACCCGCCGTATCTCCCCTGATTGGATTCAATTCAATGCCAGAATGGCCAGTCGGCAAAATAATCCTACTAGTCAGAGCAGGAAGCGTGACAAAACAAGTGGAATTCTGGGTGTTCAAAGTCCCTTCCACTTACAACATAATCTTGGGAAGAACATGGCTGCATGCCATGTGATTTGTAGCGTCATCCTACCATCAAGTAATGCGGTTCCCCAACGAAGCCGGGGTAATTGAAGAAGTCTTTGGAGACCAGATCATGTCCAAGCAATGCTTTGTCACTGTGAATGGCAGCCGCGCTGCCAAGGGATATGTTCATTCGGTGGAAGAACCTGAGAGTAATGAACTGTTCGCGGATGTCGGCAAAGCAGCTAATCAAAAAGCGGTGGAAGACTTGGTAGAGGTAAGAATAGATGAAAAGAACCCGGATAAGTTCTTTTTGCTCGGTTCGTAATTGTCCAACACTGAGAGATTAGAGGTCTTAGAATTTTTGACCTCTAACATCGAAGTGTTCGCCTGGACACCATACGACATGCCAGGCATTGATCCCAACTTCATCTGTCACCAACTCAATGTCCACCCATCCGCCAGACCAATCATTCAACGCCCACGCAGATCGGCACTCCACCATGCCGAGATAGTGGCGAAAGAAGTAGGAAACCTACTAGAGGCAGGGGCAATCAGAGAGGTGCACTACCCCAGATGGATTTCCAACACAGTCGTAGTGCCAAAGAAGAATGGAAAATGGCATGTCTGCGTCGACTACAAGACGGTTGATGACCAAACAAGGGCCAATCAAGCAATGGGACCAACCTACTACAACATTCGATGAACCGAGCATGCATCAAGCATATAATGAACATACAATGGTGGCCTTAACTTCAATGGGGCAGCCCTCAAACCACCCCAAAACAGTGGCAAAACAAGCCAGAAATGATGACCAAAATGCTATACAAACATGCAAGTTCATGGGCCTAAACCTAAGGCACCAAAAGAGCATCTTACTACCACTTACACAACCACTCATGGCATGAATCTAACAACCAAAAACAGATTTTTAGTATGCAAAATGACACCCAAATCCCCTTGATGACAACCCCAAAAAGCACTAAACAAACAAGCATGCATGAAGCCTATTCCTAGGCATAAAAGGGACACACCCTTGGAGCATGAAAATGGTCACATATGTAAACATACACACATTATTTATGGACTGAAATAAGGTCACAAATGATGCCAAATCATGAGGATGATCAATGTTGAACATGCTAGGGGCCAAAACACACAAGGCTTACAAGCCTAAAATGCAAAGCAACTATGCCAAACACACTATACATGGCAAAATCAGTGGCTCACAGCCCTTATACATGGTAATATGATGCTAATACCCTCATGGAACCAAGCTAAATCATGCAAAGAACATGGCCTAGATGCATGGCATGCTTTTAAGCATAAGAGAGCATTTCAAAGTAAGTATGAGAGGCAAGTTAAAGGCCATAAATCTAACCTCAAACAGAGGCATAACATGTCATATTAACTACAAATATGCTCTGAAATGAAGCCAAAACTCACCATGCACACATGCTATTCTTTAGGCCCAAAACAAGGCAAGCAAAGGACAAAAGGGAGAGGGGGGTCCCTCCCATATTTGAGACTTGAAAGCAGCTCCCTCACCACTGAAAACCCACTGGTTTTCAGTGGTGAGAAGACCAAAAACACTGAAGTTAAACAATGCTCAAAGTAAAGGCACAAAAGGACCAAAACAAGGCCTAAAAGAATGATCTTCCACTCAAATCAAAATGTGACCTTGATGAAAGTTCTTAAGCAAGGAAAAACAAGTCTTTTTTATGTTAAACACAAATCCAAAAACACAAAGCAAAAAGGGAAGAATGTTGTTGCAAAAATGGGGAATCTAAAGTGATGTTCTTACCCTTGAAGATCCTTTGAAGAACAAAAGGTCCAGCCCTCTTTTAGTGATCAAAACCAGTCCAAGATCACACAAAACAACCCTCCAAGCCTCCAAATCTCGAGCTAAGGTGTAGTAGTGTGTGTAATGGTGCAAAAGTAAGGTAAAACCACACTTTTTGGTCCAAAAACACACACACAAGGATGATAGATATAGAAGTATAGATATATATGGATGTATATCAGAGATATATGTATAAGCTCTGGTTTTTTAGGTCTAAAGTGGCTAACCCTTGTAAAGGGAGATGAATGGATGTATATATAGGCAAGAATACTTAGTGGCTAAGCAAGAGAGGGGGGGGTTCAAGGGATTCAAGGAGTTCAAGTGAGTCAAGGCTTCTTGGAGAAGCTAAGACAGCTGGCCAAGCTTCTCCAAGAAGCTTGGCCAAGGGTTCAAGCTCCTAGAGGAGAGAGGGGGTCAAGGGGACCAAAAGATGCAAGCCCGGGTATGGGGAGTGGTGATAGTGCATTCCAGCTGTCACAGCTGGCATGCACCATCCCTGGGGGTGCAAAGGGGTCACACCGACCAGCCAAAACAGTCACCGGCACAAAAGAGTGCCGGTCAGCATCATACAATGCCGACCGGCCAAAGGTTTTGAGAAATAAGTGCCGGTGGCCACTAGGGGGGGCCGGTGGAGGTGTGGGGCAGCCGGTGTGCTTCAGGGATGGCTAACAAGCCTCCCCCTACCCTCAGAGGCAAAAACACACAAGTCTTGGTACAAAACCAAGCACAGAATAAACCGGTTGAGAGGTCCTGAGGCACGACGAGCAGTCGGGACCCCCGGGAACTCAAAACAAACACCACATGGATAATCACCGAGTGTTCCAATGGTGACGTCCAAGTCTTGAGGACGGTCAAAAATGGGGTGTCTACAAACGGATGGCCCTTAGTTCGGTCAGATGTTGGTGGTGCTCCATGTCTGCTGGAAGGCAGACACTCTTGGCAAGGTTAAATGCCATTAAGTGATCTTTTTCAGCGACCACTGAGTTAGTGTCCTGAATATCTCAGTTTTGAAATGTAAGTTTGGGTGCCCACTTGGAGGAGCTGGATCGGTCGGAGCGCTCCGGTTGCGGGCTCGGTGGAGGGCTTGGTGGAAGAATGGTTTCGTCTTCATTGACAAGGCGTTGCTTGGTTGGGGTAGTTCGGGCACACTTGCTTGGGCGAGATGAGGAGGGTTGTTGAGATGGAAGGACCACCACGGTTTCCTGGGTCTGGTTCGGTGGTGGTACCTCGGCTCGGTTTGTTTCGGTTAGTAGGGCCCTTACTATGTTCCTCTTTGCCATCTCTTCTTCGGCAGTGGTTCGGACCAGGTTGATTTGAGGCAAGGATGGATCCGGTTCAGGAGCGTCTTCCAGCAAGAAGTATGTTACTCTGGCTTTTCGTCGACTGCTATATCTGTACGTCGGTTGAAAATTCAATAACTTGGCCTAACTCCTTTCAGGATATCGGAGTGCGGCGCGAAGGGTGTCTAGATTGGGGTAACTGTATAGTGACTTAAGGTGGGCCGAATCTGCATAAAGAGGACAACTGTCAGTTCGGTTCGTGAATAGAAAACCGAAATAAAAAGGAGCATGCAAACTAGCCGAGGTAATTATACCAGTGGTTCCTTTCTTCCAGTTTATACTGCGGCCTGGGATCTGGGCTTGGTGGTCTTCAAAATTCCCAGATACCCAGAAAAATTCATCGTCGTTTAAATCTTTGTCCGGGGTGTCCTTTATTATTTTCTCACGCTGGCGTCATATTCTTAAATAATAAACCCAACCGTCCTCTTTTGAGCCTATAGAGTATTGATGGAAGAGTTCAGCTAAACCAAGGTTAATGCCAGCTCGGCGGTTTAGCTTGGCAATGCCATTTATTATGCGGGTATGAATTGGTGGATAACTGGGTGGGGCATATCCTAGTTTGCCTAAGGAATTCGCAAAGTAAAGGCTGTACAGGTAATCTTAGTCCAGTTTCTATAATTGATAAAAGGGTAAAGGGAACAAAGCCGGGGTTTCCCCATGGGGTGGTGTCTAGATCGGCTAGGGTGAGGTGAACATCGTCAGGGATGTTATAATCCTTTCAAAATTCAGCCATTCCACCAGGTGTGTTTACTAAAAATCTATACTTCCCCATTTAAAAGTTACGAATAATTTAAGCTTGTCTTAGCTCGGTCCGAGAAAGGTGCTGAGTAGTTCAGTTGAGCGCTCAAAGGAGTGCCTGGGCAACCTAGAGCTGTAAAGTGAAAAACAAGTGTTAAGCATAGATCATGGGACCGTGCTAAAAGAAATAAAGGCAAGACAAATGTAGCCCTAGCTCAGTTTTGAGTAAGGGGTTCGTTAACTCGGTTCGTGCAAGGGGGTTTTGTTATCTCGGTTTGTGCAAGGGTTTTGTCAGCCCGGTTGAGCCTCTAGGGGCAGCGCTCTTAGTTCGGTTTGAACTATGAAGGCTGGTCTAGCCCCAAGTTATAGCTCGGCTGTGGTTGAGACTATCGAGCACACTATTACGCAGACTTAGGACGGTTTGTTAGCTCGGCTAAAGACAAAAGATGGTTTGACTTGTTTAATCTATTGGTATATAGCATGAAGTGTTGGTTCGGTTCAATGGTCTGCCTAGATTGACATCCAGTACAAACAACTTCCTAGTTTGGTTATATTATGATTTTGGATCAAAACTAGTGTTTCTCATAATTATTTCTCGAATCAGAGAGGTTCTATTCCTAAGTTTTTGCAGAAAACGCAAGGCAAAGCACAAAATGAAAAAATGTGTTTTGCAGAAACACGAACACTATGCTATGGATTGTAGAAAGCAAGTGCAAAAACAACAAAAACAAGAGAGATTTGGGTAACTTACCAGGTCAAGCGGCACTGGAAGAGGGAAATGGCACTAGGAGGCAAGAGCTTCGTAGTTACCAGATTGAAGAACAATAGAGGCTCAGAGACGAAAGAGAGAGAAGGAGATGAATAGTGTGAAGATGATTCAAAATGCTAGGGTTGGTTTTGAGTAGGAGAAAGAACCAAAAAAGCGCGGAACTGTTCAAAAAACACGGAGTACAAAGACGGCGTGACAGCTGCATTGGGCCAATCAGAGTGTGCCACGTGTCCCTGGAATGAGAAGCGATTCAGTTGCTGTGAATGAAGAGACGTTATGACTGGACAGGTAGAGCCCGGTGTAAATTTAGTTCGGCTGGAAAGGTTAAAGAATTTTAGCTCGGCTGGAAAGGCTCAAGAGTTTAGCTTGGTTGTACGGCTAAAGTTTTGTAGATCAGTTAGAAGGCTGAAACTTTTTAGCTCGGTTGGTAACAGGTAATCCCTATCATGCTTTGCAGATGGAATTAAGGGGCAATTGAGAGGGTAATTGTAACAACCCTCATACTGATTACCGTTAAACCACTGAATTATATACTGGTTACCCTAAAACTGAACTGCTAATGACTGATAAGTGAACTGGATGAACTACTGAACAAACTGAATGAAACTGAAACTGAAACTGAATAAGTTTGTCTATTGAATTGCGTGTTGCATCTGTTTGAGTGTATGATTATCTGTTTGAATTTATGTGCTTAAACTATTAATTGAAGGCCTTATCGGCGGCCGATTTAGAAACCGTTTGATGTTTTAGAATCAGTAGAATATTTCTGATTTTATGGTATATTTATCTGAAAATTGATTAGGAATGATTAAATTAGATTATATGAGTTAATTGTTAAGTTTGAGTTAATTACCAATATTGCCATGTGAGTGGACCCATTGTTTTATATTATACTTGAGCCTATTACACACTTAGCAAACATTTGATCAGCTCTTCTTCATGTTCTAACCGACCAAACAAGAGAGAAATAGAGGGAGAGTGAGAGAATTTAGCCTATTTGTTGAAATTGCTCAAGAACTTGGAGATTGGTAGGATAAATTGCTAAAGTGAACTTCTAGGCAAGAAATTAACACTCTAGGTAAGGGAATCATCTTCTTATTCTAGTGTTTGAGCTTAGTCTTGCATGATTCATGCCCATATAGAAATGTGAGTCATGATTTTGCTCATTAATGGTGAATTGAAGCTTGAATGTTGCATGCATGGTCATTTGGCATGTTTTGAAGTTGAATTCTCGGAGAATCATACATGCATGTCCATGTTTTTATTATAGACCATGTTTCCACAATGTTTTCAAAGATTAGAGCTCTTTAGAGCAAGATTTAAAGCTTGAAATTGGTTTAAAGTTCATGCATTGCATGTTTAAAGATTGTTCATGAAATTGGTTTGAAAATGAGTTTAATTAAGCACCCTTGGGCCTTGACTTCTTAAATGGAGGTTGAAACATGATATATTATGTGTTTACAAAGGTTTTTCCAGAAAATGGGCCCAAGAGGATCGATTTTGGTACCCCAAACTTGAGTTTCGAACTCAGAACACAATTCTGGGTTTTCCAGATTTTTGAGGTCCGCTCGAGCGGAAGAAGTAGCGCTCGAGCGGAGAATTCATGCTCCCAGCATTTTCTTCGACCTGTATCGCAGTCCGCTCGAGCGGAGTAATGCGCGCTCGAGCGGAGAAATCGAGCATCCAGTACTTTGCATTGTCCATCAGTCCGCTCGAGCGGGTAATTTGGCGCTCGAGCGGGGACCTTTGTTTGCCTGTACGCTCGAGCGTAGAATAGTGCGCTCGAGCGTAGACCCTGTTTCACTGAAAATTCTGCAATTGTTTCCTATGCGCATCTTTGCATCCTCATCCCATCCTAGGCATTCTTAGGCCTAGTTTAAGGCATCTTAATGAGGATTTAGATATAGAACCACACCGAGGAAATTTAGGGATTTAATTATCATCCTTCAGACTGTAAACTTAGTGTGTGTTCTATCTGTTTACTGTTTAGGGTTGGCTCACGGGGACGCGCTCTAGCTATTGATAGCCCAATCACTGTGAGTAACAGATGTGTAAAGATATGTTCAAAATGTTTATCTTTTGAATACTGTTTACCGAACTGTTTACTGAACTGATATTATTTATTGAATGAATGTATGTCCTATTTCCTGAACTGTATTGTGGCATCCTTAGCACCTACTGTTATTGACTGTTACAGAGCTCTGTCGGTTTCCTTGTGGAACTATACTGATTGATGGCCATCATTATTGTTGGGTCTGTTAAGACTCGGTCCTTTGGACCATACTGTTTATAGGCTAACGGATGTACCACATATGACTGTTTGACTGAAATACTGCAAGACTGAACGACTGTTTAAATGAATTGATTTCATTACTGTAAGGACATTCATTCGTAACCTCTTTACACCTTATGTTATTCACTGGGCTTTAGCTCACTGTTTATATATATATATGTAGGTTCTCAGCAGCCGGACCAGAGCTAGGAGCGTGGGTCAGTCCCCAGTTTTGTCAGCCAGCCTGTGTGCCTCACAGCGAGGTTCCGATTTTGCCATGCTATGGCTTGGGGTCTTTTGTACCTCCCCTGTCTGTCTCACTGTTTTGTACTGTTGTGGGACCATTGTATAGACTGTTTACTGTATAGACTGTTTTACTGCACTGTAATCGAGGGATCAAGTCCCCGTACTGAATGTCTGTAATGATTGTATATACTGTATTGGTTTGAATGCATAAATGTATGGAAAATGTTTTTGGCATACAGATTTCCACAGCTCAATGGACACTAGTTATTTACTGTATTGGCTTCCGCCAGGCCCTGAACTCTGTTCTACTGTATTATTGTACTGTAGGCCTTCGGTAATCTCGGATTACTGGCCAGTTACGGTGCTAAACCCATAGGGCCGGGTTTGGGTCGTGACAGAGTGGTATCAGAGCGATACCTAACCACGAGTTATACCGCACACACGTGTCCAAATGAGCTATAGGGTGTCCTAGAAAAGCAATTAGGGCATCTCATGAATTTGAAAAGTGTGTGCTTATGACTGACCGAATAAATGTTAAACTGTTTAATTGTACAACTGTTTATAATGATAACTGTCATAACTGCTTTATAGTGAAATGGATAATGCCAATGAAACTGAAGCATCCTCCTCTGAGGCCAGAATGGCCAGACTTGAACAAATGATGGAACTGGTAATTGAAAGACTGGACCGACAACAGAACCAACAGCCCCCACCTCCTCCTCCACCTCCGGTGCAACCGGAACAGAACGCACCAAATGTACAGAATGTGAATGTTAATGAGGTGGATATCATTGCATTGACTCATAAGTTCAGCAAGATGAAACCGCCGTCCTTTCAGGGAGGCTTGGAACCGCTAAAGGCTGAAGCATGGGTCCTTGAAACTGAGAAGCTGTTCGAAGTGTTTCCGTGCTCAGAAGCACACAAGGTATTGTTAGCCACCTTTACCCTGCAGGAAGAAGCTAGAAGGTGGTGGATGTTGACCCGCGATGCAAACACTGAAATGACTTGGGCTCAGTTCAAGGAGTCCTTCTTTGAAAAATATTTCCCTCGGTGCATCAGGGATAGAAAGGTAACCGAGTTTGAACAACTGAGACAGGGCAAGATGTCCGTTGCCGAGTATGAGAAGCAATTTACTGAACTTGCTAGGTATGCCCCACACATGGTGGATACCGATTACAAGAAGGCCAGGAGATTTGAAGGAGGCCTTATTGCTAATATACAGGATCGAATAAGTGTCTTGAAAATGCCAACTTTTGTGGGTGTTCTTGACCGGGCTTTGATGGCCGAGATAAATATTGCAGCAGTGAAACAATCTGAGACACCAACAACTGAGTGGCAAGGGAAAAGGCAGAGTTTCAAATTTAAGAAAGGCAAGCATAACCCAGCCAACAAGAAACAGAATACGGGGTCGATGACCAGCCCCAGCCAAGGGAGTGGGTTTACTCCACCGTGCTCTATATGTGGCAACAAGCACAAGGGAGTTTGCTATCAGATTTCTGGAGCTTGTTTCAGATGTGGCAAAGTGGGCCACAGGATTAAAGACTGCCCTTCAGCTCCACCAGCTAGTAGTAAAGCTACACCAAGCGCAGCAGCATCAAATGTAGCACCGAAGCCTAACCCCAAAACTACAGGGAAAGAGCCTATGAGGCAGGGCCGGGTATTTGCCCTAGTACCGGGAGACGTTCAGAATACTGAGACCGTTGTGTCAGGTATCCTCTCTATTTGTGCTCAAAATGCATATGTATTGATTGATTCGGGGTCTACACATTCTTATGTGTCACATGCTTTCTCACGAAAATTGAATAGACCCTTAGAACCCATGAATTACTTGTTAGCTGTATCATCACCTGTTGGGGGATCTATGACATGTGCATATATGTATCCTGCTTGTGAGATTATTGTCGGAGATATGCACCTATTTATTGATTTACTGCCATTGAACATAGATCATTTTGATGTGATATTGGGGATGGATTGGTTACAAAAATATCATGCTACTATCGATTGTGTGACCAAGCAAGTTGTTTTCCGTCCACCGGGTTTGCCCGAATTTGTGTTTAGTGGGGTCGGAGTAGTACCTCCTCCATATCTGATTTCTTCTGTAAAAGCTGTCAAACTGATTAGAAAGGGGTGTAAGGGATATCTGTGTTCTGTACTGACTGTATCTGCTACTGATAATGTTAAAACTGATGTGAATTGCATTCCTATAGTTAGAGAATTCCCAGATGTATTTCCAGATGATCTGCCAGGGGAATTGATTGACAGGGAGATTGAGTTTACTGTTGATGTAGTGCCGGGTACACAGCCGTTATCTAAAGCTCCCTATAGAATGGCTCCAACCGAATTGAAAGAACTGAAGGTACAATTGCAGGAACTGTTAGATAAGAAGTTTATCAGGCCCAGTACTTCACCGTGGGGTGCACCTGTTTTGTTTGTGAAGAAGAAAGATGGCTCACTGAGACTGTGTATTGATTACCGCGAATTGAACAAGGTAACTGTAAAGAATAAATACCCATTACCGCGTATTGACGACTTATTTGATCAGTTACAGGGTGCCCAAGTATTTTCCAAGATTGATCTCAGATCGGGATATCACCAATTGAAAGTCAAACCGGGAGACATTGAGAAAACGGCCTTCAGAACGAGGTATGGGCATTATGAATTTTTGGTTATGCCTTTTGGAGTTACCAATGCACCTGCGGCATTTATGGACCTTATGAACAGAATTTTTAAACCGTACCTTGATGATTTCATAGTGGTGTTTATTGATGATATACTGATTTATTCTAAGACTGTTGAAGAACATGAACATCATCTGAGATTAGCCTTACAAACCTTAAGAGAACAGAAACTGTATGCTAAATTGTCTAAGTGTGAGTTTTGGCTTGACCATGTTATGTTTTTGGGACATGTTATTAGCAAGGATGGAATTTCTGTTGATCCACAGAAAATTGAAGCTGTAGTAAACTGGCCTAGACCCACCAATGTAACCGAAGTCCGAAGCTTTTTGGGATTGGCTGGATACTACAGGAGATTTGTTAAAGATTTCTCCAAGATTGCCTTACCACTGACTCAGTTGACACAGAAGGGGATATCATTTGACTGGACTGACCAGAGGGAATCAGCATTTCAGGAGTTGAAAACTAGACTTGTGACCGCACCGATTCTGACGCTACCTTCAGGTACGGATGGTTACACTGTTTTTAGTGATGCTTCTCACAAGGGTTTGGGATGTGTTTTAATGCAGAATGGGAGAGTTATTGCTTATGCTTCCCGACAGTTGAGACCGCATGAAAAGAATTACCCAACCCATGATCTCGAACTTGCTGCAGTGGTTTTTGCGTTGAAAATTTGGCGTCACTATTTGTATGGAGCAACATGTGAAGTATATACCGACCACAAGAGTTTGAAATACTTCTTCACTCAGAAAGAATTGAATATGAGACAGCGGAGATGGCTTGAACTAATCAAAGATTATGACCTACAGATACTGTATCATCCAGGGAAAGCCAACACCGTTGCCGATGCTTTGAGCCGGAAATCGATTGTCAACTTAGCCTGTTTGCTGACTGGACAGAAAGAGTTGCTTCTTGATCTGGAAAAGTCTGAGATTGAAATTGTTTTGAAGGAACAAGGTGGAACCTTAGCTGCCATTACTGCTCAACCAGCCTTGATTGAAGAGATTAAAGAGAAACAACAACTAGATGATTACTTGAAGAAAATCATCGAAGAAAGAGATTCAAAACCGAGACCGGGGTTCAAATTTGACAACAATGTACTGAAGTTTCAAGACAGACTGAGTGTACCAAATGACACTGAGTTGAAAAGAAGAATTTTGCAGGAAGGCCACAATTCAAAATTGTCTATTCACCCGGGGAATACAAAAATGTACCAAGATTTGAAACAGAATTTCTGGTGGCCGGGAATGAAGAAAGAAATTGCCGACTTTGTGTCTAAATGTCTTCAGTGCCAACAAGTCAAAGCTGAACATCAACGACCCGCTGGATTACTGCAACCCTTACCCATACCAGAGTGGAAATGGGAGCATATCACGATGGATTTCATCGTTGGATTACCTCGCTCCAGGAAAGGTATGGATTCAATTTGGGTTATTGTTGATAGACTGACTAAATCTGCGCACTTCCTACCTGTCAAGACAATCTATAATGCAGATAAATTGGCTGTTATTTATATTGATGAAATTGTGAGATTGCACGGAGTGCCTGTATCTATTGTCTCTGACAGGGATTCAAAGTTTACATCGAGGTTCTGGCAGAGCCTACAGACTGCATTGGGTACTGAATTGAAGCTGAGTAGTGCCTATCATCCTCAGACAGATGGCCAGTCAGAAAGGACCATCCAGACTCTAGAGGATCTACTGAGAATGTGTGTCCTTGATTTTCAAGGAAATTGGGAAAGTCATTTGCCGTTGGCTGAATTCGCCTACAATAACAGCTACCATTCGAGTATTGGAATGGCGCCTTTCGAGGCATTGTATGGCAGAAAGTGTAGATCTCCAATCTGCTGGGCAGAAGTTGGAGATGGGCCGTTGCTTGGGCCCGAGATTGTATACGAAACGACCGAGAAAGTGAAATTGATACAGCAGAGACTGAAAACTGCACAGAGTAGACAGAAAAGTTATGCCGACGTCAGAAGACGGTACAGAGAGTATGAAGTGGGTGATCACGTGTTTGTGAAAGTGACACCAATGAAAGGCCAGACTCGTTTTGGAGTCAAAGGCAAGTTAGCGCCACGGTATGTCGGACCGTATCAGATTATTGAGAAAATCAATCCGGTGGCGTATCAAGTTGCACTTCCTCCTGAAATGGAGCATATGCACAACGTCTTCCACATTTCGATGTTGAGAAACTATCTTCGTGATCCGTTTCATGTGATTGAGCCTACTCGCATTGTGTTGAGTGATGACTACACTTACGAGGAACGGCATATACAGATTGTGAACCGACGGATCAAGAAACTGAGGAACAAGGAGATTCCACTAGTGAAAGTTGACTGGCAGAACCACGGTGGTGTGTATGCCACTTGGGAAAGGGAAGATGACATGATGAGGAGATATCCTGATTTGTTTCCACTGGATCCTGTTTTCTTGCAAACTGAAGGTAACTCGAGTTTAGAGGACTAAACTCCTTATAAGGAGGGGAGACTGTAACAACCCTCGTACTGATTACCGTTAAACCACTGAATTATATACTGGTTACCCTAAAACTGAACTGCTAATGACTGATAAGTGAACTGGATGAACTACTGAACAAACTGAATGAAACTGAAACTGAAACTGAATAAGTTTGTCTATTGAATTGCGTGTTGCATCTGTTTGAGTGTATGATTATCTGTTTGAATTTATGTGCTTAAACTATTAATTGAAGGCCTTATCGGCGGCCGATTTAGAAACCGTTTGATGTTTTAGAATCAGTAGAATATTTCTGATTTTATGGTATATTTATCTGAAAATTGATTAGGAATGATTAAATTAGATTATATGAGTTAATTGTTAAGTTTGAGTTAATTACCAATATTGCCATGTGAGTGGACCCATTGTTTTATATTATACTTGAGCCTATTACACACTTAGCAAACATTTGATCAGCTCTTCTTCATGTTCTAACCGACCAAACAAGAGAGAAATAGAGGGAGAGTGAGAGAATTTAGCCTATTTGTTGAAATTGCTCAAGAACTTGGAGATTGGTAGGATAAATTGCTAAAGTGAACTTCTAGGCAAGAAATTGACACTCTAGGTAAGGGAATCATCTTCTTATTCTAGTGTTTGAGCTTAGTCTTGCATGATTCATGCCCATATAGAAATGTGAGTCATGATTTTGCTCATTAATGGTGAATTGAAGCTTGAATGTTGCATGCATGGTCATTTGGCATGTTTTGAAGTTGAATTCTCGGAGAATCATACATGCATGTCCATGTTTTTATTATAGACCATGTTTCCACAATGTTTTCAAAGATTAGAGCTCTTTAGAGCAAGATTTAAAGCTTGAAATTGGTTTAAAGTTCATGCATTGCATGTTTAAAGATTGTTCATGAAATTGGTTTGAAAATGAGTTTAATTAAGCACCCTTGGGCCTTGACTTCTTAAATGGAGGTTGAAACATGATATATTATGTGTTTACAAAGGTTTTTCCAGAAAATGGGCCCAAGAGGATCGATTTTGGTACCCCAAACTTGAGTTTCGAACTCAGAACACAATTCTGGGTTTTCCAGATTTTTGAGGTCCGCTCGAGCGGAAGAAGTAGCGCTCGAGCGGAGAATTCATGCTCCCAGCATTTTCTTCGACCTGTATCGCAGTCCGCTCGAGCGGAGTAATGCGTGCTCGAGCGGAGAAATCGAGCATCCAGTACTTTGCATTGTCCATCAGTCCGCTCGAGCGGGTAATTTGGCGCTCGAGCGGGGACCTTTGTTTGCCTGTACGCTCGAGCGTAGAATAGTGCGCTCGAGCGTAGACCCTGTTTCACTGAAAATTCTGCAATTGTTTCCTATGCGCATCTTTGCATCCTCATCCCATCCTAGGCATTCTTAGGCCTAGTTTAAGGCATCTTAATGAGGATTTAGATATAGAACCACACCGAGGAAATTTAGGGATTTAATTATCATCCTTCAGACTGTAAACTTAGTGTGTGTTCTATCTGTTTACTGTTTAGGGTTGGCTCACGGGGACGCGCTCTAGCTATTGATAGCCCAATCACTGTGAGTAACAGATGTGTAAAGATATGTTCAAAATGTTTATCTTTTGAATACTGTTTACCGAACTGTTTACTGAACTGATATTATTTATTGAATGAATGTATGTCCTATTTCCTTAACTGTATTGTGGCATCCTTAGCACCTACTGTTATTGACTGTTACAGAGCTCTGTCGGTTTCCTTGTGGAACTATACTGATTGATGGCCATCATTATTGTTGGGTCTGTTAAGACTCGGTCCTTTGGACCATACTGTTTATAGGCTAACGGATGTACCACATATGACTGTTTGACTGAAATACTGCAAGACTGAACGACTGTTTAAATGAATTGATTTCATTACTGTAAGGACATTCATTCGTAACCTCTTTACACCTTATGTTATTCACTGGGCTTTAGCTCACTGTTTATATATATGTAGGTTCTCAGCAGCCGGACCAGAGCTAGGAGCGTGGGTCAGTCCCCAGTTTTGTCAGCCAGCCTGTGTGCCTCACAGCGAGGTTCCGATTTTGCCATGCTATGGCTTGGGGTCTTTTGTACCTCCCCTGTCTGTCTCACTGTTTTGTACTGTTGTGGGACCATTGTATAGACTGTTTACTGTATAGACTGTTTTACTGCACTGTAATCGAGGGATCAAGTCCCCGTACTGAATGTCTGTAATGATTGTATATACTGTACTGGTTTGAATGCATAAATGTATGGAAAATGTTTTTGGCATACAGATTTCCACAGCTCAATGGACACTAGTTATTTACTGTATTGGCTTCCGCCAGGCCCTGAACTCTGTTCTACTGTATTACTGTACTGTAGGCCTTCGGTAATCTCGGATTACTGGCCAGTTACGGTGCTAAACCCATAGGGCCGGGTTTGGGTCGTGACAGTAATTTATATGAAAATTGGGCCGAGCTGGGCCATGGGCCGTTATGGGCCAATAGTATGAAGGGCTGAGTAAAGAGGTGTAAAGTTACTCTGGTCCGCAAGAGGTGTAAAGTTACTCCGGTCCACAAGAGGTGTAAAGTTACACCGGTCTGCGAGAGGTGTAAAATTACTCTGGTCCCAGAGAGCTTGCGGTAAGTTCAGTCGTCACTCAAAGTTATCCCGGTCGGGACCGGAGTATTGGTTATACCGGTCAAGACATACCATGGTTAGCATTGGGAGAGTCGAGGTAAGAGTAGTAAATGGAAGAACCGAGTTAAAGTTATGTCGGTCTAGTCTGCGGCTTAGCATAGCCATGCTTACCTCGGTTATATTGAAGTCTGACCATGGTAAAACCATCTCACTTGGTTTATACAGTGAGGGAGGTGTTGAAGGATAAGCATTATCTTTCAGAAGTATGAATCCTAGGAGGACTCTATATAGAGGAGTGAAAGTCCTACTAGGATTGTGCCACACGGAACCTACAAAAGCTCACAAACATCACCTATGGAGAGGTAACATAATTTTGATTCCCTGAATACACAGAGCTTTTTGTCTATTTGTCTATTTTGCTGACTTAGGCATCGGAGAGGTATCCGACACACACTCGCTGGCTAGCTCACGTTTGTGTTTTCAGGGAGCAAAGCGACGTCGTACGAAGGAGCGCAATCTTGATTAACAGGATTATACAAGAAGGTTTATTTCTTTCTCGTACACTTTCTATATGTGCAACTCTGTATTGGCCAGAAGTCTATGCAAGTTTACTTTGATATGTAATCTTAGTGTTTTCTGTGAAAACTTCTGTGATTGCTGGAGGTCTGATTTGAAGCTTCATGACTCAGGTTCATTGTTTTCCATCTTTACTTTTATTTCGCAGGTGCGATATTTACTTTTAGAATTTGTTTGTTAATTAGGTTTAAATTGTCAACTTTTTACAACCTTATTTGGGAGATTTGTTACAGAAGTTCTTTGTTTTTGACTTTTCTCATTGTTTTGTTAATGATTTGAAGGAATTTATCTGTAACTTTATGCTTTTGAAAATTTTGTTATTCACTTGAGGGTGAAGTAAATAATGAACAAATGTCAATTGGATAAGGAATTATCTTCACTTTGGGAAGGGAATTATTTTCAGCTGTTTGTGTTGTGTTACTAATTAAACAGTAACTTATGGTCAATAGCTTTGTTGCTTAGAACAAGATCTGGTTGGTCTAAACAAAGCTCTGCTAACTGGTCATAAAGTGGGATTCAAAGGGGCTACTTACAAAGCTCTATTAACTGGTAACTTCTGGTCATGACAAAATTTTTAAATGATATATTCAGGTTGTCTCATCGTGATCACTTCAGCCGAAGTCTTCTTCAAAGAACGTTTTCATGGTATTTTCTCTCTCTTTAGCTCTTGTTTTTTGATTCTTACTTCCTAATTTTCGCTTGCATTTCGAGATTCCTATGATTTTTCGGTGGTTTAGTGTGGAGTGAATTGATGTTGAATTTGATATTTTGAAGTTGAATGAGGGGAGCATAATAAAAACATAATAAATATTGCAAAGGCATAGAGGCCGGAATTGCAGTGATAGGACATGTGGGGCTTACTCCTCAAGCCATCAGTGTTCTTGGAGGATTTAGGCCTCAAGGAAAGAATATTGCTAGTTCTGTCAAAGTCAAAATCTGTCCCTGCTTACTATGCATACATAACATAAATATTTTCATAATTTTTGCTGGTAAAAAAAAAAAAAAAACATAAATACTTCATAATTTCATATATAATCAAATATGCTCACACACAAATTTGCATAATTTATTTTAGTGATGTGATTCTAAATTGGCTTGGTTTTTGTATGTTGTTGAGTTTGCCCTGGCTTTGTAGGAAGCTGCGTGCTTTTCTCTTGTTCTGAAATGTGTGCTTACACCTGTTGCTACTACTGCTGCAACATTCGCTCTTCGAATCCTTGCCATTGGTATTGGGGTAGGGACTTTCTGTAGTGGCCAAGTTAATTGATTCTTTAGCTTTCTCTAGTACTCTTAATAATGAATTAGACTTGACTGGCTTGTGTTGTGTATAATCTTTTTTCTTTCATTTGTACATATAATTTGCTATTTGATCTTGTAATTTGCTTTTGCTTTTCAAGTACTAAAATGGGCATTTTAATGATATCATGTGTTCATATATTGAGTTTACTCATACAACAAATGTTGAATTTGCTCTCTCTCTCTCTCTCTCTCTCTCTATATATATATATATTAAAAATAATCTTCTATGGCATATAAAATTATGTCATGAAAAGTGTAATGATTTATAGCATGCAAGAAAATGTATAAAAGATTATATACGACGTACAAAATATGTCATAAATATATTAAAAATGACCTTTTACGGCATATACAATTATGTCGTGAAAAGTGTGATGATTTATGACATGCAAGAAAATGTCGTAAAATATTATATACGGCATACAAAGTATGCCATAAATATATTAAACATAACCTTCTACGGCATGTAAAATTATGCCATAGAAGGTATGATGATTTATGGCATGACAAAAATGTCGTAAAAAATTATATACGACATATAAAGTTTGTCATTAATGTTTAATTTATTATTTTTTACGACTTTACCTGCATGCTGTAAATGATGCTTAACTTTCCACGGCATGCATTGCAAGCCATAAAAATTCAATTTTGTTGTAGTGCACATTTGTCACCCTCATGTGAACTGGGCAAGTGGGCACATCAAACACATTCCTACATTTGTCGTCCTCACACAAACCAGGTAAGTGAGCACCTAAAACACATTCCAAAACATTATCATTTTACATACAACACCAACAGTCACAAGGATTCTCCAATTTTACTTATAAATTATCCATTACATCAAAATCATGAACAACCCCCTAGGGTTCATAAAAAATAAAAATAAATAAATAAAAAATAAAAAAAATTGGGACTTTTCCTTTCAAAAATTTATTTTTCCTGGATTCAAGTATGCTTACTCCCTATTTCATAGTCGATTCCACAATCCACCATCAATTTCGCACAGACACTTTATCACACAAAACCTATGTGTATATATATATATGTACATATACATTATTCATCTCAATAGTTCCATACATCTTAAGATTCACACCTATTTACACCAAAATATAAATATACAAGGGTAAAGGTATTCCTACCTCAAGGTTACAAGAGGAAAGATGAAGGTCCACGCAATGAGCTTCTAATGTACCACGATCTAATCGGTTCAAAACGTAGCTCTTGACAAAGATAACAAATTTAATGAAGGCCCAAAGATTGATTCTTGCTCTTTCTAGAAGAAATCTGGGGTTTTCTAACTAGGGTTTTGAAAAGAGGGCTGTTAGAGAGAGAATGAGTGTGGAAGAAATGATTTAGAAAAGTGTTTGGATCGCAATATAACACTGTTGTCCCAACCAAACCGCTCGAGCGAACTTTCCATCGCTTGAGTGAAGTGCCAAAATACAAAGAGACCGCTTAAGAAAACTTTCGACGGCTCAAGCAATAAATGCAAGGTCTCAGGAGTTTTGCAATGCTATAGTGAAAATACTGGGAGCTCGCAGTTTACGCTTGTGCGATCATTCCTTCACTCAAGCGGTCTCACCTGCAAACTTATGAGATACTGGGAGCTGCAAATCTCTGTTCGAGCAACGAAATGACCGCTCGAAGGGTCACCCAAAAACAGCTATTACACAACCAATATAGAAAAGTGTGTGAGAGAGAGAGAGAGAGAGAGAGAGAGAGAGAGAGAGAGAGAGAGAATAAATCCATAATAACATTAATGAAATTCCATGACTATCTTTTCCCATTGAGCTATTCCAGCGATTACATCATGTGTTTGTTTACATCTATCGACAAAATAATAATAGTTCAAAAGACGAGATAATGTAATTGAAGAGCCAAAAGGACAAACATCTTTTCAATGAGTGTCCTTGAATATACACAAATGGAAGTCTAAATTTGTAAACAAGAATGGCCTGAGGCTTACCACAAAACATCAAAAGAGAGCTTTCGTGCCGCCATCCAAAAATTCTTTCCCAAGCTAATCATTTAGGTGGTGCATCCACATTATTTCCTGAAAGATGGTTAGTTTGAGGTGAGCTAGTGCTTAGCAGGAAATACATTTAACAAGTTATATAAATATTTGAGATGCATATGATCATGCGATGTACTTATAAGGATAAAATTCATATTTTCTCTTTTAAAATTTATAATGCTCAATGTATAATTCCAATTTAAACACTTATCCACAACGATGGGGTGGTAAATACGCTATGACGTCCCAAGCAAGTGCTATGAACCCAAACATACATATATAGATTTATATACATAAAATATTCTCACATTTGCTAACTAAAAAAAAAAAAAAAATAGCGGGGCGATGGGCACCCAAAACCTTTCTCTCTCCACTTTTGTCAACTCCTGAAACGGCGAGCTTGTGGACATCCAAAATCAAGTTTTCCACAGTTGTCGACTCTGTAAACGGCAGGCTCATGGACACCCAAAAACCTTTCCCACATTCGTTCGGCGATATGCGCAGACAGGGCAATTGGGCACCTTGACTCCCCGAGCAGGTACCAAATACAAAACACAACTCAATTCCCAAAACCCTGACTCAATTACCCAGACTCATACGCTATTTACCCCTTGACATTTTCCAAACATCCACAAGATTGTAAAATCACGTAAGAAAATTATAATGCACATGATACATGAGTTTTGAAATCCAATTTTCCCAAGGTTTGTTCAATTCACAACAACATTTAATTGTATCAACAATAAAGGTTTTCTCCAATCCCACCATGTTCCACAATCTCAATATTCATCTATTTTAATACATTTATCCAAGAAAATACTATAATCTCATGTCTCAACACCATTTCCATAATTATTCACCCAATTTCAAGATTTATGAGTCAATTTGGCCAAACCCATTATTAAATCAAATTTTTTTAAAAATTTAGGGTTTTTAGAAAAAAAATAAAATAAAATTGGGGCTTTCCTCCCATTAGCATATAAAAGTCAATATTCATTCCTAACATAAAGAATCAACAAGAAACTCTTATAATCTTTCTCAAAATCTTTAGATACATGCTCCCATTAACTAAACAAACTAATTTAATCTAACAAAAACATCTCACACCATATTATACCTAAGAAATTTCCACATTTATATCTAAAATCAAGAATATAATGAGTTAAAAGTACTCATACCTCAAGATTGAAGGCAAAAGGTGAATACCCAACTTCAAGCTTCAAGAAATGAGAAAACAATCGGTAATATTGTTGATCTAGGCTTGCTCTTCAACCCTCTTTGAAGATCTAAGGTGGATCTTGGTAAAAATCAAGGGAAATCAAGTGTTTTGGGCTAGGGTTTTTCAGAATAAGGGTGCCAGAGAGAGAGAATAGTCGAAAAAAGTGAAAACAATAGTGTTTGGTCGACTTTTAAGTGAACTGTCCCAACCAGACCACTTGAGCAAACTTTTCACCGCTCGAGCGGTAAACGCAATGTTCCAAAAGTTTTGTAGAGCTATAATGAAAATACTGGGAGCCTAGATTCTGCACTCAAGCAACCACTCCATCGCTCAAGCGGTCTTACATGTAAACATGCAAGATACCGGGAGCTGCGCATCTACGCTTAAGCAACCAAATCACTGCTCGAGCGGTCACCCAAAATCAACTATTATAGATTAGGCTATGGCGACTGTGGAAATGGATGCAACCAGCTTTTCACCTCTGCCCGCTGTCTCCGAGCTACCACAATGACAACTTTCCTTTTCGGCCACCATCGTAGGCCCCCACCGCCATCATAACCCACACCGCTGCGATCTACCACTACAATGTGAGAGAAAGAGAGAGAGAGAGAGAGAGAGAGAGAGAGAGAGAGAGAATGCTTTGGTGTAGGAATCAAGATGGGGTTGACAAACAAGATGAGGATGACAACGGCGACGGGAAGAGACGGAGCCTGAAAGGGGAGACAAAAGTAATCAAATTTCACAACAAAAAGACAGAAATGCCTTCTTGTAAATTTTTCATCCAAAACTCTAACTAAAACTAATTATTCACATTATTATAAACATAGTTAATAATTAAATTACAAATTAGTTTAGTATTTGACTCTGATTTATGTTTAATTGAATTAGTATTTGATTAAGTTTGAAACTAGATGAAAATTTGGTAAAAAGAGAGTATTAATAGAGGAAAGAGAAAGCAAATAAGTGTAGGAAAGAAATAGATGGTCATTTAATGTTTATCATATAGGTTTTTCTTTGAATCTTTCTCAAATAAGAAAATTGGTTATTAATTGAAAGAGAGAGAAGTTTTGAAGTTGTCAATAATCCCATCTCTATCATTAGCTGTTTGTCATCGAGAAAATTTTTAGATTTAAATTTAGATCTGATTCTTCACCGAGATCCAATACTTATAATGAGTGAAAAATCTAAAATCCTCGAGATATTGATTTCTGATTATGTATCAATAGTAAATAGCAATCTCAATTAAACAATCAAAGACAAATCGACACAACGATTTTAACGTGGAAAAATCACAATTGCAGCGCCTCCAATTGTGAAAAAAAAAAAAAAGCACGAACCAAAACTACAAAACAATCCACTAAGAAGATAAAAAAGAATTACACAAGTGTACTCTCAATTATCCAGGAAATCCACACCCAAATTGAACCAACCCCAATGTGCCTCTTCCGCCACCGTCTTCACCTTGTAATTGTCTTGTCCAATGCTTGAATCCATAACGCCGATGTCGAATCCACGACGATGAGCCACTCCAGAATCCACCAAAGCTTCAAACCCAAATTCCACAGAATCCACCAAAGAACAACTTTCTCTTTTTTGAATAAAACAAAATAAACAAACCCTTTGATATAATCTACTTAATTCATGATATAAACTCTCACAGATATCAAAGGAAACAAGCAAAGAAGCTCCAAATGAAAACCCTAATACCCAAGAAGAAGATTTGAAAGTTGTATCCTAAAAACTAAATTAATTGCAGATTTATAGAAAATAGAACCGCGATCTCTGCTCGAGCGCAAGAATGGACGCTCGAGCGATCAGAATAAAATGTGTGTTTCAGAACAAGTATCTACGCTCGATCGCAGGAAAGGCTGCTCGAGCATAAAAATACAACTCCTAGTACTTTTGTAGGCGAGTGATACTTTTGAAAGGATTGCATCTTTGCTCAAGCGCACAATCGACCGCTTGAGCAGTCAAACAACTTCAACTGCAATTTTTCTTTTTGCTTCGGGGGTGCTACCCTTCGACCCCGCTAGCTCGATCCCCGACATAGTCAGCGAAGTGGCAAACATGATAGAATTAAGATCACAAACTCCTCTGCATAGGCACAATTCGGGTTGGATTTGCATCTAAATATTCATAGCCTTACTAAAAGATCGAATACAATTACAATTGAAATGAGTTTTGTCAAATGGGATTGCCAATTACAAAAACCTAACAACATGCTTTCATATGCTTCAGTCCAGAATTTTTATTTTGTAATGTAGAGGTAGGAATTAAGGTACCACAACTACCAGTTGTGATAATAAATGAACCATGAAAGAGATTGGTAATATTTGTTTGGTGGTGATTGTTTTGATTTTATTTTGTTTTATTTTTATTTATTTATTTTTTGTGTTGCCATAATGCCTCTTTGTGTAGAGGCTTCCTCATTTCATGGAGATTTTCTTGTCCATGCGTGGAGGATTATTTTTGTTCCTACGTGGAGAAGCGTATTCTCCTTATGTAGAGGTTCTTTTTATCCATTTAAAATATATTTTGTACTCTGATATATTTTATTAGACAACATATTGTCGGATATGTAATATAAATCTCTTGCTTTCCTATAAGAGAGAGAGAGAGAGAGAGAGAGAGAGAGAGAGAGAGAGACTTTTTGAAAGGAGCTTTGAGGCTAAAAAGGGGACAATCACAAAAACAAATAAATAAATAAATAAAACCTACTCAAGGTTTTAGCCTTATAACAAAATAAATTATACGTTGTCAATTTAAATCTGTATCTATTGAAATTTATTTATTTTTTAAACCTAAACCATTCGCTTACTTTCGTTAAGTAAAACTAATGTGGAAAAAAAAAGAAGAAGAGTATTTTAATTATTAAGTTCAATATAAATATACATAAAATGTCTAAAATATATATATATATATTTATTGAATTTAATGACTAAAATATTTATTATTCATTGATTTTTAATAACGAAAATAGGCAAATGGTTTAGATTAAAAAGAAATTTAAAGTGTGGGGTTTAAATTAATAAGATTAAAAATTCATGATTTATTTAGTTATAAAGTTCAAATTCTAGATTGTTTTTATTATTATATATATATAATTTTTTTGTAATTTCTTCAAAAAAAAAAATGAAACCTAACTTAACAAAACACTTATCCATACGATAATAGTCACATTACTTGAGTTTTGAATACTTAATAATACTATATTATATAGTCTTGTTGGATAATAAAACGTTGATAAAATTAACTAGACAAATCATGGTACATATTTTAATGTGAGACTACTCATTCAATGGTGGAGTGCGATTTAGAGGTGTTTTGGGAACTTCGTAAAAAAATTAGATTTTTAATTTTTTAGTAAAAAAAAATCACAAAAATGCTAACTTTTTTAGCCGAAAAAAGTTACAAAACGTCAAAAAAGTCAAAAAATTAGCTTTTAACCAACTTTCCTAATCACCTTTTAGCTGCAGTCAATAGACACAGTCGCTGAGGTGGTCTAATGTGACTCCTCTATGGAATTAATACCAGAGTAATATTATATGATTAATTAGTATATTAACTAATGTATTAACAGATGATATGTCATAATTTTAAATATTTTGAATATTTGTAATTTGTATAAAGGTGGGGTTAATAATAATGATATAACACTAATTGATATACTAGTTAGTATATTAATTAGTGTATGTAGCACTACGGTTAATATCACCACCATTATACAAGGAAAATTTTAGGGACCCACATTTATTCATTCAAAAAATTTTAAGTGAGTAATTGTATGATAAAAATTAAATATATATATATAGTTTAAAATTTATATATAAAATTAATTTGAATTACAAAATAAAATTTTTAAATCATTCCTGAATTAATAAAGTTGGGTTTGTAATATTACTCAATTGTATTTAATAGAATGATAAAAGAGCTCTTTGACTTTTGTGTTCTCTATTCAATGAGAAGTTATTATATGATTTTGGAATTCCACATCAGTATTGTGCTTGACCAATGAGAACAATACATGAGAAAAAAGATTCACAAAATAAGGAGTAATTTTGAGAATTTTGTCAACAACTGTCGCATTATTTAAAATTTTATTGATTGGACACATCTCATTAATATGATAACTTGATATACCTAACTTATTGAATAATTTCTCCTCTGTCGATTGAATAATTTCTTATCTTGAATAACTTTCATGTTCTAATTTCCTCTCACTCATTTATCGTAGTCTCTCTCCCTCTGAGCTACTATCTTAAATAAAAGAAGATCCCTCCAGTCTAAAATCTAGACTACCGGGCACTGTTTGAGACTCTCTCTCTTTCTCTCACAACTATTATTTTAATTAAAAGAAGATTCCTCCAGTCCAAAATCAAGATTGGCGGGCGCTATTTGAGACTCTGGCCCCACCACGGGCCTTATTTTGATGATCCGAACAGTTTATTTTGTCAATTACTTCATATATTTCATCCACACAAAAAATTAGATCGATTGAATAGTTATAACTTGTTTAATTTATTACGCTTATCATCAAAAAAATGTGTGATTTATTTTTAAAAAATACAATTGTCATCTATTTTTTTTTTTTGGTAAAAAACATGATAAATTAAAGAAGTTATAGTTATTAGATCGATCTATTTTTTTTTTTTTTTTGTAGATGAAATACACAAAATATCCGATAAAATGAACGGTTAAGATCATCGAAATGAGAGCTGTGGTGGCCCCCACAAGCCCAAACAGTGACCTCTAGTTCAAATTTTGAATCGAAGGGATCTGCCTCCATCTTAATTTTCCACATCTTTAATGGCGTTTTAACTTTTCTACTTTAAATTATAAATTTATATCAATATAAATATTTTATTAACGAATTGTCTCTTAAATAGATGAAAGTTTGACATGTGACTTACACATGATATTTCAAATGAAATGTCTAAAATGATGAAAATAAAAATAAATAAATAAATTGGTACATTTTTTATTTTTGTCTTTAGGGAACTTTTTAAAATATCTTCATAAATATTCTTTCTCTGTTTGGTTTGGCTTTCAAAATTTGTTTGTTTGTTTCTTTATTATTATTATTTTTAATTTTCTTCTAAAAAACTAAAACTTATTTTAGTGAGAAAATATTAATAAAACAAAAAATATTCATCAGTTTCATAGTTTTATCCTTTTTTTTTTTGGACGGCAAACATAAATTTTAGAAAATTTAAAATATATTTTGAGTGTTTATTTGTCAAACTATATTTTATGAAAATCAAATAAAAAAAAAAATTGGCTTTTAAATGCATATAAATTAGATGCACGTAAAAGTTTTAAAAAAATTAACTGAAAAATGAAAAAATTCATTAAAGATACACACACACACACACACACACACACACACACACACAAAAAAAAAAAAAAAAAAAAAAAAAAAAAAAAAAACGCACTCAACAATAGTTTTTAAAAACTAAACCAAACAGATTGATACTATCATTTTGAACATTCCATTCGGGATATCATATGTAAGTCACATGTCAAATTTTAATCTATTTAAGAGACAAATTTTTAATAAAATATTTATATTGATATCTATACTATATATTAAGTAAAAGGAGGTTTTTAACCCCAAGCTTTGTTGGAGCTCCAATCTCCCAATCTAAATTTCTTGATTTTTTGATTTAAAAAAAAAAAAAAGCCTTAGCATTTATTAACTTCTCCCAACTCCCAAATCTTACCCTCATAATAACACTTTAATGCATTAAGAACAAGCATAAAAAAATTATTTGAAATCCAACACATATGAATTCCTTGAAAAGTCTCAACAGATATGATTATTATCCCTCATAATAACACTTTAATGTATTAAGAACAAGCATAAAAAAAATTTCTTGAAAAGTCTAACACATATGATTATTATCAAAATATTAAACTTTAACATAATATAATAAAAAAAGAAGACATTTAATCTCTTGAAAAGTCCAACACATATGATTATTATCGCAATTTAAGAAAAATGGGGTTTAAAAACTTTAATATAATATAAAAAGGAAAAAAAAGAGACATTTAAAAAAAAAAAAAGACATTTAAAAATCGCAATTTAAGAAAAAGGGGGTTTCTAAACCCCAAGCCTTGTGGGGGCTCCAATCTTTCAATCTTAATTTTCTAAATTTTTTATTTAAAAAAAAAAACCTCAGCATTTTTTGATTTGGTCAAAATCCTCTGCTCAGCATTTATTAACTTTTTCCAATCCAGATGCCTGTATTTATTGATTTGGTCAAAATCTTTGATTAGCATTTAAAATCCTCTTATACAAATAATTACAGATATAGTCCGTGCATAGTTACTGCAGTAGCCTTTTTAATTTCTCCTGTACACTATGGTTAGTGATAAGATTGTTAAATTATTTTTATAAAAAATCTTACAAAACATAATTTATATATTAAAAAAAATTAAAACAAATATAAATATTTATAATTATCTCGTGCATAGCACGAGTGACATGCTAGTAAATTTATAATTTAAAGTGACAAGTATATCATTCTTTAACTGTTGGGATAAAGTTATATTGGGTCAAGAGGAGGTAAAGTAATATAGGACAATAATTGAGAGAAATAAATGGTAAGTTATCGTAGAAATAAATAAGAAACATCAAAAATAAATAAATAAATCTAAAACTAAAACTAAAAGTGGAAGTGTGGTTGAGTTCGAAAAGGGAGTAATTAATGATAGAAGAGAAAAGTCAAAAAATTCTTTTAACACACTTTTAATGCAATCGTTTAATGATAGTGCTATTCACTACAAGAAAAAGGACACACAGTGACGTTTTTTTCTATGACGTTTTTCAAAAACGTCGTGAAATCTGTCCAAATTTTTCAAATTCGAAAAAAATTAAACTAAACCATCTCTCGTTTTGTGCCTCGGTTATTTCTTTTAAACAGTGGCTCAACTCAAGGCTATGACATTCTTCTATTCAGATTGAACAGAGGCGTGACTTCAGAAAGAGAGAGAAATCGAGGCATCGGATCTTCGAGGCGTCGGATCTTCGATCTCCATCAATTCTTCAGTTGTTTGATCTAAAAAATCTTGTTCTACTCGTGATTTGAGCGTATATCTCCGTGATTGTTCGAATCCCTATGATCTAAATCGATCTAGGGCTCAAGGTTAGGGTTTTCTGATATAGATTTGCTACATTCACACAAGATCTATAAAATTTCATGGCTAAAACTAACAATTTGGAATTGCTTTCTCTCAATTTAGTTGATTTCCAGCTTTTTTTTTGCTTTTGTTTTGTTTTCTCTTTTCATTTTTGTTCCTTTATTTCTAGTCCTTGTGTGGAAAACTCTTCTCTTTCATCAGATTGAGCAGTAGCAATGGTGAATCGATTTATCTAGGGTTTCAAGTGCGGTGTTAGTGTCTCTAATCATGTACGGGACAACCAGGTGGCATTGAATGTGGATCGTTGGTAACAATGAGTAGAAGCTCAACGATGAAGAGATGAAGATCTACTCTCTTTAAGATCAGATCTGTTCTCTCTCTCTCTCTGATCTGCTAACATGGTAATATCATATCTACTTTGTCTCTCTTTAGTCCATTATTTTTCCTTTTTTTTGGAATCTCATTTTGGCATTTCTTGCTTTCTAACTCTCCTAATAATCATTTCGGTGTAGTTCCCATGTAAATTGATAAACTTTCATCTTGGTATGTTCTCCGAGTTTCCTTTTTTTTCAAGCTGCTACACATGAGTGGTCCTGTTATTGACTACTTGTGCAGATTGCCAAGAAAAGAAAGGCATTTTCTTGATTCATATCTTTAACTATTTTCTCCCTCTGGATATTGATAATATAATAAATTTGTTTGGCTTTGTTGCAATTATATGTTAATTGAATATGAATTGTTGAACTTGTTGGGTATGTTTTTTTTTCCCCTCACTATTTCAAAGGGGAAAAAGAAGGGAGGAAAAATGGTATGTTTTAAGTTGTAGATTTATATGCATTAAGATGTTGGGTAATTGTCTAATTGATGATGTTTCTATTGATTGGGTAAACAAGTATAACAAGTTTGAAGCCTAAACAAAGCTATGGGAAGGACAACAACTAAGGAGCCTTTTTGATATGACTTGTGCCCGTATTTATCTTGATTATAAGTTAGTATGATGTTGGTCACTAATAATTTTATTTTATTTTTGCCACTGAACCTGTAGAATCCTATGATGTAGTGGTTGTTGGTGTTGGGCTTGCAAGTATGTATTGTTAGACTTTCTTAGATAGTTGATTGTCCAATTTGTCATAACTGTTTTGATATTTGTAAAATGTAATATTCTCTTCCCGATTGACCCAAAAAAAAAAAAAAAAACACTATAAAATCAAATCACTTGCGCTGCCTAAAAGGGGGGCATTTATACAATTTTTATGATTGAAGGATCCAAGTTTAGGGTTTTTCAGTTGAGGGTCAAGTGATGTTGAATGATAATTGAGACGGTGTCCGTATAATTAACCCCTCTAGATAATAGAAAAATATCTCCTTGTGGTTTTCTGATGGTAAATTTGAGAATGAAGTTTTGAGACTTGATCTCTCAACTGTAAGCTGTAAAAATTGCACTCAAATTTGTTTGGCAACTTGTTCTCAAACACTCCATCACTGCTATCTACAAGCAATCCTATAGGATTTGGTCAAACAACTGTAAGTCACTCTTAAAATTCATAATTAAGTTTCTCTGTGTGGGAATGTTTAAGTAGTTGATATTTTAGGGGTGATAGTTGGAACCTAGGTTGCTTGCATGGACATGACGTATGATGTATTGGATTCAGAAAATTGATAAGTTTTGATATGTAGACATGTTGGTATTTCCAACTAATGTAGTGTCCAAGTACAGTATCTATAAAATGTTTTAGCGCATATTTTTGCACTCCATATATGCCAATATGCACCATATGGGAAAAATGGCTTTCCATCTTCATTGATTTTCATTTAAAAATTTCTTAGAAATTGTACCGTGTACTTCATAGATGAAAATTGTTAATCTCCATGCAAAGGAAACTTCTTACATGAAGCTGTAGAGTGACACTTGCCTGGACATGTCTGATATTGTTACATTATAATTTATAGGCATCTCATTGTTGTTTGTTCTTAAGAATCTGATTTCTTCGTGTTTTAGTTTTTGAGACCTCTATATTCTTTTGTCGATATGGATTTAATTTCTTCTCTTCTTCAGCCCTCACTTTGAACACCTTTCCAGTCTGTTCAACCTGCTCAGACAACAGGTTCTTTTGGGTTTGGCAACTTTGGTCAAACACAAGCAGGTACTTGGTATATTTAGTGTTTAACTACCTTTTCTGTAAATCTTCAATATTTTTATGGCTGATTTCCCCCTGCCCCCCTTTTTCTTTGGTGCCTTAATGTAGCTGGTACAAGTGGTTTTGGAGGCATGCCAAGCATTTTTGGTCAGAGTACTTTTGGAGAATCGTACGTTCTTCCCTTTTTTGTTTTGTGGTCATGGACAATTCCTTTTTTTTCATATGCGCACATCAATGACACAGGATGGCTTAGTTTTTTTATGTGCGCGTTATGTCACAGTTTTATGAGCATTCAACATTATTTCCTTACTTGTTATTTTGGCCCAGCCCTTGGGTTAGCACTTAAACTGTCATCGTGTGAAATTTTGCTTAATTGTGCATCAATTTCTACTTTTAAGCCTTGTTTTGGTACTTTATGTGACTCTGGTTTGTTTGTAACATGTCTATTACTCAGGGCTCTGCAGGATGCGGTAGTAGAAAAGTGATATGATATATATATATATTTTTTTTACTTGACTTGGAATATAGCCCTTGATAAAGCCGAATGATGAAAATTTATCCATGTAGCTAACCTCACTTACACAAGACTTTTGGTTTGGTTTGGTTTAGCTGGTATTTTTTTTCACAATCTTGTTGCTCAATCAAAGTGAGTCCTTATATTGATTTAAATTGTTAGTTTGGATGACTTTTGGATTATTTTTGGCCTTATGGATGCTACTTTCCCCTTATAATGCTTTGGTAGATCTTGGGCACATTCATAAAGAATGTTGGTGTTTCAAACCTGATACTTTAAAATTTATTTGGAATGAATGTGTTTTTTATACCACTTCTTTCTTTGTGGTCTTGAGCATGGTATATGATACTTCTTAAGTTCTAGACTTGAAGCATATCATTCCCCCATCCCAACCAAGAGGGAGGGAGAGAGGATGGAACAAATAGATATAGGTTTTATTCATATTGACAGTTAATTGTGTTTTCCTGTCAAAATTTAGGCTTCATTGCCTATTGCTGAATCTTAAAGCATTGCTCTTTACGTTCAGGTAAAATAGCTGAAGCTGTTTCCATTTCTTTGAATGGCTCTAGTGCAGAGGATAAAGATAGTAAGTAATCAGTTGTGCATAGTTTTATATATTAACTTTCCAGTTATTGCTGACTTGTTTTATTTTTTGTTCTTTAATCTTCTGTGGTGGAAATAGTTTCAGTCTTTCCTTTTGTAGTTGTCAGTAGTCATTCTGCATTAATGTAGGAAAGAGATTGTTCAAATTTCAATGTGGAGGACATAGACAAGGTTACATAGCATTGATTTTTTAGCACAGGAACTTGGACATGAGATTGATGTAGTTCTTGATTGTTCTTTCATTGGAATCTATACTCTGTTTTCTGAATCTATAACTCTGTCACATATGTATCTGATTTGATTGATTTCTGAATCTATCACCCTGTCATATAGGTAGATAACTAAATTAGTTTTTTTATTTTTATATTTTTATGAAGACTTTCAAAGTGAAAATTTCTAGAACTCAAGAATTATCTTGCGTGTGTCTCTTTGATCATTTTTGGATTAAGATTGCTTTATCAGTGCATTAATTAATTCTTTTGTTCTATGCCTGATTGGATTCTTGATCATGCTTTTGCAATTAGGTTTACCTACATTCATATTTGTACAGTTTTTATGGAATTTTTCTTGACAACTGTTGTCAGTGACAAACTTCTTGATTTTGATTTGAGAGTAGTATCCGAAAAAAAAAAGATATTTTAGAAATGATCTCTTTGTAGCTTTGCTTTTCTATCATTTTTTATTTTGCACAGATTGTCTCATTGTGTCTATGTCTGTGCGTGTGCTTTTATTTGGAACAAGTTGAATCCCCTTTAAATTATGTCTTTCGGAACAAGACAATTGATATTTCTCAACTCGAGTTCAAGAATAAGTTGAAGAGCAACTTCAACGGTATCAAATGCAGTTAGAGTCGAAGATGAATGACGTAATGGAGAAACAAATTCAAGCTATACATGCAGATTTTCAGTCACGAATTGAGATTTTGGAATCTCAATTGCAAGCTGCGAGCGTGCCCGTTGCACCAGCTATTGCACCCTCGAACCCATTACACAGGCAGCATGTATTTTCATTATTTTTACTAGTTATTACTTTAAATTGCCCAGAGCTACTATACAACTTAAGCCTCTTATTGAATGATAGGTTGTTGATTAACTTAGTAGTCATCCCACTGTTCGGCCAATGTCACATCAACAACAATCTCATGCATTTTCATCCCAAGAGGTGAGCAATCATTTAATCAAAGTTTTTTTGACAATACAATATCTTATTAATTAAAATACTTGTTTTGATTAAATATAGGTTCACCTTTCAAAGAAAGAGAAGAAGAAGAAGAACTAACAAGGTAAAAGTACTAACATCACTAGTTTTCTAATAATCTACAAATAATTAACTCAATTGTGACATTGACGTAGCCATAGGTGTAACAATTTAATGGCAACTCCTCAACCTGCAAAGTGTTCACCAATTCTAACATTCACACCAACCAAATCTGAACATGCTGCGTATTTAAGCTGATAATAATATTAATAAATCAATAGTGTTAAAGACATGTTAGGCAAATGCTTTTTTGAGTTGAGAATGATGTTATACAAGTACTTCTGTAATTTTATGGCTCTAAAACAGTAAATTTAATTCTAAGAACAGAATCAGGAAATCCAGAACTAACCAAACCAAACTAAACCTTGTGTACCAGTCAAGTGGGGTCAGCTGCACCTGAATGAATCTTTTTTTTGCCATTCTACTCTATTAAAGAATATATGCTTAGTTAAATTAAAGAAGTTCAAGTGCACTATTTTAGGGATGACATGGAAGCATAATAGATCTTTCAATGTTGTGTTCTAATAGTCCTTTTATTTTTATTTTTTTTTAAAGTTTTTCATTTATTTTGGAAATTTTTGTGTTTGGTGCAGATTCTAATTACAGTAGGACTACTCCTTTCTTAAATCATATGTAAATTACTTGTCATTTTTCTCCCCTTTTTATTTGAATGTTATTTTGTCTGTCCAACTTGTGACCATATCTATTAAAGTGATGATGGAATCAGGTTGTGAAGAGGTATGCTGTCAATATAAGAGTTTTATACCTTAAATTATAAATTTTATTATGACAATTAGTCCTTCTTGCTTTCTCATCTCTTTGTGCCTAAAGCTGAAACCGAATACTGTTCTCCACGACACAGTGAGAGAGAGAGCTGATCTATAACTTAAAGTAGAAGAAAATCTTGGATTCTTTAACTCTATAATAGTTAAATTTATTTTCTTATATATATATTTTTTGGGAGCCGCCGGAGGGGGGGGGGTGTTTGAATTTATATAACACTTGTTCATATACATTGTTTTTAAGTATCAAGTGGCTTTCACAAGTATGGTTTATTCTTCTTCTCCTACACTGTGTTTGGAAAGTGTCTAAGAAAAAGAAATAGTGTTGTGAGAATGTCCAACACACGTTATCAAACATGGTACTTATTGCATCTTAGTTTATCTATGTAGTCCTCAATTTGCTAGATAATTATATACTAAATTTTCCTAGGTGGAAAACATACTCAATGCTATAAAGAACTAGATAAATTATGTGGGTACAATTAGTTGAGAAATTACTAGTAGTTTTAGATTTATGCAAACTATAGGGCAGTACCATAGTATTTGAATGGCTGCTTTAAGATGGCAACTTCTTTGAAAAACTTGAGTGTAAGAAAAGTGCTCATATGGGAAGGTTATGTGGGTACAATTAGTTGAACCTAGGTGCTTCAATCTAAAAGCTTGAGAGGATTTCAATCTTGCAGAACTTTAAGGAAATGTTAAATTATGGTATTTGTATGGATATTATAATCAGCCTGGAACTTAAGAGTGCTGAATTTGATGATATCTTTATCTACTAGTTTTTTTTTTTTTTTTTTTTTAATATATCAGTTGGAGGATACATCTCTTCTTTGAAGATGTATTTTCAGAATAATTATGAATCAGGAAGAAATATGTGAAGACAAAGAGCGTGATAAACCAAGACAAGATTAATGGAAGCTTTAAGATTGGCTTCACTTGCACTTTAATAACTGTTGTGCCAAATTGCAATCTATATCAAGTTCATTTGTATTGGGTGTAAATTCTTCAATTTGTGTTTATTTTGATGAATTTGATTGCATTTTATGTTCTGATGCAAGCATGTAGAAAAGTGATGACTACAGCTTCTATGCTAAAACATGATTTTTGGATATATGTTAGTTTGTGGTTAATGTTAAAACATGATTATTGGATTTTGGATATGTTATTTTGTGGGTAATGATGATTGGATATTAATTGAATGAGAAACTGAATTAATGCTTCATTTGTTATTTGAATGGGAGTTATTATTTTATATCTTAGTTTTATTACAGGTATTTGAATGGGAGTTGGATATTAATTGAATGAGAAATTGAATTAATGCTTCATTTGTTATTTCAATGGGAGTTATTATTTTATATGTTAGTTATTTTATATTTATTACAGGTATTTGAATGGGAGCTGGATATTAATTGAATAAGAAAATGAATTAATGCTTCATTTGTTATTTGAATGAGAGTTAATATTTTATATGTCAATATTATTACAGGTATTTTTTTAATTCAATCAAATAAAATTAGCACAAATTTTTTTTAAAAAAAAGGGGGATATGACGGCGTTTCTACAAACGCCTTCTAAACCATAAATACTAACGGTCATACTTTTTAAAGCAGATACGACGGCGTTTCGAAAATGTCGCTAAATATCGTTGGTGACGTCAGCGGGTATATTGTAGGACATTTTGCAGCGTTTTTTAAAATGCCGCCTATACTAATATCACGGCATTTTGAAAACGTCACAAAGCTACAACGACGGTCGCATCTTCGACGTTTGGTACTAAACGCGACAAAATGAATTAGCGGCATTTTTGATAGTTATAGAGGCATTTTTTAAACGCCACTAAAAGTCTAATTTCCAGCAGTGATTAGTGCCAAGTACACTGAATTGCGTCGATGATAGCAGCAAATCAAGTTATGTGAGCATAAAAATCAAGTTATGTGAAGCCATTTAGCAAAGTAGCACAAGACAAAGAGAACATTTAAAAGGAAATGGGTATCCAATACAAAATTCCTTTTCCTTTTCTTTCATTCCCATTCCTCTTGTTTGTCTTATTCACTATTCCATCACAACACTGCACTCCAACTGATACTTTAACACAATCCCAACCAATCTCAGTAGGACAAACTCTCATCTCCTCTGGCCAAATCTTTGAGTTAGGTTTCTTCATTCCAAGCAATTCCAATAAGCAATATGTTGGGATTTGGCACAAGAACATACCAATACATGATCGAAAAGTCGTATGGGTGGCAAATAGAGAGAATCCACTTACAGTTATAACAACAGACTCTGCCTCTTCCAGTCTAACAATTGGTAAAGATGGAAATCTGAGACTACTTGATGGCATGAACAACACTGTCTGGTTGACAAATGTTTCTTCTGTCCATTCCAATAACTCAATTGCAGTTCTTTCAGATAGGGGAGACCTTACTCTTAAAGATAGTGTCTCTGGATTGATCTTGTGGGAGAGCTTCAACTATCATTGTGACACTTTTTAACCTGGCATGATGGTAGGAATGAATACTGTTAAAATAAGTTGAGAGAGAGAAAGAGAGAGAGAGAGAGAGAGAGAGAGAGTCTCTATGTAAAATGTATTATTTAAAAACAATGTACATGATCTCCTTGATATTGGAGAAATCATAGCTATCTAATCATACATACGTATCTATCTATATAGATATACATGGTCTATCAGATTAACAGCTATCTAAACATATCTAAACATATAGATATATATTAATAGCCCCCCTCTAACTCAAGGAGGATAAACATCAACCAACTGGAGTTTGGAAACAAGTTCAATGAAGTGGCCAGGAGGATGAGCTTTGGTGAAGATATCAGCAGGTTGATCAGCAGAAGAGATTAGATGTAGATGAATAGTGCCATGAGTGAAATGTTGGCGAATAAAATGACAGTCAATCTCAATGTACTTGGTGCGATCATGAAAAACATCATTGTGAGCAATCTGAATAGCACTCTGATTGTCACAATAGAGGTCAGTAGCACCAGAGGGGGTAACATCCATGTCAGCAAGAAGCCAATGAAGCCAGAGAAGCTCCTAAGTAGTATCAGCAAGAGCACGGTATTCAGCTTCTGTACTTGAACGAGCAGTAAGAGATTGTTTCTTGCTGCACCAAGAAATAAGAGAATCGCCTAAGAAGAAGCAAGAACCTGTAGTAGAGTGGCGGTCAGTAGGATCCCCAACCCAATCAGCATTGGAGAAGGCACGAAGCTGAAGAGATGAGTGGGCAGAATAATGAAGACCATGAAACAAGGTGCCTTTGAGATAGTGAAGGATACGAACTAAAGCATCATAATGAGGTGTAAGAGAAGCCGACATGTACTGGCTGACAATATAGACAGCATAGGCGATGTCAAGACGAGTAGCAGTGAGATAGACAAAGCTGCTAACCAGCTGATGATACAGAGTAGCATCAGAGAGTAGGGTGCCATCAAGAGGAGTAAGATGACTCTGAGTCTCCAATTGAGTGGAGGCAGTCTTGCAATCTGTAAGACCGGGACGAGCGAGAAGATCGGAGGTATACTTGTCTTGGGAGAGAAATGAACCCATGGAATCATAAGAGATTTCAAGACCCAAGAAATAACTGAGAGGACCAAGGTCTTTCATCTCGAAATGATGGCTAAGAAACTGTCATGACCTGAACCCGCCCCTATGGATTAAGGTCATAACCGGCCAGTAATTAAGGGATTACCTGCGGCCTCAAACTAAATAAAACATATCTTATCAGAGTAGATGGGCCAAAACGGAAGCAAACTTACATATTGTTTATAGAGCTGTGCTTACATGGTATAGCAAAATCATTCTAAAAGTATTTCATAATAACTCACACATACTCATAGAGTTAACTTATATCCAAAAACTTTCAATTATTCAGTCAGCCAAACAAAACTTATATACAAAGGTGATTCAACGTTTTCGCCAACATAGCAAAAATATAACAAAAGAACAAAAGGGCGAAAACAAGTCTCGTGCGTGAGACATATGGGCTGACTCCTCAAAACTTTGATTGTCTCTCACATACTTCACTGAGGCTGGGTTTGGACAACTCTTGGCTCACCTACATACACATGAATGAGAGTGAGCGAAAGCCCAGTGAATAATATCAAATAAAGAAGATACATGAATGAAGGTCGAAACAGATATACATATATCAGATGGCCTTGGGCCTATTTATGGTTTTATCTAGTACATTAGACGGCTTTAAGCCCGAGCATATCAAACAGCCTCTGGCCCATTTTATTCATGTCCGACGGCCTTTGGCCCAATCATTCATGTTCGACGGCCTTTGGCCCAATCATTTGTGTCCGACGGCCATTGGCCCAATCAATTATGATAAACGGCCTTTGGCCCAATCGTGTGGTATAACGAATATTTATCCATAATTCAAACAAACTTATGAACTCAAATAGGAGTAAGTAATTGGACAAATAACATACTTTAAAACATCTTTACTAAGATATTACTCACAGTGATCCGCTGGATGATTTGCCCTTGTGCTTGACCCTACACATTTCATAGACATAATGGGTCGTAAGCAATTCAATCCGTTGTAAATTCATATATTCTTCTTAGGCCTCTTTCATATCTTCTTAATCCATTCACAATGCTCAATGCATGCCTAAGAGTGCTGAGAAATGAAAGAGAACGGAAAATGAAACACAAAACAATCTTTTCAAAGTTTCTGAAATAGGGATCCCCGCTCGAGCAGACCCCTTTTGTTTACAAAAGTACTGGTTGCCTCATTTTTGCGCTTGAGCGTGACTTCAGACGCTCGAGCTGAGAGTCGAAACATGTGACTGACGCTCGATCGTGACTCTCCCTGCTCGAGCGGACATAAATTTCTGCAAAAGTTTTGGGAACTAACATTTCACACTCAAGCGGCGATTTCCTCGCTCGAGCGGACATGCCAAATTTTGGAATTTTCAGAATTGTTCTTGAAGTTCAAACTCAATGTTTAAAGGTTCAAAACTCATGTTTTTGACACAAAAGCAGGGAAGGACATCATATAACACAAGAACATGAGTAATTTGGAACCAAATGACAAAAATCATGGTCCACCTCATAAATTATCTTGAATTCTATTCATAATTTTCAAAACCCATGTACTTAACTTCATACAAATTCCATATCCTTATCTATCATGCATGCATGTCAATTCTTGACTTTATCTCTATTTCAAATGATACAAATGACACTTATAATCATGAAACTCATGAAAATTATGCATGCATGTGAGATTTGGTGCTCAATTCTTCTTGTTCAACATGATTCATGTTTGAATGTATAAAATCATGGCAATTATGCACATGCATGCACATACAAGCTCCAAATTCATCAATTTCAACTCAAATTATGTTCTTGATCACCATCTAACTTGAATTCACAAAATTACAACCTCAAACTCATGAATTCATAACCAATTACTCACCTAGAAGCTCAAATCTTCCAAATTATGGTTAATTCTTAAGTTAAATTTCAAGATTTCCAAGCTTCCTGATCAAAGCTTCAATTGCCTTCACTCTCTCTCTCTCTAACCAACCCTCTCTCTCTCTCTCTCTCTCTAGAGTGATCCCAGCCAAAGGAGAGGAAATGAGCTCAAAACATTGCTCATAAATACAAATAGGCCACTTATATATGTTGGCCTAATCAAATTTGATTTAGGCTAAGTAATTGAGCTTAATTTAATTGTTCTGAATCTAATTATTTTGTTCCGAATGAGTTTTCAATTAAATTTCATCATAGGCTCTTAAAATTACGTCAATCACAATGGCATAGTCAATTTCGGTTTCTGTGGCCGATAATGTCTTCAATTTTTAGTTTATAACAGCAAGTTAAACAGATTTTCCTACGATGAACATATATAAAGCCAAAATCACATATAATCATATAAATGGCACCCAAAATCATATTAAACACATAATCAGAATCATAATTAAGATTGATTAGCATAATACGGAACAGGGTTATCACAGAAACTACTTGAGGCGAAGAATACCATCCACATCATCACCAGTGATAATCATGTCATCTATATAAAGCAGAAGTAGGGTGGTCTCTTGAGTAGTTTTCCTCACAAAAAGAGTAGTATCATAAGAACTAGAGGTGAAACCACAATCATGAATAGTAAAGCTGAACTTGGCAAACCAAGCTCGTGGGGCTTGCTTAAGACCATAAAAGGAACGTTGAAGTTTGCATACCTTATGAGACGAATAAGTAGACCCAGGGGGAGGTTGCATGTAGACCTCCTCTAGAATATCACCATTAATGAATGCATTTTTCACGTCCATTTGATAAAAGGTCCCATTGACGGGTGGCAGCAACAGCAATCAAGTTGTGAACAGAGGTGAGACGTGCAACAGGAGCAAAGGTCTCCTCATAATCAATACCATATTCCTGGTTGAAGCCTTTAGCAACAAGGCGGGCTTTGTATCTCTCAATAGAGCCATCAGAGTGTGTCTTGATTTTGTACACCGATTTGCAGCCAATGGTAGTCTTGCCAAGGGGAAGATCAACAACATCCCAAGTATGAGTTTTGTCTAAAGCCTGCAATTCATTAGTCATAGCATGCTGCCAAAGAGGATTAGAGCAAGCCTCACGATAGGAGGTAGGTTCACGAGTAGAAAAAGTAGTGGAACCAACAATATAATCACAAAGACGAGTAGAAGGTTGTGTTACCTGGTGTGGGTGTGTGGAAGAGAGAGAAGCCAAAGGGCATAGGAGAGACTCAATAGGAGGTGAGGAGCCCGAGGGAACGAGAGCAGGACCAGCAGAGCGAGCAGGCTCACGGGAAAGGCCTGTAGGCAAGGATGTCTTTAAAGGTGTAGACAGGGGCCTTGTATCAATCTCATTAGAAAACAAATCTGCGGAAGGGTTAGTAAAAAATAGAGAAGGGGAAGGAGTGGACAAACGGAATTGGGAGAGGGACGAAAACATTTTGTGTTCCCAAAAAACCACATGACGAGAGATATGGAGGTGAAGGGAGATAGGATCCTAACAACGATACCCTTTATGTTCAATACCATACCCCAAGAAGCAACAAAGACGTGAACGAGGTTCAAGTTTGTTGCGTTCACGAGGTTGAAGAAAAACAAAACATGCAGAACCAAAGACCCTAAGATTAGTGTAAAGGGGATGAGTGCCATGTAAACGCTCATAGGGAGTGTGATTATGAATGACAAGTGTAGGGATACAATTGATAGTGTAAGTAGTAGTGAAACCGGCTTCGTCCCAAAATTTTTCCAGACAAGAGGAAGAGAGAAGGAGAGCTCGAGTAGTGTTGAGAATATGCCTATGTTTTCGTTTAGCACGTCTGTTTTGTTGAGACGTGCCGGGACAGAAATGGTGAGGCTGAGTACCATGACTCTGAAGAAAACAAAGAAAATCAAAATCCTTATACTCCATGGCATTGTCGGAGCGAAAAAGCTTATTAGTTTTAGAAAATTGGGTTTGTACCATTGTAGCAAAATTGTAATAAAGTTGTTTGAGCTCAGAGTGATTTTTCATAAGAAATAACCATGTAAAATGGGAAAAATCATCTATAAAAACAACAAAATAGCGTGTACCTCCCATAGTAGGAGTAGGGAAGGGGCCCTAAATATCAGAATGAATGAGATCAAAAGGTGCAAGAGAAATCGAGTCACTTTTATTAAATGATAAAGTAGGTTGTTTGGCAAGTTGACATGACAAACAATCTAAAGTCTCAAAACTGACAGGACCTAATTGACCACTAGAAATTAAAAACTTTAACTGACCAACAGAAATATGTCCTGAACGATAGTGCCAAAGCTAAAAAGGAGATAACAGAGGAGCAGTAGTAGGAGCTGTGAACTGAGAAAAAACTGGAACATGAAGGTGAATGAGTTCATAGAGACGTCCATGCTTACAGCTGATCCCAAGAGTCCGTCCCGTTCGAAGGTCCTGCACCAAACAACCAATATGAGAAAAGGTAACAGTTAGACCATGCTCACACAATTGACCAATGGAGATAAGATTTATGGTAAGAGCAAGCATAAGATACACATGATATAAAGATAAGTGAGATGTGGACACAGAATCAACATGACTTACAGACAAAAGAGACCCGTCAGCAGTATGAATAGAAGAAACGTGAGGATGAGAAGATAGAGAAGTAAAAATAGTAAGGTCAGTGGTCATGTGATTACAACAAGCTACGTCAAGTACCAGGAAGTGTTACCTGAGGTGACAGACAAAGCAGTAGAAGGAGGAGTACCAGAAGTGAAAAGAAATTGTTAGAACATGGCCTCGACATCGGTTTAAGAAAAGACTGGAGTAGAAAGGTCTATAGGCATAGAAAAAGGTAAATCCTCTGAGGCAGTAGTAGCAGTGCGATGAACAGGCATAGACTTAAACTAACTCCTAGAGCGTTGAGAGTTGCCTCGTGAAAAATTCCCAGTGGAAGGACCATGGCAAGAGGATGAACTAGGAGAGTTACCTCGGGCTGGATTGCAGAAGCAATCTTGCTGTAGATGACCAGTACCATTCTTGTTGCAAAACCGACAAAGTCGAACTGGATAATGAACCAAAAGATGAGTAGATAGATGACTTCAATTTTGACAGTAATTGCAAGCAGTGGACCGCTGTTGTGAAGGAGAACTCTGAGTCTGGGGAGTAGTAAGAACAGAGTCCACAGGGTGTGGATGGAGAGTGTAGACCGCCTGAACTCTGCTCTGCGTGCCCCTCTTTTCAGAGACGGTGCAGATTTGTGTTCTAGCTACTACAGTTCGTACTCCTGTCACGGTTCTGAATCTAATCTCACAAAGTGCAATGTAAGACTGATAAATCACCAAAGAGTCCAAATCCGACAAATTGTTTTGGAAAATCGATTTTAATCAAAAAGCGCCAAACATGGACGACTTTGCCAGATTTAAGAGTCGCCACCTAAATATTTTGTTTTGGGAAATTTAGGAAACCCTGACTCGTGCCAAAGGCCACATGTCCGTCATCACCAAAGTTGCCTCGGCTCGGGAACTTGGGTACGAGAGGGGAAGGTCCTGAAATGAGCACCCCCACTCGCCCGATCAAAGGATTGGCCTCTACTAACATGATATGTTGTTTTTAAAAACACATGCGTTCTTATTCCGGTTTATTAGCTATCTTTACTATGTGATGCGCACAACATACAAGTATAGACTCGATCGCAAGAATTGGAACAAAACATCTCATGTTTGTTTTTCGAAAATGGTTTGAAAGTGCTACTCGCAAGTAGGCTAACGCGGATTTGCCACCCTCAAGTGGGCTTAGAAAACAACATGATTTGCTACTCTCAAGTGGGCTTAAAATGCACATTTTGATGAATTGTTCCAATTCAAGCAATGAAGCCTTCATCCACAGACATTCATGCAGTTAAACACTTAAGCAGTTAGCCTCATGGCAAGCATTCTAAACATGGCAACACTTACATGCATGCAAGGATGCTAAAGCATAAACACTTACAGCGTACTCCGAGCCAAAATAGAAACCAATTAGAAATCAATGCATGATCCTAATGATACAAGATGCCTAATGTAACGCATGCAAAATGCAACTAGAATAGACTCGACTAGCTAAGATGGCATACGAATGCAACAATTGATACATGTATTCAAATAGGTATTGAAATACAATGCAGTTTGAATGATGCCCCGAGCCCGGTGCATGCAAGACAAATGAATGATGCACACATGCAAGCATAAGTATGCTAATTGAAATATGCCCTAAACTAACCATCAAAAGCTAGTAAATAAAAGGGAGAAAGACGTGGGGTTGGAAGACATTCACACACACACACACTTATTACAACATTTTCCCTCTCGACGGAGGGTCAGAATAAATCAGCTAACTAGCTACGCTAAGCTACTTAATTACAAACTGAATTGAAACTAGCTATACTAAGCTAATTATAATATTACAAAGATGAAATAAATTAGCTAAATACATTAACTAATTAATTACAAAATCAGCAAATTAATTAGCTAAACAAAGCAGTTAAAATGGCCTCGAGGGGAGGGAGATATGCAAGCTCGATTGCCTCGCTCGGAAATCCATTGCCATGCCACCAATTGCCTCTATTTGCACGCTTTTGGACTTCTGAAAATTGTGCCAACTCCCAGATTGCTTTTGACCCATCTCAGGAACATGTTGAGGAATGATCGGCCAAAGATGGTGGCCATCGGCCTGAGTTGATGGCCATCGGCCACTTCTGATAGCCGATCGGCAGCCTTGGTGGTCGGTCGGCAGCTTTGATGGCCGGTCGGCCACTGTTTCCTGCAATTTCTCCTTTTGCTGCAACAGAGCACAAACAGGGGCATGGCAGTGTATTTGCAAGGGAATTTGTGTATCACCAGACTCCTTATCATGCATCAAGCTCAAAGGAGTGTGGTACTCGACTCTCGCGCCACCAACCGAGCATCGCAATGCACGATGGCCGAGAAGCCAAGTTTGTACAAGTCAATGAATGCACAAATAGACTCGATGAGCCTCCACCCTATCATGCACGATCAAGGGTGTCAGCGACTAAGAAATGAGGCACGTTTCATCACTTTGAGTATAAAACATCCCTTGTTTCTCGTGTTTAGATTAACGTCCGATCCAAACACATGCAATGCAACACAAACATGTTATCTTGGCATGTTTTACTTCAATTCATCTTGTTTACTCATTTTAGATTACCAATTTATCCTTTAACCGATTAAGTCCAAAAATGAGAAGTCCTCTAAATGGAAAGACGGACTAGGCCACAAGCATCTTGAACATAAAAGAAGCATCATGCCGTTGGTTAGTAGAAACCCTCAAGAGAAGGCTAAAACCATTAGGCATGAATGCCTCGATTTCGTGTTCAAACCAACAAAGGGCTTAAAACCTCTTTCAAAATTATATAACAAATGAAGAATGGGATGCAATGACATATATTCCAGCACTGAAATAGTATGCTAAATGACATCAAAACACGAAAATGATGCATGTAAGGCATACTCGGAGTCGAAAGCATTGAAACTAGCAAAGAGCATAGCACTATAAGCATACAATACTAAGCCTAAATGACCAAACCAACCCCGGATAGAGGTTAAATATGCCAAAACAGTGGTTGAAATATGCTAAGATCAAGGCATATAACACAAGGAAAACATGCTCATTTGATGGCTCGCAAACAAGGCATGAAGATTCAACTCTCAAACACATTGAAGGAGTGGAAAATGTGAGAGTGTGGGAATGACATATGCTCTGAAATTACATGCCAAGTGATGCCATATCATGCACACATCACAAATATAGCATGCTAGTTGTCTCAAAACTCAAGACTAGTGAAGCCACTAGCACTATAGCTATACAAAACAAGCCATACATGATCAAGACTACTTGGAATAGAGTTCAAGCATGCTAAAACAAGGCCAAAAGCATGCTGAAACAGAGCTAAAGCAAGCTAGAATTAGAGGCATAAAGCATGATGCATGTTAAGCCTACAAAGGGGGATTGCACTACAAGTACAAAAACCAAGCAAGAGGTGACCCCACCAACTAAAATCAGAGTTAAAGCATGGCAAATAAACACCAAAAATGGGCTGAGACTAAGCCAACACATGCTAGAATGGCAAGCTAACTCATTAGGCATGCAAGGCTAGCAAAGAGGATTTACACTACAAGTGTAAGGAGCATGCAACAAGTGATCAAACCAACTAAAAACAGAGTTATAACATGTTAAAAAATTCACAAAAACATGCTCAAACTAGGCCTCAAGAAGGGAGAAATACATGCTCATTTGATAGGCCAACAACACATGCTAACAAGACAAGAGGAGAGGGGACCACCCCCTCCTATTTGGGACCTCAAAACATGGTTTTTGTCACTGAAAAACCTCCAATTTTTAGTGGTAAAAAGGCCCAAAAGGTTGGATTTGAAGGTGGTGAGAAGTTGCACAAAAGGCCTCACAAGCCAAGGAACAAAAAGGGAGAACAACCCCCTAGCCAAACAAGGCACAAACCAACACTTTTAGGACTGAAAAATAGAGAAAAAACAAAGGTTTTTTTAGTTCAACACCACCCCAAAAACAGCCCCAAAGTAGTTGAAGAAGATGGCAAAACAAACTATGCAAAACAAGTTTAAAGGGTAGAGTTTATACCTCTTGAAGCCAAGCACCAAAAGAGGCCAAAATCTAAGCTCAAATCACCTTTTGGAGCTCAAACAAAGTCCCAAGTAAGCTTCAAGCAACCTCCTCCCAAAGATAGGTAACTTTGATCAAGGATGCATAGGCAAACTAGGCATATTTCTCTACTTCTATGCACAAAAGGGCAAGAGAGAGAGCAAACCAGAGAGAAAGGCTGAAATTTAGCTCTGAAATTTCTAGAGAGAGAGGAATTTTATAGAGAGAGAGGCTCCAAAAATTGCTTCAATGTTCTTCTCTTGAATATATGAGATGTAGCTTCATATATAGCAAAAAGAGAGCATTTGGTCGAAAATATCTGAGTTAGGACTGCTGGCACAAGTTGGAAACAGCTGGAGGAGAAATATCTTCCAAAAAAAATGAATTTTGGTCACTCTTGACCGACTGGCCATCTTTGGTGCCGACCTGCTACTTGTGATGGCCGACCGGCCACTTCCATGGCAGACTGTGCACATTTGTGGCCAACTGCAAATTATGCTCTGCAGGTCCAAATTCAAATGGGCATAACTCCTTCATATGGACTCTTTTGTAGGTCATTCTTATGTTTAAAATGAAGCCCCGAAAGTAAGATTTCCAATGGTGGCAGCCTTGCATCAAAATTCCAACTGTGCTAAGTGATATCTCTCTTTAAGTGAAGACTGCTCAGTTTCGGTCCAACCGGATTGATATCCAACTTCAACCAACCTATCTCCCCCATCCGGACTCGGCTTTAGGAGATTCTTGAGTGTAAAATGAAGCCCCAGAATTCTTATTTTCAACGGTGGTAACCTCATAGCTTAAATCCAAGTATACAAAAGGATTGACCCGATTTAGCGAGGACTGCTTGTCTCTCTCTTAACGATTCATACCCAACTTCTTCCTCAACTAGGTTTCTTCCCTCCACTCTTCTTTTCTTTAACTTCAAACCCCTAGAGAAGGTGTTTTGAAATATTTTTCAAAGATTTCACCTCTCCTTCATTTATTCCACTTTGTCCTTGCTCAGTTTACCGAAAAGCGCAACATTTAACAAAATACGAGCGTCGGAACATCGTAGGAACTTTTTCAAAAACCATTTTGAAAGAGAGGGTTTCAAGGTCTAAAATATTTTGATCAAGATTGTTTTGGTCCAAGAGGGGTATGAAGTTGGGATTTGACTCTCTCCTTGCCGAAGAAATCGAACCTTTGCACTACACAACTTCCATCACCAAGTAAACCATCAGTAGTGCCCAAGTCTTAAGGGCGGTAAAAAATGGGGTGTCTACAGTTGCCCCTCTTTGACAGAGCTCAGAGCCATGAAATGATGTAAGTGAATGTCAAAGCCCAGAGGTGACCTATTTTTGACAAGGCCGAAGACTTGGACAAACAAACAAGATGCAGATAAATAAATGGTTGTGCCCACAGGCTGCCTACGTATCCCTTTGCAAGGAGTCAAACCAGCATAGTTCAGAGGGCAGAATGCAAAATGATACACAATGCAACAAAACAATGCAAATGATATACAATACAATGAAATAATCAAACCACAATTAGTGCAAAACCACACAAATATCATAAAGGGATGGAGATGCAAAATCAAACTATGTTTAACACAGAAAAGGTGCCGGAAACCTCAAACCACAACTCTCTTTAGTGGGATAAGTGCATGCACATGCAGAACTGTGTGTTTCGCAGAAAGAAAACAAGATACAAGTAATTTGGTGGGATGATATAAGTGAGGAATGATCTGCTGAGGAAAGAACGTGATCCTACATGCTGAATGCAATAAAACAAAATACGATGCGGGGATGTGTAGACGTCCCCGAACGCCCCGGGAGGGTTAAGTCCCGTTCCGTTCATATTGGGTTTACTACAGTTCGGACTCTCTAATTGTCACGGTTCTAAATCTGAACCAAAGAGTCCAAATCCGGCAAATCGTTTTGAGAAAACAGATTTTGAAAAGAAGTGCCAAACATGGACTGCTTTGCCAGATACAGAGTCGCCACCTAAATATTTTTTAATGGGGAAATTTAGGAAACCCTGACTCGGTGCCGAAGGCCACGTGTCCGTCATCACCAAATGTCTTGGCTCGGGAGCTTGGGTACGATCGGGGAAGGTCAGCTATGAGCACCCCCTTTCGCCCGGTCCGAAGACCGGCCTCTACTAACCGTGATACCCGATTTTGAAAACGTTATGTGTTCTTATTCCAATTATTTGCCTAGAATTACTATGTTATGCGCGCAACAAACAAGTATAGACTAGATTGCCTAATTTGGAAATAAACATTGCATATCCGTTTGTATTGAAAGTGCTTCAGAATTTGCTACTCGCAAGTAGGCTAAAACACGGATTTCAACGACTTTTTCCAACTCAAGCAATCCAACCTCCACCCACAGGCATTCAAATAGTTATCTCATATAAGCATTTAGCCTCATGGTAATCATGCTGTCATGTTAACATTCACACGCATACGAGGTGCTAAAGCATAAATACTTACATCGTACTCCGTGCCAAAACAATAAACTAGTTAGCAAACATGCATGCCCTAGTCCATGTTTGGTGTCTAATGCAACGCAAGCAATGGTGCAATCTAGACAGGCTCGGCTATCCTAAGCATGGCATGTGAAATGCTACAAGTAACAAGTATTCAATTTGGAAATTGAAATACAATGCGGTTTGTATGATGTACCGAGCCCGGTGCATGTAAACAAATGCATGGATGCACGCATGCATTGCATAAGGTATGCTAAAATAAACGTGCCCTAATCTACCATCATAAGCAGGTAAATAAAAGGGAAGAAAGAAGTGGGGGTTGGGAGACATACACACCACTCACACACGCTTATTACAGAATAGCCCTCGCTCGGAGGGACCAAAAGAATATACAAATTAATTAACTACGCAAGCTAATTAAACATTACAGATCAATTAAATTAACCAATCAATTAATCTAATTAAAACAGTAAAGCCCTCGGGAAACGGGTCAGATGCAGCGCATGCTCGGGATTTGCTCGGAATCGCACTGCCATGCATAGTCTGCCTCTGTTTTCCCTGCTTTGCTCCTCTGAAAACTGCCAAAGTCTCAGGAATGCCTCTCAGGATACTGGGAGATCCCACCGGCTAAGAAGGATTACCACCGGCAGTGAATTGTGGTCACCGGCACAAAATAGATCCATCGGCCATATATTGACTACCGGTCGGCACTAAATACTGCCGGCCGGCAATAAGTTCCTGCAGAACCTGCAACTCACAGCAGCAGAGGGCAAAATCTTGCATGGCAATACAATTCAAGCTATGTATGCACCAATCACACTCCCTATGATGTTAATGACTCAAGGGAAGATGTGCCTCGATTCTCGGGCCACCAATCACGCATTTCCATGCATGATGGCCTAAAGAATCGAATGTACACTTCAATTTCAAATGCATGCAAACCATATAATCACACAAGGAAGCCTAACCTCTATCACACTCACTTCAAGAGGCCAAGCATGCACAATGCAATGCAATCCTAGACATGTTGGCTAGCATGCAATATGGACAATGCAAGGCACTTATACAAGCATACAAGCAAGCATGCAAGGCAAGCATGCAACCAATGAAAATGTGGACTTAAACATGATCTAGGCAACTCTAATTAGGCCTAAAATCAGTGGCCAAAACCAAGGAAGTGAAGGCCAAAATGCACACACACATGCAAGCACTCATGGTCCAATACTTAAAGCATAATGGGGCAACTTTTAAACACATTTAAAAGGGCACAAATATGAACAATTAGCATGCAAGTTAAGCTCTGAAATCATGTTAGAAGAGGTGCCAAACCGACTCAAACAAGATAAACAAAAGCATGCAAATGGCCCAAGTATTCAAGGCTCACCAAAGAGGCAACGAACTACACTTAGTACAACCACACATGGCAAGACTTAGGCGACCAAAAACAGAGTTTTAACACATAAAATTAAGCCCAAAAGACCACCTATATGGCATCTAAATGATTCAAATTCAAAGGCATGCACAATGGTCAAAACATAGGGCATACAATACATGCTCTCAAAGCAACAAAGAGGCAACTAAGGCAAGCATATGAGCATGCCAAAGGGACTGAAATTACATGTTGGATGGTTCCAAACCACCAAAATGATGCAATCAACACATGCTACACATTCACATACGCGAGGCATACAAGCCCGACAAGCCACGAATGCAAAGGAGCTATACTAAGCATGCCAAAATTGATCCAAACAACTATGGACAGACCTAAAGCATGGCAAAATAAGCACAAAACATTCACAAGGCTAAGCCTAGAACATGCTCGAACAAAGGCTAACAACCTAAGGCATGTTAAGGGATCAAGGAGGCATTACATGGCAACTATACTAAACATGCATGGAGTACCAAAACCAACTTAATACAAAGTTATAACATGGCAATATAAGCATAAAATACAGCCATGGCATGATCAACAAACATTCCAACATAAGCTCCCTTAAGAGACCAAACATGGTTCCTTTCAAGGACAACAAGGAGAGGGGGTGGCCCTCCCCTTTTGGAGACTTCAAGGCACCATCTCCACCACTGAAATCCCTCAAGATTTCAGTGGTGAAGAGGCCCAAACACCAAAGTCTTGAAACTTGCACAAAATGGCACAAAACAAGGGCCTTGCAAGGCCTAAGAGGGGTTAAACTTCCCCAAAGCACAAAACACTCTTAATAAACTATCAAGAGGGCCTAAAAACAGAACTTTTTATGTTATACACTAAGCACAAAAATAGAACTTTTTTATGTTATACACTAAGCACAAAAACAGCTCTAAGATAGGTAGAAATAGGATGCAAAAATGGAGAATAAAAGGGAAGTTTCTCACCCTTGTAGACCACCTTCACAAATGATGCTCCAACGGCCCTTCTTGGCTTGAATCCACCTCCAAAACACTCAAACAAGCCTCCAAGGGTCTCAAGACCAAGAGATGGTGTGTTAGTGTGTGTGTGTGTGTAAAAGTGACACAAAACACACACTTATAGAGATAGGAACATATTTCTAACCCTAACCCTAGAACTCAAGCTTTACAAAGCTGTCTAAAATGTCTAACAAGTGTCTAACCCTCATGCCAAGAGAAGACCCTCTCCTATATAGGCAATTCCCCCTTGTAAAGCTTACAAAACAAGTCATTCAAGAGGGAAATCCCTCCATACACGTGTATAGAGGGGAATGGAATGGCTGCCAGCTATCACAGCTGGCACAAAATATATCTACAAAAAGTAGATGAACAGTGGTCGGCTACTCAAAATTGTCATTTTGACAAAATGGAGTGCCGACCGGCAACAAAGAGTGCCGACCGGCAAAATGTATTGCCGGTGGCAACAAAAACCAGCCGGTGGCCTCTAGCCACTGCCGGTGGTGTGTGGGGATGCCTCACAAGAAATTCCCTACCCCTCCAAGGCAAAACACAAGTGTTTGGTGCAAAACCAGACACAAAACGGTCGAGTTCGGAGATCCTGAGGCAGGGCGCGTAGCTGAGAACTCCGGGAACTCCAAACGAACACAAACATGGATAATCACCGAGTGTTCCAACGGTGACGTCCAAGTCTTGAGGACGGTCAAAAATGGGGTGTCTACAGGATGCAACGGATGAAGTGAATAAGGCGCGCGACCGAACCACATTTCACTTAAAAAAGGCATGAACAGAAAACAGACCACGTCTGACATAGAAAAGGTTCCGACACCCTCAGCCACAATTCTCTTAGTGGAATAGGCGCGTACACATTAAAACAAAACCATTCTTCAACGAAGGAAAGTATGGATGCATGCCAAACCAGGCTTAACATGGAAAGGATGCAATGCAGTAGATGTAATAGATGCATGCGATTGATGCTCTATGCAATACGATAGATGTTATGCAACACTTATGATACATACGATGATGTGGCTAGGAAGCGATGCTCTCAAAAGTACCTTACAGGGGAAATCGGCGATGACTCACCTTATGCTGTTGGGGATTTTCCTCTTCTGCATCTTGCATTTCCGAACCACAGGTACTACTTTTCTCCCTGACTATGGTCGCAGCTTTCCTTATTCTTCAGCAGGTGTAGACATCCCATTTTTGACCGACCTTAAGACTCAGACGTCATCGATTGAGCGCTCGGTGATAGTGCATGTTGTGCTCGTTTCGAGTTTCCGGAGTTTTCGGCAGAGTGCCTTGCCTCCGGGCCTGTGAGCTCTTTGTGTTTTGGCTTGGTTTGTAGACCAAGCCTTGTTTCCCTTCCCTGGAGGGAGGGAGAGGTCTTGTAGACCACCCTTCTGTGGTCGTAGACCACTTTTTGTGGTCGTAGAGCACCTTTCCCTCTTGAAGACCAGTTTCCGATTTTCAGAGCCTTCGGCCACGCACCTTGTCTCGGGACCGCTTAACGTTCTCCTCTTGGCTTGGTTTTTGAACCATGCCTTGTTGTCTTTGCCTAGAGGGACACTGTGGTCTGGGAGACCACTTTTTGTGGTCGTAGACCACTTTTCCCTTGTTGATCGCTTTTGGTGCCCGTAGACTAGTTTTCAAGGCTCTTAGTTGCGCTCCTTGACCCCCAGACTCTTGTCTTGCATCCTTTTTGGTTTGTTTTTGGCACAAACCTTGTTTTCCTTGCTTGGAGAGTGGAATAAGGGTAGGAGACCAATTTCTCTCCCCGTAGACCATTTTTCTTCCCCGCCAACCAGTTTTCTGGTCAGCCAACTGGTCTTTTTGGTCTTTGGACCGTCAAAAGTGGTTGGCCACCACACCATTGGGTTGCTTTCAGTGTGCAGACCTCTCTTCCCCATGGCCGACCAGTTTGCTTTTTGGGAGACCACTTTCATTGGTCGATAGCTTTCCATCACCTTTCTGGAGATATTTTGGAGCCAGCTGTAACAACTGGAGGGCACATAAACCATCCTCCATACACGTTTATGGAGGGATGGCTTTAGACCTTAAGCTTGTTCAACAAGCTTGGACTTTGGTTCTCTATAAGAGAGAACCCCCCCTCTTGCCTTAGGTTCAGAAAAAAGTGCTTGAGCTATACATATACACTTTTGTCTCTATATTGCTCTTCTTCTTCATTTTTGTGCTCAAAAGTGTAGTTTCACCATACTATTGCACACAAACACACACTCAAACACCATCCTTTTGTTGCTGAGGCACTTTGAGGTTGATTTTGGAGTTTTAGGACTAGTTTGAGCATAAAGAGGTTGCTGGAGTTGCAGCCTTAAAGGGGTTCTACAAGGGTGAGCTTCTAACCTCATAATCCCCTTGTTTTGTTTAAAGCTTTTGGACCTATTTGCATGCTTATTTTGGCCTAACTTTCTACTGTAAAAAGTTCTAATTTTACATGCTTGTAATGTTTGTTTAAGGTCTCTTTTGTGTTGGGGGTGGTCCACTCCCTCTTGTGCCTTGTTTTATGCTTTCCTTTTGAGATATTGGGACCACCTCCTTTTGGCCTTCTCCCCACTGAAACTTAGAAGAATTTCAGTGGTGGAAATGGTGTTTTGAGATCCTAAATAGGAGAGGGTCATCCCCTCTCTTTGTATCTTGGATGCTTGCTTCATTTGCCTCAGGTTTGAGCATGTTTGTTAAGCTTACTTTGGCTCCATCTTAGCATGTATTTGGGGTTATTTTGACATGGCATACCACTGTTTTGATTTGGCTTTGTCATCCCATGCATGCTTTATACACTTGTAGTGTAAATCCTTACATACTAGCTTTGTATGCTTCATGAAGTAGCATGTCTTTCTAGCATGTTTTGAGTCCATCTCAGTAGGTTTTTGGTGTTTTTTTAACATGCCTTAGATCTGTTTTGGCTTGGTTTGTTAGCCCCTTGCATGCTCCATGCACTTGTAGTGCATTTTCATTTACCGGCCTAATGTGTATCATGCTTTTGATCATCATTCTAGCATGCTTTTGGCTCAACTCTAAGAAGCTTTAGTCCATGTTTTAGCATGCTTAAGCTCTTATTTGTGTTTTTTTGGTCATGCATGCATTGCTTTGTATAGCCATGGTTCAACCTTGCTCACTAGCTTTGTGTAGTGAGTCCATTAGCATGCATTGCTTGGACTATTTTCATGATTTGGCATCATTTGAAATGTGATTTCAGTACATGTAGTGTGGTCATACACTCACATTTGTCACTCTTTCCATGCTTTGGAAGGTTGGTTCTTTATGCCTTAAACATGAGTCATTGTGTATGCCTTCATGCCTAAGCTTGCGAGCTATCATTTCAGTATGTTTTTGGGGTTATTTTGCCATGATATAACTCTGATTTTTGTTGGCGAAGCCATCTCATGCTTGGTCTTGGTAGGTGTAGTGTAATCCTCCCTTTTGGCCTTGCATATTCCATGCTTCATGCCCTCCATGCTAGCTTATTTTGGCTTCCTTCCATACATGTTTTAGCATCATTTTGACATGCTCTAGGACTATTTTGGGTTGTCTTGGCCATATGCTTCATGTTTTGCATAATTGTAGTACAAATGCCTATGCTAACTTCAAGCTTTGAGCACCATAGCATGCTTCATTTGTAACATGTCCATAATTTGGCATCATTTACCATGTTATTTTAGAGTATATAGCATTGCCATGTTTCCACTTCTTTCACCCTTTGAGTGCCTCTAAGGGTTGTGCATTGTTGCCTCGCTTATGGCCTAGTTTGCATGCATGCATGCTTAGACATTTGAGCCCCCATCTTAGCATGTTTTGGTCTTTGTTTAGACCTATTTGAGCTCTGTCCATAGTTGGTTCATGCATTTGTGCCATGTATAGCATGTCTCTAGAGTAGTCCTCTTTGGTAGCTTTATGCTTTAAGGACCCTAGCATGCCATACTTGTGTTGTTTGAATGATTTGACATCATTTCTTACTTGATTTCAGTGCTTATAGTGTTGTTACACTTCCACATTTGTCACTCCTTGAGCACTCTTGAGAGTTGTGCTCTTAGGCCTAGTTGGTGGGCCAATGCATGAGTATGCTTTGTCTTGCATTTCATGCCTTTATTTCATCATTATGGCCACTGTTTTGGCATGACTGAGGTCTGTCCATATTCGGTTTAAGTCCATTGAGCATGTTTGTTTACATGTTGTTTGCATGCTTATGTTGCCTTGCATTGTGTATGCATGCCATTAGCATTGATAGGTTGCTTATATTGCCTTGCATTGAGTATGCATGTCCTTAACATTGATAAGTTGCTCATGTTGCATTGCATTGTGCAGGCATGCATTACATTGTGTTTAGAATCTTATATTGCATTGCATTGTGTATGCATGCTATTAGTATTGATAGGTTGCTCATGTTGCATTGCATTGTGTATGCATGCATTACATTGTGTTTACCATGCTTGAGTTGCATTGCATGTTTGCATGCTTGAGTTGCATTGCATTTGTTTGGGTTAGGTGTTAATTCGAACACTGGAAATGAGAGACGTTTCATACTTGAAGTGATGAAACGTGCCTCAATTCTCGGTCGCTGACGCTCTTGATCGTGCATGATAGAGTTTAAGGCTTTATGTGTTATGTGTGCATTCATTTCATATTGAATAGTGCAATTTGACTTCTCGGCCATTACGTATTGAGATGCGCGATTGGTGGCCCGAGAGTCGAGAACCGCACTCCCTTGTGATCATGAAATGATAGGGAGGGTGGTTGTGCACACATATGTTGCAAATACATTGCCATATCCCTTTTTGTCCTCTATTGCAGCAAATTGGAGTCTAGCAGCAAAAACTGGTCGGCTGACCAGGAAAACAAGCTTGCCGACCACTTTTTCTTGTCTGCAGCAATGGTAACTTGTCGGCTGGTGGTTTATAACATCAACAACTAGTCGGCCATGCTCCTGAGGGTCCCCAAGATGAGTTAGAAGTTATCTGGAGCTTGGTGCAGTGTTCTAAGAACAATTACAAACAAAGGCAAGTTGGGGCATCGCGACGGATTTCTGAACGAGACGACCGAGCATGCATGCACTCTTCTCCCTCTGAGGACATCTCTTTACTGCTTTCCTTAGCTAGTTTATGCTTTGGTTCTGTACTTAAATAGTTAATGCGTTTAGCTGCTTATTTGTATTGTGATAACTAGTTAGTTAACTTGTTAGTTAATTAGCCCCGTTTTGTACTTAATTAGTTAGCTTGTTAGTTAATTAGTTTTGTGATGTAATAATTAGTTTAATTAGCTTAGTTTAGCTACTTACCTCATTATTTGGACCCTCCGTCGAGAGGGCACAACTCTTGTAATAAGCGTGCATGTGTGTGATGCATGTCTTCCAACTCCCATTTCTTTCTCCCTTTTACTTAACCGCTTACGATGGTTAGTTTTAGGGCATCTTTCAATTAGCATCCTTATGCTTTGCATACGTACATCATTCATCTGTATTGCATGCATCGGGCTCGGCGCATCATACTAACTGCATTGTATTTCAATACATTTACTTGAATACGTGTTTGTAGACACCCCATTTTTGACTGTCCTCAAGACTTGGATGTCACTGTTTGAATGCTCGATCATCCATGTTCGTGTTCGTTTTGAATTCTCGTAGGTCTCGGCTGCGCGCCTTGCCTCAGGATCTCTCGACTTGACTGTCTTGTGCTTGGTTGGACCAAACACTTGTTGGTTTTTGCTTCTAAGGGTAGAGAGTAGCTTGTTAGCTACCCTTGAAACCCACCGGCCTTGGCATGATGTCACCAGCCATGTTGTCTTGCCACCGGCCATTGGTGATGGCCGGTCGGCACCTTCGGTGGTCGGCCGGCCTTTGATTCGGTCAATCGGCCATATTTTCTGGCTGGGGCTTCCTTTTTTCCTTTTTCAGGCATTGTGCATGCCAGCTGTGCCAGCTGGAGCACACAGATTTGTCCTCCATGCACGTGTATGGAGGACTTGCACCCTTTGCACCCTTTTTGTTCTAAGCTTCTTAGAGAAGCTTGCACCCTTTGCCTTGGCTTCTTGAGGAAGCTTGACCCTTTGTCTTAGCTTCCTCAAGAAGCTTGCACCTTTGGGTTAGCTTCCTTGAGAAGCTTGACCGCCTTGACCCTTTTGTATTAGCTTCCCTTAGAAGCTTAACACTTTGTCTTCCTCTATATAAGGAAGCCTTGCTTCTCCTTTGAAGGGTTTGAACAAATCAGACATATACATCTGATATATCTCATATATCAGTCTCTCTCTCTATATCTCCCTCTCTCTCTTCATTTGTGTGTGTTTGAGGGTTCAAAAGGGTGTTTTGTTCTTAGTTTTGCACTAAGGCACCTAGTATTACCCGATACTTGGGTTATTCAGGTGTTGGGAGGTTGTTCTTAGAGTTCTGAGTTGGTTTTGATCATAAGAAAGGGGCTGGACTTGCTGTTCTTCAAGTGTTCTTCAAGGGTGAGCTAGTTACTTTATATTCCCCATTCTTGCACTAGCTTTTAACCCACTTTGCATGCTGTTTTGAGTTTTGTGTATAACTGATAAAAACTCTGATTTTTCATGCTTAAGATGTTTCATTAAGGTCTCATTTGTGTTTGGGGTCGACCTCCCCCTCTTAAGGCCTTGCTTGGCCCCTTTTGTGCTTTCTTTGGTTGAGCTTTGAATACTTTTGTGCATTGGCCTTCTCACCACTGAAATCCAGAGGATTTTTAGTGGTGAAGAAGAGGTTTTGAGGTCTTTCATAGGGGAGGGACACCCCTCTCCCTTTGTGTCTCATTTGTTCATGTTTTTGGCTTGTAAGGGTAGCACGCATGCCTAGTTGTTCTTAGCTTCATTTCAGAGGTTTTTTGGTGTTATTTGGTCATATTATACCTCTGTTTTCAGTCGGATTTATTGTCCATTACATGCATCACATACTTGCTTAGTAATCCCCTTTATTGTCATAACATGTGCCATGCATTTGGCCCTCCATGCTTGGATGTTCTAGCTTAACTTCATGAAGCTTTTGGTCATATTTTTCCATGCTTAAGGTCTGTTGGGTACTGATTTGATCATGTTTGCCATGTTTGGTATAGCCTCTTTGCATTTTGGCTGGTGAGCCTTGAGTGTGTGAGTCATTAGCATGCTTTAGTTGGGTTGTTTCAGTGATTTGGAATTACTTCTCATGCTATTTCAGTCCATAATCGATGCTTGTATGCTTGCATTCATCATTCCTTTCATGCCTTGAAGATTTGTTCTTTTATGCCTTGAAATGGGCCTTGGTGTATGCCTTTTTGGTTAAGACCTTGGGCTGCCATATCAGTGGGTTTTGGGGTGTATTTTGATGCATTGAAAATCTATTTTTGGTTGCATAATCCATGCCATGTGTGGTCATGATAGTTGTAGTGGAATACCCCCTTGTTGGCCTCAAGTTTTGGGCCCTATTGCGCGCCTTGTTTGCATGTTTTGTCTGACTTGGCATCATCCCCTTTGCATGTATTTCAGAGCTTAATATGTTGGTTGAAATGCCCATGTTTGCCTCTTTTAAGTATGCTTAGAGTTGCCTCTTTTATGCCTTAAGTGATGGGCCTTGGTGCATGCATGCGTGCATATGTGATTTGTGCTCTTGTTATGCCACTTTGGCCACTGTTTTGGGGTGTGGCTGAGGCTCCTCCACCTTAGTGTAAGTCCATAGATCATGCATTTGTGTATTGGTACATGTCTATCACTTTGTATAGTTGCTTATCTAGGTTGCATCATTGTATATCTATTGTATTACCATGTTTGCATTACATGTTAGGTTGCATTGCATTGCATCTTGCATGCTTAGCACATTGTACATTTGCATGTTTAGCTTGCATTACATTTGGCATGTTTTGTTAACTTAGCCATTTTACATACTTGGGCCATTTTGCATACTTGAGTCACTTTGCATACATGCATTGCATTTTGCTTGGTTTGGGGTGTCAAACCAAGCATAAGGGGCGAGGTGTGTTCGTACTCAAAGTGACGAAACACGCCTCAACCCTCGGTCGCCGATGCCCTTGATCTCAATATGATAGGGTGTGTAGCACTCATGAGTTTTGTTGCATGCATTTACATTGATTTGAAAACTTGGTGCCTTTGGCCATTATGCATCAAAATGTGTGATTGGTGGCCCGAGGACCGAGGGCCATACTCCCTTGAGTCCATAGCATGATAGGGAGAGTGGCCATGCACACATTGCTTTGAAATTTACATGCCATGGACTGTCTGTCCTCTGCTGCTGTCAAAACAGGGCTCTGCAGGAAGAAATGACCGGTTGACCACTTTTGATGCCGACCGACCATCAGTGTCCAGCCGGTGGTTCAATATTTGGCCGATAAGCCTATTCTCATGGCCGGTGGATTTGAATTGTGGCTGGTGGTACTCCACAACAATCAGGGAGTGATTCAGAAGGATTTTGGAAACTTTCATAAATTTCAGAGGGACAAGGCAGTGTAAACAGAGGCAGCTTTTGACATGGCAATGAGTTTCCGAGCAAGGCGAGTCAAGCATGCATCATCCACGCATTCCGAGGTAGGGCTGGGACCATTTTCTTTTTGTAATTAATTTGTTAATTAATTAGAAGTTTTGTAATATTTAATTAGCTAGAGTAGTTAGTTATTTATTTGGACTCTATAATTTATTCGGAACCCTCTGAGCAAGGGCAATTGTGTAATAAGTGTGTGTGAGTGTATGTATGTCTTCCAACCCCCACTTCTTTCTCCCTTTTATTTACCTGCTTTCAATGGTTAGTATTAGGGCATATTTAAATTAGCATACCTTATGCTATGCATGCGTGCATTCATTCATCTGTATTGCATGCACCGGGCTCGGCGCATCATACTAATTGCATAGTATTTCAAATCTAACTTGAATACATGTTATCCGTCGCATTTCACATGCCATCTATAGATTAGCCGAGCCTACTCTAGCTTAGTTGCATCTTGTATGTGTTGCATTAGCCATCTTAACATGAACTAGGATCATGCATATGATTACTAACTAGTTTCTGTTTTGGCTCGGAGTACTCGGTAAGCGTTTATGCTTTAGCATCCTTGCATGTGTGTGAGTGACTGCCATGATAGCATGCTTACCATGAGGCTATGTGCTTATGTGATATAACTGCCTGGATGCCTGTGGGTGGAGGTTGGATTATCTGAATTGGAACAATTCATTGATTGCGAGTTTTAAGCTCACTAGATAGTGGCAAAACCATGTTTTCTAAGCCCACTTGAGGGTGGCAAAATCCGCATTTTAGCCTACTTGCGAGTAGCAAACCGCTTTAAAAAACAAACATGAAATGTTTTGTTCCAACTCAGGCGATCCAGTCTATACTTGTATGCTGTGCGCATCACATAGTAATTCTAGGCTAATAACCGGAACAAGAACACATAATGTTTTCAAAACTTGATATCATGGTTAGTAGAGGCTGATCTTTGATCGGGCGAGCGGGGGTGCTCACGAAGTGACCTTCCCCAATCGTATCCAAGTTCCTGAGCGGAGGCAACTCTGGTGATGACGGACACGTAGCCTTAGGCACGAGTCAGGGTTTCCTAAATCCCCCAAAATAAATATTTAGGTGGCGACTCTGTATCTGGCAAAGCAGTCCATGTTTGGCACTTCTTTCTAAAACTCTGTTTTCCAAAAACGATTTGCCAGACTTGGACTCTTTGATGATTAATCGGTCTTGCATTGCACTCTGCGAGATTAGATACAGGACTGTGACATTGAGTCACGAACTGTAGTAAGCCCAAATGAACAAAACGGGGGGGATCGCCCCCCCCCCCCGGGGCGTTCGGGGACGTCTACAGTGTTCAACAGCATGTTATCAAGTTGCATTTCATATGACATCTTAGAATAGCCGAGCCTATCTTAGTTGCATTTTTGCATGTGTCGCATTAGCCATCTTAACATGAACTAGGATCATGCATGATTTCTAACTAGTTCTCTGTTTTGGCTCGGAGTACACTGTGAGTGTTTACGCTTTAGCATACTGCATGAGATGTGTATGTTGCCATGTTAGCATGCTTGCCATGAGGCTAACTACTTAAGTGTTTAACTGCCTGAATGCCTGTGGGTGAAGGTTGGATTGCTTGAATTGGAACAATTCATCAAAATTATGTTGTTTTTCTAAGCCCACTTGAGGGTGGCAAAATCCACGACTTAGCCTACTTGCGAGTAGCAAACTTTCAAAGATGTTTTGTTCCAACTTAGGCGATCTAGTCTATACTTGTATGCTGTGCGCATCACATAGTAACTATAGGTTAATAACCGAAATAAGAACGCATGTGTTTTCAAAAACAAAATATCATGTTAGTAAAGGCCGATCTTCGATGGGGTGAGCGGGGGTGCTCATTGCATTACCTTCCCCTCTCGTACCCAAGTTCCCGAGCCGAGGCAACTTTGGTGATGACGGACACGTGGCCTTAGGCACGAGTCAGGGTTTCCTAAATTTTCCCAAAACAAAACATTTAGGTGGCGACTCTATATCTGGCAAAGCAGTCCACATTTGGCACTTTGTTATAAAAATTAGTTTTCCAAAACGAATTGCCAGATTTGGACTCTTTGGTGATTTATCGGTCTCGCATTGCACTTTGCGAGATTAGATTCAGAACCGTGACACGAGTCCCAACTGTAGTAGCTAAAGAACAAACGATTCGCACCCTCGCGTGCAGAGCCGGGAGTTCTCGGGGCGGCCTACAGTTTCTGGCGACTCTACTGGGGATTTAGAGAACTTGACTCGAACTCATGATATCTTGTTTTGACTACACTTATGTGTTTCTTTGCATTGCATTTTGCATTGGTGCGCGTAGGACACCATGTTTGCCGTCAGCTATTCTTGAACGTTTTGCCAGAGGCTTGCTTTGAGAAGCGTGCCATAAGGCTGATCGGTTGCGGGCTCTACCACGACGGGAACACAAACCTCAGTTTTTACCGGGGCACCCTTTTTGACCATTCGACCGACGAGAACACAAACCTCGGTTTTTACCGGGGCACCCTTTTTGACCATTCGACCTAGTGCATATCGGAATCCATAGTAACTATTCCAAACTAAGACAGGTTGCTTACCCGATTGTAGGTTGTTTGAAATCGCTGTGTGCGAAGTGAAACCCTAGCTCCTGACAAAATAGGACAGGGAAACCCTACCCCTCCATAGGGGTGTTTTGGCTCTCATTTGCTTGTTATGTGCTTTTAGAGTGTGCCTCTGCAGGAATGCATGTATCAGTTTGCAAGTCTGGGTATCAGGCCTGAGGGCGTCAGTATTTGGGGATCAGTTTTACCTGAGGGTATCAGATCTGGGGCAGTGATTTGGGAACAGTGATCAGTGTTTGAGAACAATGTATTCGGCTTGCAAATGCCAATTGTGTGTTGTCTTAATTTAAGTCGTTATGCTGTCTATTTTTTTGCTTATTGTTTCCTTATTATGCTTTATTTATCATTTTGCAAGGTAGTTTAGCACAATTGCATCCGACCAGGCAGATATTCCCTGAGCACTCTGGGTTAGAGGTCGAAGACTTCATCGATCTAAGGATCTGATAGACAAACAAGCTGTGTTTCTTTCTTTACCCCCGGTTGCTAGACGGAGGTCAACTAGGTGCAGTGCATCAGTACAGCGGTTGCCAAATCAGTGGTCCGTGAGTAGTCGGGCTGAGATTTCAGTTTCTACCGCAGAGACAGATATACCAGTAGTTCAGATAGATTAGTACATTATGGCAGGCATGGAAGAGATGATGTGTCAGCTCTAAGAAACTATGCAAGCCATGCAGCGGGGTGCTGCCCGCCAAGTAGAGTTGGCCATGCGCCAAGCCGAGGTTGTCGCCCAACAAACAGAGTTGATTGTCAGACTTCAGCAACAGCAACAGCCACAGCAAGCCGGAGCATCTGCTTCGCACGCACCTCCTTCCCCACCTTGGGTTCCGACACCCGGGGAGACTGCAAACGTCCAGAAAAATACGGACGTCCCAACGAGGCCAGCTCCGCCCCCAATCCTACCCCAACTATCCAAAGCGCCCACCAATCTGGTGGATTCACCGTTTGAATTTGAGGTGGATCCAACAACGCTAAAAGTGAGCAAGTTAGAAAAGCTTTTAAAAAAGGCTCAAGGCGTTAAATCCATTTCGGACATAGAGGAAGGATACACTGACTCGGCCGTGACGCTGCCGGACCGATTTAAGATGCCGTACATAGACCGTTTTGATGGTTCTGGAGATCCTATGGTGCACCTGCGGCTATTTTCGGATATCCTAAGGCCAATGGGCCTCTCCAGATTGCATAAGCTTTCCCTCTTTGGCCGAACCTTGTCGGGTGTTGCAGCTATTTGGTATGCAAAACTGGAGGACTCTGTCAAGAGAAGCTGGAAGGAGATGGCTGAGGCCTTTATAGCTTAATACTCCTACAACACACAAATTGAGGTCACAACTCGTGATCTTGAGACAGCCAGGCAGGAGCCAAAGGAGAGCTTCTCCGACTTTGTGACCCGTTGGAGGGCCAAGGCCTCGATAATGACCATTACGCCGGTTGACAAAGATCAGATACGAATAGTTGTGCGCAACCTCCAGCCCAAGCTCATGCAAAAGATGATCGTCCTACCCCTTCCCATCTTTGCGGACTTGCACGAGATTGGGGTGCAGATCGAGGACGCCATGAAACAGGGTCTGATTGACCATGGGAGAGAACAGCCCAAGAGGGCATTCAACCATAGTACGAATGCAGGCACGAGTAGTGCTGCAGCTGCCAGAACTTCAGATGTGGGCATGGTCACCACCACCACCCCAAAAACCCTTGCAGCTACACCCTTTACCGGTGCATCCGGAAGTAGCTCGCAAACAGCCAGATATGCACCCCGAGGCCAGAGAGCCTTTACCCTACTATACATGTCTCTGTCCAAAGCTTTGGTGGTTTTGATCAAGAAAGGGCACTTGAAGCCCCTAGACCCGCGGCCATTACCAGAAAAACTTCCTCTCTCCCATAACCCAGCAAAGTACTCTGCCTATCACCAACAGCATGGTCACGAAACCGACCAGTGCTTTCGATTGCGTCATGAGATTCAAGATCTCATTGACAACAGTGTGATCGTGTCTCCGGAGAAACCTAATGTCACTACTAACCAACTCCCACCACATAACCAAGCTCTACCTCCCAAACGCATCAACCTGATCCAAATTGGGGTTGTGTCATACGACCCCAGCATATATATTACCCCTTCTTACCCAAGCCGGAGGTGTTCATCCCTGATAGCACAAACTTATACATGTTGGACATCTCCCAAACCCAACCTGAACCGGTGGTGGTGACTATCGAAGATAGATTTGGGTCAACTTTGGGAGCAGAGAGGAATGAGGATTCAGAGCCTGAGGGGCCTGCGGGTTTTGAGTACGACCCGAGCGGTTATATCACGCCAACAGATCAGGTTAGGCCGAGGGTTGAGCTACCGGTTGGGGCAGAGATCTGTGTAGTTCGAGAGGATGGACCTAATCAGGGACTGGATGACCTAGCGGAGCTGGAAGAGGATATTGGCAACCTTCAGTTCTTCAACGAACAGGATTCGGGGGACGTGACTGTCAACTGGTTTGATCTGGAAGGGCCAGCAGAAGCTACTCGGTGGCTCATCGATAAGCTGGATGTTGTTGAGCAGTCTCAGCCAGAATGGGGTCCGTCAGACACGGGGACATCAACAGTGGCCAGAATGGCCGGGAATCAGGAGCAACTGCCGGAGATCACCGGTGTAAAGAATTTTGCTCAGAATACGGGTAGTTTGAGTACGGAAGATGCTGAATAGCAGGCTGCACTGAAGCAGTTTGAGCGGGAAAAGGTCGAAGATCTGGAAAGGGCTAGAAAGGCCAAAGCCCCTGCAGGGACGAAATGTGCTATGCGCACAGAAGTTGTTGTAATGGAACTGGACATGTGTCTGTCGGTTGCTGACGGTATGTGGTGGGAAGATGACGACCTATGTCTTGCACACACCGATGAAGATTGGGGGCAAAGCCAACCGGATGATACCTGGTATATGGGAGAAGTGGACCACATGACCAGGAGTGGGCGGTATTTCAAGCCCTCACACTTGGATCAACCAGAGGCGTCCAGAAAGGACAAAGAAGCGGAGAAGCAGAAAGAAAAACTGCTCAAGGAGGAGGCTCGTAGACACCCCATTTTTGACTGTCCTCAAGACTTGGACGTCACCGTTTGAACACCCGGTAATCATCCATGTTTGTGTTCGTTTGGAGTTCCCGGAGGTCTCGGCTACGCGCCTTGCCTCAGGATCTCCGAACTCAACTGTTTAGTGTCTGGTTTTACACCAAACACTTGTGTTTTGCCTTGGAGGGGCAGGGAATGCCTTGTGAGGCATCCCCACACATCACCGGCCATGGCTAGAGGCCACCGGCTGGTGTTTTGTTGCCACCGGCAATGTATATTGCCGGTCGGCATTCTTTGTTGCCGGTCGGCAGTCCATTTTGTCAAAATGGCATTTTTAAGCAGCCGACTACTGTTCATCTGCTTTTGCAGATATTTTAAAACAGTTGTCCTGCATTTTGTTCCCCTCCATACACGTGTATGGAGGGATAGCCTTCCTTGTTAGCTTCTTGAGTATGCTTTACAAGATTGTTTGCCTATAAGAAGAGGGCTCCTCTCTTGGCATTAGGGTTGGAGAGATTTTAGAGAAAGAAACATTGTTAGAAGCTCTGGTTCTAGGGTTAGGACTTATATATCCTATCTCTATATCTCTTTTGTGTGTGTATAAGTGTGTTTGTGTCTTATTATTGCACACAAACACATAGAGCTACACCTTTCCTTGGTTCCTTGAAAAACCAGAGGTTGTTCTTGGTGTTCTTGGCTGGATTTGAGCTCAAGGAAGCAACAAGATCATCATTTGTGAAGAAGGTCAACAAGGGTAAGAAACTCACTCATTTTTCCCCATTTTTGCATACTATTTTTGCCTATCTTCGAACTATTTTTGAGCTTAGTGTATAACATAAAAAAGTTCTGTTTTTGGGCCCTCTAAAAAGTCTATTTAGAGTGTTTTGTGGTTTGGAGGTGTTTGGCTCCTTTTAAGCCTTGAGAGGCCCTATTTTGTGCCATTTTGAGTGAGCTTCGGAACTTTGGGTGTTTGGGCCTCCTCACCACTGAAATCTTGAGGGATTTCAGTGGTAAGGATGGTACCTTGAAGTCCCAAGAAGGAGAGGGCCACCCCCTCTCCTTGTTGTCCTTGAAAAGGGCACTTTTGGCCTCTTGAGGGAGCATCGTGTTTGAGTGTTTGTTGAGCATGCCTTGGCTGTTTTTCATGCTTATATTGTCATAATATAACATGGTTTTAAGTTGGTTTTGGTACACCATTCATGCTTAGCATACCTACCATGTAATGCCTTGTTGTTGCCTTAACATGCCTTAGGTTGTAAGCCCTTGTTGTAGCATGTTTTAGGCTTAGCTTTGTGAAGCTTTAATGCATGTTTTTGTATGCTTTAGCTCTGTTTTAAGTTGCTTTGGTCATACTTGTCATGCATTGCATAGCTCCTTTGCATTTTAGCTTGCTAGCTTTAAGTGTGTGAGTGTGTAGCATGTATTACTTGCTTTGATTTAGTGGGTTGGGACCATTTGCCATGTCATTTCAGTCCATTTAGCATGCTTGTATGCTTGCATTTCATAGCTCTTTTGTTGCTTCAAGAGTTTGTGTTTCATGCTCCTTGAAAGTGCATTTGTGCATGTCTTTGAATTTAGGTCATTTAGATGCCATCTAAGTGATCTTTGGGCCTTGTTTTAATATGCTAAAATTCTGTTTTTAGTCATTTAATTCATGTCATGTGTGGTTGCACTAAATGTAGCCCAATGCCTCTTTGGTGAGCCTTAGGTTCTGGACCTTAATTGCATGATATGCTTGCTTTGTTTAATTGGTTTGGCACCATTTTAGCATGATTTTCAGAGTTTATCTTGCATGCCATTAGTCCATATTATGCCTCTTTCAAGTGTGCTTGAGAGTTGCCCTTTTGTGCTTAAGTGCTGGACCATGTTTGCATGCATGTGTGTGTGTGTTTTTAGTCCTCATTTCATAGCACTTTGGCCACTATTTTAGGACTATTTAGGGCTGCCTAAATCATGTTTAAGTCCATCTTTTCAATGGTTTGTATTGCCTCATGACTTGCATGCTTTCTTGCGTAGGTTGCATGCCTAATGTGTATGGTGCATTGCATTCCCATGTTGCATCCTTAGCTTGCATGCCTAGGTTGCATTGCATCTTGCATGCATGCCTTGTTCCTCGAGCTAGTGATAGGAATTGGGCTTTGGTTTGTTGGTTTGCATTGCATGCATTGCATTTCACATCAAAAGGTGCACAACTTGGTCTCTTGGGCCATCACACATGGAAATGCGCGATTGATGGTCCGAGAACCAAGAACTATGTCCCTTTGAGTCATATACACGATAAGGGGCTTGGTTGGTGCATATATGGCTTGAATTGCATTGCCATGCAAGATTCTGTCCTCTACTGCTGTCAAACAGGTTCTGCAGGAATTTATTGCTGATCGACTGCACAGAGTGCCAACCGGCAATCAATTGGTGGCCGATAGCTTCACTCTCTGCCGATGACCACATCCCACTGCCGGTGGCAATTCTACTCAGCCGGTGGTGTCTTCCAATGTCCAGGGAAGCAGTTCTGAGACTTTGACAATCTTCAGAGAGGCAGAGCAGGGAAAACAGAGGCAGTCTATGCATGGCAGTGCACTTCCAAGCAGGACCCGAGCATGCATTGCATTGGGCACTCTTCCCGAGGCGGTTTACTGTTTTCCCTAGCTTAGTTAGTTTGTTAACTACTTAGGCAATTTGTAATAATTAATTAGCTCGTAGTTAATTAATTTGTATTATTCTTTTGGTCCCTCCGGGCAAGGGCGAATCTGTAATAAGTGTGGGTGCGTGTATGTGCATGTCTTCCAACCCCCATTTCTTTCTTCCCTTTTATTTACCCGCTTATGATGGTAGATTTGGGCATGTTTAAATTAGCATACCTTATGCTATGCATGCGTGCATTCATTCATTTGTTTTGCATGCACCGGGCTCGGCGCATCATTCTAACTACATCTGTATTTCGATTCCAAATTGAATACGTGCATCAATTGACTGCATTTCACATGCCATGTTTAGGTCAGCCGAGCCTACTCTAATTGCATCCTGTATGTGTTGCATTAGTCAAATTAACATGAACTAGGACCATGCATGTTTGTTAACTAGTTTATTGTTTTGGCACGGAGTACGATGTAAGTATTTTCATGCTTTAGCATACCGCATGCGTGTGAGTGCTATCATGACAGCATGCTTACCATATAGCTAGATACTTACGTGTTAAACTGCCTGAATGCCTGTGGGTGAAGGTTGGATTGCTTGAGTTGGAACAACTCGTTGAAATTCGTATTTTAGCCTACTTGCGAGTAGCAAATCCCAAAGCATTTTCCAAAATGAACGGATATACAATGTTGTTCCAAATTAGGCGATCTAGTCTATACTTGTTTGCTGTGCGCATAACATAGTAATACTAGGCTAATAACCGGAATAAGAACACATGACGTTTTCAAAATCAGATATCACAGTTAGTAGAGGCCGGTCTTCAGACCGGGCGAGAGGGGGTGCTCATAATTGACCTTCCCCAATCGTACCCAAGTTCCCGAGCCGAGGCAACTTTGGTACTGACGGACACGTGGCCTTTGGCACCGAGTCAGGGTTTCCTAAATTTCCCCATTAAAAAATATTTAGGTGGCGACTCTGTATCTGGCAAAGCAGTCCATGTTTGGCACTTCTTTTCAAAAATCTGTTTCTCAAAACGATTTGCCGGATTTGGACTCTTTGGTTCAAGATTAAGAACCATGACAATTTGAGTCCGAACTGTAGTAAACCCAAAACGAACGAAACGGGACTCACCCTCCCGGGGCCTTCGGGGACGTCTACAGTTTCTGGCGACTCTGCTGGGGATTTAGAGAACTTGACTCGAACTCATGATATCTTGTTTTGACTACGCTTATGTGTTTCTTTGCATTGCATGTGCATTGGTGCGCCTAGGACACCGTGTTGGCCATCTGCTATTCCTGAGCAGTTTGCCGGAGGCTTGACTTTGTCAAAGCATGCCATAAGGCTGACCGGTTGCGGGCTCTGCCAGTATGGGAACACAAACCCCGGTTTTACCGGGGCACCCTTTCGACCATTCGACCTAGTGCATATTCGGAATCCATAGTGACTATTCCAAACTAGGACAGGTTGCTTACCCGATGTTAGGTTCTTTGAAACCGCTGTGTGCATAGTGAAACCCTAGCTCCTGACAAAATAGGACTGGGAAACCCTACCCCAACATAGGGGTGTATTGGCTCTCATTTATTTGCTATGTGCTTTTAGAGTGTATCTCTACAGGAACGCACATATCAGTTTGCAAGTTTGAGCATCAGGCTTGAGGGCACCAGTATCAGGATTTGTGAGAATCAGTTATGTCTGCGGATATCCGATTCAGTGTTTTGTGAGACAGTGATTTCTGGGGAACAGTGATCAGTAGTAGAGTATAGTTATTCGGCTGCACCTGTGTTTGATCCGCTTTGGACTGAAATGCTGCTTGTTTTTCCTTTCAATTCAGAGAGTTCCAGAATAGTCAGTGTCCCCCCTTGCCGAGGCAAGACCTAGCATGACGCAGAATTCAGAAGAGATCGTGGTTATGACAGCCGCGTTGGATCAAGGAATCACGCTACAAAGTGAGACTAATGTCGATATGCCGCACCCACCCAGATCGCCTGCTGCGCGCCCGGTCTGGGCCCCCCAGCTATACCAGGCTCGCATGCCCACTACATTTGAACTAATGGGGATGATAGGTGATCTCCAGAGATCCGTGGCAGATCTCGCCTACGGAATATCAGCTTCACCGCCAGCCGCACCATATGCCGGGAGTTTTGCACCCCAGGAACCCCCACTGCTAGGGCGGATCGTGATTGAACTCAGTCAACCGGAGATGGCCTCCAAATATAACAATGACATGTCAACGTCAACCCAAACCCTTGATCAGGCTGAGGCCAGAGGTAAAGATAAAGTGAAGGCAAATGCCGACCCTATTGAACAACTGTTGTGGGCAGTCGAGGCTTTGAAAGCCGCGGGGATGAACAAGCAACAGGTATCTGCAGTTATGACAAAAGCTGTGGAGGATGTTTTCCCCACCCTACCTGAGGGTAGTTCAAGTCAGTCAGAAAGCCGGGATAGGCCCCTCCATGCCAGAATAGCTCCTCCCGTTCCCAACCCTGTACCCGGGAAGGATCATAAATCTAAGGCGGCACCTGCCGACCCGTTCACTAGTGTGTCTAGCAAGAATGCTCAGACTTCGAAGTACCTGCCTCGAGGGCGCAGGGTCTTTCATGCTCTTTACATGCCATTATCCAAGGCACTTCAAATCCTCGCCGAGAGAGGGCATCTTAAGCCTCTGGAGCCTCGGCCTCTCCCAAAGAATCTCCCTGCTACACATGATGCTGCTCAGTACTGTGCATACCACCAGCAAATAGGCCATCCTACCGACAATTTCTTCCGCCTCCGTCACGAGGTGCAGGATTTGATTGACAACGAGGTTATCCTCCCGTCCACCTCAGCCAAGTCCGTTACCACCCAGTTATTGGATTTTGAGGATACAGATACTGCGAGTATGTAATCAGAAAGTGAACCACCTACGGGCGGCATTTGGTATATTTTGGATGTGGCGTCTGGCACGCATTTTTGAACATTTTGTGAACACTAGCTGTAGAAATTTTGGCTTGGGTATCGAGTCAGTCTGTCGTTTTGAGTCTGTCTCTTTATTTTGAGTCAGTCTTTTTGCTTAAAGGTCTGACTTGTTGTATCGAGTCAGTCCTCTTTGTATAGAATACCAGGTGATTCCGGGGTTGTTGCCTTGGACACCGTTTTGTCTTGTAATTACCCGTTTTTGGTTTTTGAATCTGTCTCTGCCGAGGGGCCAGTTATACCAACAAATCTGAATGAAAAAGCTGTGGCTATCTCGTTTTCGTGCTTGCTGTCAGTTGTGCCGGAGGATATGAATGGAGCGACAGTACGTTCTACCTGCTCTTTTGTACTCTGAAATTATTACAATGACCTAAGCTTTTCAAAAACCCTTTTCGAACACTGCGGTGATAAAAACGAAGAGGAAGCAATTCCTCGGGTTTTGCGAAACTTTGATCATATTTGAGAGAAAGACAGGCATACTAAACTTTTAATGAATGAAATCATGCCTGTCAGCGTGAGTACTGAGAAGGATCCTGGCTTGGTCCAGATTGGTTCCACACTTTCTTCAGCGCGAGCGATTCGTCGCCTTCTTGAAAACTTTCAAAAACAAAATGTTTTGCGCAGTCTTGCGAAGACTTGTGTGGAATCGTTCTTGAGATTGTGCAGCCTAGGATCGCTCTCAGCCTCAAGATTCAACCTAACTGTTTCGAACCTGGAATCTATTCAAAATGTTCAACAGTTGACTGCCATGAAAGGCCTGTGTGGCCCAATTTGAAGCTGCCCTCGAGCAAGAGGCACCAAAATCAGATCAAGAAGGTCAGGTCTCACTGAAAAAAGCTCGTGAAGCAACCGTGATGGATTCTTCTGCAAATCGACGCAGTAGTCACTCTCCCGAATACAGAGGGTTTCAATTTCAAAACCATTTGGCATGGACTTGTTACACTTTTACCCTTTGAGAGGCTCGCTAGGCCGAAAACCCGGAAGGGCGACCCAGGCAAAAGTTAGAGCAAGAAAAGAGAAAAAAAAAATGCAAAAAGAAAAAAATGAAAAAAAGAAAAGAAAAAAGAAAAAATGTAAAAAAATTGAAGAAAAAGAAAAAGAAGGAAGAAAAGAATGAAAAAGAATACGAAAAAAGAGAAAGAAGAAAAGAAGCTCGCAAGGTCGAAAACCTGCAACAGGCGCCTTGGCAAAAGTTAGAGCCTAAAAAGTGAAGGTTAAAATACCCGAGTGTACCTTAACCGGAACTATGTAAGGCTTGATTCCCATGTCTGGGATACGTAGGCAACTTCATCCTGAAGTCCAGCCTCCAACGCTTTCATAGCACCTCAGTCCATATAATGGTTTTGATTATCCTTGCTTCCACTGCATCCGACAATCCGGTTGTAACAACCGGAACTATGTAAGGCTTGATTCCCATGTCTGGGATACGTAGGCAACTTCATCCTGAAGTCCAGCCACCATTGCTCTTACAGTGACTGTGTCCATATATTGGTTCAGACCGTCGTCTTCAGAGTTCAGTCGTCATTGATAAAAAGCAGTTTGCAGCATGCTGCGGCACCATCCAGACAAGGGGCAGCTTTCCGTTGCCGAAAGTTATCGTCCAAACCAGGGGCAACTTTCCGTTGCCATGTCCCCCCCTTTAAGCAAGGGGCAATTTTCCATTGCCTCTGATCCGAGGTTGCGCATCTCAAAGGTAAGCTCCGTGCTCGTTGAGCATTGACTGTCTGCAAAAATAGTTTTTGAAAATTTTTACTAAGATTGACTATTTTCTCAAAAACTATCTCATTTTTCAAAACCGGACCATTTTCTTGGAACCCAAAAAGGAAAATTTTCAGTGCCCACAGCCTGACTTGCATGATTTTCAAATCAAAAATCGAACAAGTATGTCAATCTGACTCTCATTTTGGTTAAAACTATTTTAGAAAACAAAAAATGGTCAAAGTGACGAACCAGGAGCGCATTTGAGTCAGGTCTTCTGTCTTTTCCCCGCCGTCAACATACTTGCCAGAAAGGCACTCTGTCCACCGGAAGAAATGGCCGTGAGCTAACGGTGTTGGGCACGAACCCGCAACTTCCTATTCATCCATCAATCACCCTAGGAGAGGGATAAAAAAAATGAGAGATTGAAGAATAGAGAGGTGTAAGTTGAGAGAAAAGTGAGAAAGAGGTTTCGAGAGGAAAAAGAAAAAACGAGCCTGAGGGCCGAGTGTCGTGAGAGTCACAAATTAGAGAGGGTGGGAACAATACCCCGAGAAACTGGCTCCTCGTGATCTGAGGTCTCTCACACGTCTGTGAGTCGTGTCTTTTGTTTTGGTTTTGTTGCAATTCTTGTCTTGAGTCTCTTCCGGGCGTGTTTCGTTGCGTTTAGGTCGTGTGCCTTTTTGTTTTCTTCAATTGAGTCTTTCTCGCTGTGTTCAGCTTCAGATTCGATATCCAGGTTGAAAACCCCTCCTTATTTCAAAAATCGTTTATGCTCAGACTGCTGTGCCATTCTCCACATCCATGCGAAACAAAAAAAGAAAAGGAAAATTTGGGACATCTGAGTGTGCTTCGATTTTGGCCGGTTTCAGCCTTTGTGGTCCGTCTTATCAGATTGGGCTGTTTGTTCAGTGCTTACCGTGTGCGGAGAGAACCAAGTACCATGTTGCGGGCTGTATACAGATCAATCCCCGGTAGAGTATGGGCTGCGTGTTCAAAATGAAACAGTGGTTTGCTTGGGTTGTTTTGTTGTTAGCTGGTTGGTTATCTGATTATTACAATGTAAGTGCTCAATTTTCAGACGACAGATCAATATCATTTACATTTGAGGTGTAATATGATGCAATGCAGTGCAAAGTATGAAATGTACAGATACAATACTTTTTAGAAAAAAACGAGTTTGTTTCATTTCATATAATCTTTTTCAAGTACATAGTTTTGAAGAAAGCAAAAACCTGCATGCGGAAGTACAAGGTACTCTAGGTACCAAGAAGAAAGGACAAAGTACAAAAGAAGAAAAACAGCAAAAATCTGTATCAACAACTATGTATGTGGGAGTCCGTCCTCGCCCTCTTCCTGGACGAAGGTCCAGGAGCATCATCAGGAGCAGCACTATCATTAGAGCCCGAGTCAGTATCACCTCCGGTCTCCTCCTCAAACGACCCCGCCTCTGCCTCTACCTCTACCTCGGACCCGGACTCGGACTCATCATCCTCGTCATCAGGAATGGGTGCCCGAGAGCTACTCCCAACATGAGTACGCCCTCCCCTGGTACAGGGACGTGCAGTCTTTCCACGCCCTCCTCGAGTAGGAATACAGGGCCCAGCTGGAGCACCACCCACCGGAGGGATCTGGAAAGGAGGCTGAAAAGCATAAAAGGCAAATACATCAAAATAGTGTGAGCAGTGAATCGGTGCAGAATACAGTGTATGAATACAGTCTGTGAGTGTCGTGAGCAGTGAATCAGTGCAGAATACAGTGTATGAGTACAGTCTGTGAGTGCCGTGAGCAGCGAATCAGTACAGAATACAGTGAATGAGTACAATGTATGTATGCCGTGAGCAGTAAATCAGTGCAGAATGCAGTGAATAAGTACAGTGTATGTATGCTGCGATGAGTGAATCAGTACAGAATGCGGTGTATGAGTACAGTGTATTAAGTGTTATATCGTGCATCAGACTAGGCGAAGCAGCTTATGTATGGTTTGAGACTGTTGTCAGAAAGAACATACCGGGATACTATAAAGGGCCAGGAGGTCGAAAGTCCGCTGTAGCATCTCCATCATGGAGGCATTCATCTCCAATGACTGCCGGGTGTACTCGGAGGAGGCCTGCAAAAATATCAGATACATCAAATATTCTGCGGAACATCAAATAAAATGAAATGAAATACCAATGCAAGATGCGAAATGCAATAATACATACCGGAGGCAAGTCGGGGACACCGACCAACTCGTGATCAGCCGGGGGAGGGGTAAAGGGGGTCTGGTAGGTCGCCCCACCCTGCCCTCTGTAAGTCAATGAAGTGGGCAGAGCAGGCCAGCCGGTCCCCCGCCCTCTCTGAACTCCGCCTCTACCACGGACTCGAGCTCTCCTCGACGCTCCCACTCCAGCTGCCGGCACCGCTGGCCTCGCCCCCTCAGCTCGCCGACCACTGCTCAGGGGTCACATAATGTAGGTCCGGACGTACTCGGCATAGTCGCCCTCGCCTCTGTGACGCTCCGCGCCCCAGCCAGCGGTGTACTCTCTCAGGTGCGCGAGGGAAAACCTCTCTATATGCCTCATATGTGCAGGAGGCGGACCCGGAACTATCTGCTCCGGTAAACCCAGGGTCTGACGCAATAAGCGCTCCCCCAGGTACCAAGCCCGACAGACCGGGCCCTCCAACAGAATCCAGAGGCGAGCAGTCTCCTCTGCGCCCTCGTAATGGTCTCTCACCACGGCCGGCAATGGAGCCCAAGGCTGCCAGGTGATCTGCGGGTACAAATGCAGTTTGTTATCTATCTGTTATCAAAATACAGTGTTATGCGAAGCTTAAGCAAACTCTAAAGTTGAACATACCTCTGCGGCGGTGATGGTGTCGAAGTAGCGGCGGAAGAAAATAAAAGACTCCCCGGGTCTCCGCACACACCGCACATCAAAACGATGAGAAAATGGATGTCAAGCGGGATCTCTACATCGGGTACTGGGGCAAGCCTAGGAAAGTAGGCGTAGACCCACAACTGCAGAACAAATATCAGTATGACTATCATATAAAGTAGAATACAAAATAAGGCAGAAATGGCAGAGCCGTATGTTGCGCAGTGTATTGTGCAGAGTGTACAGTGTATGTGCAGTGTACAGTCAGTGTACAGCAGAGTATATGTGTGTGCCATGTGTGCAGTATATAGTCAGTAAGAGATAGACCATGCAGTGTACAGAATACATAAAATGTAAAGCAGAAAACAGAAATGTAAAAAGGGGAAGAAGATGTACCTCCTAAGCTCGCCAGTATCCGCCAAGGAGCTGTCCGCTGAGGCGGGAAGAAGAACTCATGTAACCATACAAAGTGGCCAAGCCTGCGCCACCCCAGTCGTAGTCGCAGATCCGCCTGACATCCACCAGTGCGCTCAACAGGCATAGAGGCACGATGTTCGCTCGGTCGGCGAATAGGGTCGTCCCAAGCAGAAACATGATGAAGCCCCGCGCATACTGATCTACCTCCTCTGGGGTCATCTGCGCCTCCTCCTCCAAGGCTCGCTGAGTCCTGAAGTGGCTCTCGAACCACGAATATCTGACAAATCCTGCCCGAGCAAGGGGTGGCCGAGTGCCGAGCAGGTACAGCTGGGCGGCGTCCCACCTATCCATATCCGTGTCAAAGGGGATCGGATCACCCCCTACCCCGATGCCGGTAAGCATCGAGAAGTCATAAGGGGTCATCGTCATGTCCCCTGCGACGGAGAAGTGGAAGGAGTTGGTGGTATCCCACCACCTCTCCACTAAAGCAGCAAGCAAGGGTCTGCAGGTAGTAAGCTGGGAGAGCCCCCTGCAGAAGATGCCAAAACCCGCCTCGTAGACGATCTGGAGAACCGCGTCTGGCAACTCCGTATACCAGTCTCGGGCAATGACATTCCCATACCCACGGATGGTATGAGAGTCCCCTTGTAATCAAAAACAGCAATTGCGAAGCAATATTCAAGATGCAGTTTTGAGAAGCATACAGATATGTTGTGTGTGTGCGCGGTTTCAAAAATGAAGAGCAGACATTGGGTGTCAGTGTGCTAGCAGAGAACTATGACGTGTGATATGTCAGCGTGTTTGAGTGGTTCAGGGTAAATACGGCATGTGTGCACGTTTTTCAGAAATCAAACAGACATCGGCTGTCAGTGTGCTAGCAGTGAGCTACGACGTGTGATGTGTCAATGTGTTCGAGTAGGTTCAGTGCAAACGTAGCATGTGTGCAAGTTTTTTTTTTTAGATTCAAGCAGGTCCCGGGTGCCGTTGAGTTTGCAGTAAAATACGGTGCGTGCCGATGGTTTGAATGATTCAAGGTCAGTGCACTGTGTGTGTATGTGCCAATCTTAAACAGATATCAGTTGTAAGTTTGTTTGCGACCAACTACAACACGTCAGGGTATCTGAGCTAAAGCAGTTAAAGAGCATAACTAGCTACGGCAGTTTTATATCCTACATTGCAGAAAGTAAAGCAGAGAAAGAAAGTTACCTCGGAAGCACCAAAGGACAAATGTGACTCTGGCTCACGGAGCAGTAGCTCGCGTGCCACGCCCCTCTCGAAGCTCCAGAACTGGCGTAGTCCATCCGGGAGCATCACGTGAACCGCCGGTCTGTAAGTCTCCGGATCGAATGGCCGGATGCGAAGCGGCAAGGGCTCGGCCTTGGGATCCATCTCGAGCTCTGGAGGGGGCCCGCCCTGTGGAAGGTCGTCCGCCATCTCGAAGAGAATGTAAAAATGGCCGGAAGAGGGAAAAATGGGAGAGAATGTGAAAAGTCAACAAAAAGTCAACCCCGATAGGGCCAGGAAAGCCGGAGTGCGGAAAAGTCACATATATCGAGAAAAACTCGAGGGAAACAAGCCCCGAGTGGCGAAAACCAAGAAAGAGGCACCGAAACGAAATTTCAATCGGTTCAAAACGTTCGAAATGCAAGGGTGAACACGAATCGAACGACGAAATCAAGGCTAGAACGCAAGAAAATGAGAGGATCGAAGGACGAAAACACTCTAGGGAGAGGGAGGAAGGATTTTCGAGCAAGGAGGAAGTGAGAAAATAGGGTTAGAAACCCTATTTTAAAAGACCCACGGCCGAAATGTCAAAACTGCCCCGAACAGGAATTGTTTGCCGGTCGGCCACACTCTTTGCCGGTCGGCAGTATTTTGTGCCGATGGAATTGTATGATGGCCGATGGACGGCCGGTGATGCATTTTGATGGCCGGTGGGCAGCCGGTGGTCTCCTACAGTGGTTTTTAAGCCTCCTACACCTTTCCTTGGGTTATATGAGTGGTCCATAGCCCTCATTGCTTAAAACAGTGCAAAACAGTGCCTCTCCGACACTCAACTGGCCTCCGTTTTGACCTCGGATCGTGTCCTCTGTGTGTAGCACTCAAATTCGTGCCAGGTGTATCCTTTCTGTATCCTTTTGGCTATTACAAAGTTCGAAAGTTGCCCCCATGTGCATTTGGCATGCATTCAAACAACGCCATTTAGCGCATTGCACTGTCTTGCGCATCACATTTCATTCGCGTTGTTCAACGCATCGCGCTGTTTCGCGTGTCTTATTGCATTTAGCATACACTCATTGTTCGCGCTATTTTGCGCACCTCACATGCATTGTCATGCACCCGGTCTGGCGAGACCTTAAACACGCACGGTCCGGCGGGACCGAAAACACGCACGGTCTAGCGAGACCTTAAAATCCGCTCAGTTGCATTGTCTTGCATTTCGAAAGACATGCGTTGTTTCGCACTTGCATCAACATGCATTGTCATGCATATCTTAAGCCGCACGTCGCTGCGCATTTCAAGCTCACTTGCATTTTCATGTATCTTAAGGCGCGCGTTGCCGTGCATCAAAATTCATGTATTGTCGTGCATTTCAAGTAAACTTGCGTTGTCGCGCATTCCATGCAACATGCATTTCATGCATCATTTGCATTCCAAAAAACAACAAAAACATGCATTGTCATGCATATCATTTTGCATCTCGGTCTAGGAGACATTAAATCCTCCGAAGGTGCAATTCCTTTGGTGTTTGTCGTGCCCGAACGACTTTTGGTGGTCTGGTAAAGCCACCTGCCTGTGTGTGCGGTGAGTTCCTAGAAGACCAACTCGGATGGTGGAAACTAGAGTTCGAATGGCTTATGCCTAGAACGTAAAGGTTCGGGAGTTCCGAGACTAAAGCCTGGTTTAAATACCTAGGGGTGTATCCTCTGCTTGAAACCTATATGGAAGCCCCATAGGTTGAGGCAGCATGTCTGCGCCTCAGTTCTGGATACTGAACCAACCTAGTATGTCGCCCTGTTGGTAAGATAGGGAAAGCCGCAATCATAGCCGTTGCATCATAGTGCATTGTCATGCATCCATTGTAAGTAGTGCATTGTCATGCATACATGGTAAATATTGCATTGTCATACATTTCCATTGTAGCTTGCATACATCCATTGCATTTTCCCCAGCATATCGCATCATACTACATTGTCATGCATTTTTGTAAATATCCATTCCATTGCATATTTGTAGACATTGCATTGTAGTTTGCATGCATCCATTGCATCACCTTCCATCTATGGCTTGCGCCTTTCTATGTTGAGCTTGGTCTGGTATGTGCCCATACTTCTCGTGTCAAAGCATAGTTCAGTAGACCGTTCTATGTTAGCCGCGGCTTGTTTGTGTACATGCCTTTCCTAGGCGAGATTTGGTTTGGCCCGCGTGCCATATCCATTTTATCCATATCCATTGCATTGTAGTTTGCATGCATTCATTGCATCACCCTCCGCCTATGGCTTGCACCTTTCCTTGTTGAGCCTGGTCTGGTATGTGCCCTTACTTTTCACGTTAAAACATAGTTCTGCATGTGTACGTGCCTATTCCACGCTGGTATGTTAGTTTGAGGGTTGCGGCACCTTTTCTGTGTTAGACATGGTTTGTTTGCGTACATGCCTTTCCTAGGCAAGATTTGGTTTGGCTGCATGCCATATCCATTGTAGATATTACATTGTAGTGTAATTTTTGCATCCGGCATTAGGATCATCATTCTTTTTCCAGCGGGTTGTTACCCCACTTATGTCATTCCACCCAATACTCGTTCTTGTGTCCGTTTACATTACTCATAGTTCAGTAGACCGTTCTATGGTAGACGGACTTGTCGCCTCCATCAATCTATTTGACATACGTGTGGTTTCGAATCGTTCATGATTGAATCATGATTCAATTGCTTTGCATGTAGTTTGCATTGTTTCAATTGCATTGCATTTTCATTTGCATTATTTATACATTTTTTTGTATATATTGCATATCATTTTGCATTCATTCTTGCATTGTCATGCATGTTGCTAACAATATCATACCTGTTAAGTTATTTTCTTTGCAGGCACGATATTGTATGTACGCTTCATTTACCACTGGTGGAACCAGACGAACCGGACAGGTATTGTATCCTCCGCGTGAGACGTATCGAGAATTGCATAATTCTCTTACATCCTCTCTGCATTGTAGTGTAGTTTGGGGTATGCTAGCTTAAAACTGTCGCACGTGTGCTTCGTTACAGCTTTCTTTGCACGATCATAAGTTATGCTCGGCTTCGTGCATTGTCTTACATTTTGCCCCTGCCTTCGGGCGCATACCTTGTTTGTCTTGTATGTTTGTCTAAGTCTTCGGCCTTGTCAAAAATGGGTCGTCTCTGGGCTTTGACATTCACTCTCGTCATTGTTATGACTTTCGAGTTCTGTCAAAGAGGGGCAACTGTAGACACCCCATTTTTGACCGTCCTCAAGACTTGGACGTCACCGTTTGAACACCCGGTGATCATCCATGTTTGTGTTCGTTTGGAGTTCCCGGAGGTCTCGGCTATGCGCCTTGCCTCAAGATCTCCGAACTCAACTGTTTAGTGTCTGGTTTTACACCAAACACTTGTGTTTTGCCTTGGAGGGGCAGGGAATGCCTTGTGAGGCATCCCCACACATCACCGGCCATGGCTAGAGGCCACCGGCTGGTGTTTTGTTGCCACCGGCAATGTATATTGCCGGTCGGCATTCTTTGTTGCTGGTCGGCAATCCATTTTGTCAAAATGGCATTTTTGAGCAGCCGACTACTGTTCATCTGCTTTTGCAGATATTTTAAAACAGTTGTCCTGCATTTTGTTCCCCTCCATACACGTGTATGGAGGGATAGCCTTCCTTGTTAGCTTCTTGAGTAAGCTTTACAAGATTGTTTGCCTATAAGAAGAGGGCTCCTCTCTTGGCATTAGGGTTGGAGAGATTTTAGAGAAAGAAACATTGTTAGAAGCTCTGGTTCTAGGGTTAGGCCTTATATATCCTATCTCTATATCTCTTTAGTGTGTGTATAAGCGTGTTTGTGTCTTATTATTGCACACAAACACATAGTGCTACACCTTTCCTTGGTTCCTTGAAAAACCAGAGGTTGTTCTTGGTGTTCTTGGCTGGATTTGAGCTCAAGGAAGCAACAAGATCATCATTTGTGAAGAAGGTCAACAAGGGTAAGAAACTCACTCATTTTTCCCCATTTTTGCATACTATTTTTGCCTATCTTTGAACTATTTTTGAGCTTAGTGTATAACATAAAAAAGTTCTTTTTTTGGGCCCTCTAAATAGTCTATTTAGAGTGTTTTGTGGTTTGGAGGTGTTTGGCCCCTTTTAAGCCTTGAGAGGCCCCATTTTGTTCCATTTTGAGTGAGCTTCAGAACTTTGGGTGTTTGGGCCTCCTCACCACTGAAATCTTGAGGGATTTCAGTGGTAAGGATGGTACCTTGAAGTCCCAAGAAGGAGAGGGCCACCCCCTCTCCTTGTTATCCATGAAAAGGGCACTTTTGGCCTCTTGAGGGAGCATCATGTTTGAGTGTTTGTTGAGCATGCCTTGGCTGTTTTTCATGCTTATATTGTCATAATATAACATGGTTTTAAGTTGGTTTTGGTACACCATGCATGCTTAGCATACCTACCATGTAATGCCTTGTTGTTGCCTTAACATGCCTTAGGTTGTAAGCCCTTGTTGTAGCATGTTTTAGGCTTAGCTTTGTGAAGCTTTAATGCATGTTTTTGTATGCTTTAGCTCTGTTTTAAGTTGCTTTGGTCATACTTGTCGTGCATTGCATAGCTCCTTTGCATTTTAGCTTGCTAGCTTTAAGTGTGTGAGTGTGTAGCATGTATTACTTGCTTTGATTTAGTGGGTTGGGACCATTTGCCATGTTATTTCAGTCCATTTAGCATGCTTGTATGCTTGCATTTCATAGCTCTTTTGTTGCTTCAAGAGTTTGTGTTTCATGCTCCTTGAAAGTGCATTTGTGCATGTCTTTGAATTTAGGTCATTTAGATGCCATCTAAGTGATCTTTGGGCCTTGTTTTAATATGCTAAAATTCTATTTTTAGTCATTTAATTCATGTCATGTGTGGTTGGACTAAATGTAGCCCAATGCCTCTTTGGTGAGCCTTAGGTTCTGGACCTTAATTGCATGATATGCTTGCTTTGTTTAATTGCTTTGGCACCATTTTAGCATGATTTTCAGAGTTTATCTTTCATGCCATTAGTCCATATTATGCCTCTTTCAAGTGTGCTTGAGAGTTGCCCTTTTGTGCTTAAGTGCTGGACTATGTTTGCATGCATGTGTGTGTGTGTTTTTAGTCCTCATTTCATAGCACTTTGGCCACTGTTTTAGGACTATTTAGGGCTGCCTAAATCATGTTTAAGTCCATCTTTTCATTGGTTTGTATTGCCTCATGACTTGCATGCTTTCTTGCGTAGGTTGCATGCCTAATGTGTATGGTGCATTGCATTCCCATGTTGCATCCTTAGCTTGCATGCCTAGGTTGCATTGCATCTTGCATGCATGCCTTGTTCCTCGAGCTAGTGATAGGAATTGGGCTTTGGTTTGTTGGTTTGCATTGCATGCATTGCATTTCACATCAAAAGGTGCACAACTTGGTCTCTTGGGCCATCACGCATGGAAATGCGCGATTGATGGTCCGAGAACCAAGAACTATGTCCCTTTGAGTCATATACATGATAAGGGGCTTGGTTGGTGCATATATGGCTTGAATTGCATTGCCATGCAAGATTCTGTCTTCTGCTGCTGTCAAACAGGTTCTGCAGGAATTTATTGCCGATCGACTGCACAGAGTGCCGACCGGCAATCAATTGGTGGCCGATAGCTTCACTCTCTGCCGATGACCACATCCCACTGCCGGTGGCAATTCTACTCAGCCGGTGGTGTCTTCCAATGTCCAGGGAAGCAGTTCTGAGACTTTGACAATCTTCAGAGAGGCAGAGCAGGGAAAACAGAGGCAGTCTATGCATGGCAGTGCACTTCCGAGCAGGACCCGAGCATGCATTGCATTGGGCACTCTTCCCGAGGCGGTTTACTGTTTTCCCTAGCTTAGTTAGTTTGTTAACTACTTAGGCAATTTGTAATAATTAATTAGCTCGTAGTTAATTAATTTGTATTATTCTTTTGGTCCCTCCGGGCGAGGGCGAATCTGTAATAAATGTGGGTGCGTGTATGTGCATGTCTTCCAACCCCCATTTCTTTCTTCCCTTTTATTTACCCGCTTATGATGGTAGATTAGGGCATGTTTAAATTAGCATACCTTATGCTATGCATGCGTGCATTCATTCATTTGTTTTGCATGCACCGGGCTCGGCGCATCATTCTAACTGCATCTGTATTTCGATTACAAATTGAATACGTGCATCAATTCACTGAATTTCACATGCCATGTTTAGGTAAGCCGAGCCTACTCTAATTGCATCTTGTATGTGTTGCATTAGTCAAATTAACATGAACTAGGACCATGCATGTTTGCTAACTAGTTTATTGTTTTGACACGGAGTACGATGTAAGTATTTTCATGCTTTAGCATACCGCATGCGTGTGAGTGCTATCATGACAGCATGCTTACCATGTAGCTAGATGCTTACGTGTTAAACTGCCTGAATGCCTGTGGGTGAAGGTTGGATTGCTTGAGTTGGAACAACTCGTTGAAATCCGTATTTTACCCTACTTGCGAGTAGCAAATCCCAAAGCATTTTCCAAAACGAACGGATATACAATGTTGTTCCAAATTAGGCGATCTAGTCTATACTTGTTTGCTGTGCGCATAACATAGTAATACTAGGCTAATAACCGGAATAAGAACACATGACGTTTTCAAAATCAGATATCACGGTTAGTAGAGGCCGGTCTTCGGACCGGGCGAGACGGGGTGCTCATAGCTGACCTTCCCCAATCGTACCCAAGTTCCCGAGCCGAGGCAACTTTGGTAATGACGGACACGTGGCCTTTGGCACCGAGTCAGGGTTTCCTAAATTTCCCCATTAAAAAATATTTAGGTGGCGACTCTGTATCTGGCAAAGCAGTCCATGTTTGGCACTTCTTTTCAAAAATCTGTTTCTCAAAACGATTTGCCGGATTTGGACTCTTTGGTTCAAGATTAAGAACCGTGACAATTTGAGTCCGAACTGTAGTAAACCCAAAACGAAGGAAACGGGACTCACCCTGCCGGGGCGTTCGGGGACGTCTACAAGGCTGTACTGAAATAGCTTAAGAAGACACAAGCAGACATCTCCATCTGGGGACTGCTTATGGCCTCAAGAGTTCATAGACAGCCTATCCTTTCTGCGATGGACAAGGCCAAACTTTCAATCAAGACCACACCCGAGCAGTTGGTAGGGTTGGTTTTTTCGGGAGGAGCGTCCCTGACGTTGACCTTCACTGACAAGGAACTGCCGCCTGAGGGCCCAAACCATAACAAACCACTCTTCATCTCTGTGGAGTGTAGAGAAAAATAGATACCGGTGGTTCTTGTTGACACAGGATCCGCTATCAATGTGTGCCCGTCGAGAACGACATATGCTATCGAGTTGAAGCCCGCGGATTTTGTGCCAACTGCCCAGGTGATAAGGGCATACGACAATACCAGCATAGAGGTGATGGGGACTGTGCAGATTCGGACTCAGGTTGGTCTAGGACAACAGCATATTGATTTTCATGTCTTGGACGTTCCCGCAACCTTCAATCTACTCCTAGGGTGGCCGTGGCTGCACCAGGTGAAGGCGGTCTGTTCCACCCTGCACCGGATGTTGAAGTACCCCCATGGGACGAGGGTGGCTATAGTTTTTGGGAATTCGTCAATTCATCCGCCGCCACAGGTTTCTACACCAGTTCTGGAGATTGAACATGGCGTGGAGGATGTGTTCTTGTCAGGATTTACCCTAGCCGAGGCCCGGGTTGTACAGAACATACTAGCTGTTGATGAGGAGTTATACGTCAGCGCACAGCCTGTCTACCTTATGAACAAGCTCCAGCATATCCTCGGGATGGGATTAGGGCGCAGTGGCCGGAAAGACATTGTAGCATCGGCCGAAGTGCCGCATAACCCACATACCTTTGGTTTAGGTTATCTGCCTACCAAGGAGGACTAGGTGAGGAAAGGAAAAGAGATGGTCGGAAGGGCCAGAGCAAAGCAAACCGGGAAGCCCTATGAGTTGGTGCACCGGCGTATCCAGGGTACCCTGAACAGACGCTTTGTCTGGGAAGGGGAAGATTTTCCATTCTGCGGCTTCCCAGAGCCATGGCTAAAAAGAGACGGCGCTTGTCGGGGTTTGAGATATTCTTTGACTTGCAATTGTCCGGGGATGACGTTGCCGAAAAACAGACAGACCCACTCGCTAAGGCTGAACAGTTCAAGGAGGATTCTGAGAATACAGAGATTGAAATGGGGGTAGCACTAGCTTGTCTACTCTCAGATCCTCAGATCGCACAGGAGTGCTTGGGGGATGACTTCTCAGTGTTCATGATTGAGAATGAAGCGGCTGCGAGCCCATCTTCAAACATTCTGGATGCATCCATCACACCCTTCCTTATCTGGCAATACGAGGAGGGCTTTTTATCGAGCAGCACCAGATCAGGTGGTGAGCTGGAATCTGATTCCACTGAGTCTATGGAGTCGGAATCAGGTTCCAGCTCGTCTGAGTCTGAGTCTGAGTCCGGTATTCTTGGGGGTGATAACCCGGATGCCACAATCCTGTCTAGGTCGTCTTTTTCTTTTTCCTTTGAGTCTCACTACTACAAAAATAGTTAAAGATCACACTTTGACAAAAAAAAGATCTCACTTTTATTGGAAGTGGGATAAAAAAAATTAGATTGATATTTTAATCACACTTTAATTGATTGAGTGTGATAATATTTATTTTTTATGTCACTTTTCAATTAAGTGTGATTATATATATATTTTTAATCACACCTTCTAATTAAAGTGTGATTATATATACACTACTACTTTTTAATCACACTTTTTAAACAAGTGTGATTATATATATATTGTTTAATCACACATTCTAATTAAAGTGTGATTATATATACACTACTACTTTTTAATCACACTTTTTAAACAAGTGTGATTATATATATATTTTTAATCACACATTCTAATTAAAGTGTGATTATTTATATATTTTTTAATCACACCTTCTATTTAATGTGTGATTATATATACACTACTTCTTTTTAATCACACTTTTTAAATAAGTGTGATTATATATATATATTTTTAATCACACATTCTAATTAAAGTGTGATTATTTATATATTTTTTAATCACACTTTTTAAATAAGTGTGATTATATATATATTTTTAATCACACATTCTAATTAAAGTGTGATTATTTATATATTTTTTAATCACACTTTCTAATTAAAGTGTGATTATTTATATATTTTTTAATCACACTTTCTAATTAAAGTGTGATTATATATACACTACTACTTTTTAATCACACTTTTTAAATAAGTGTGATTATATATATATTTTTTAATCACACATTCTAATTAAAGTGTGATTATATATACACTATTACTTTTTAATCACACTTTTTAACTAAGTGTGATTATTTATATATTTTTTAATCACACATTCTAACTAAAGTGTGATTATTTATATATATTTTTAATCACACAATGTAATTAAAATGTGATTATATATACATTACTACTTTTTAATCACACTTTTTAAATAAGTGTGATTATATATATATATATTTAATCACACTTCCTAAATAGGTGTGATTGTATAAAATATTTCAAATTAGTTTTTATATAAAATATACAATTCTCAAATTTTTAATCACACTTAATCTGATTGAGTGTGATAATATTTATTTTTTATGTCACTTTCTAATTAAGTGGGATTATATATATAGGGTAAATTACACTGATATCTCCTAAGGTTTATATTTATTACAGTTCCCCCTTCACGTTTTGGAAATTACATCTCTCTCCTTGAGGTTTAAAGTTTCATTACAAATTCTCCCCTTAGCAATTTAATTTTTTTAAATACTAATTTTGCCTTTACTGGGTAAATTACATTGACACCCCTTATATTTTAGAAATTACAATCCCCTCCCTGAGGTTTAAAGTAGTATTACCAATTGCCCCCTCGGTTTGTATTAGTTGGAAAAAAAATTCATTGAAAAAAAATTAACTGGGAAAAAATTATTTGAAAAAAAATTAATTGAAAAAAAAATTGTTAGTAAAATTTTTAAATTCTGTTTAAAAACCAATATAAACTTATTTTTTGCATTTACGTTTTTTCCTCAAATTTATAAACTGAGACAACCATTTATAAATCAAAAAAATTATCAAATAAGTTTTTATGACAATTTTTAAAATTTTTGTAAATATAAATTGAAAACTGAAAACGAAATGGTTACCAAATAGGTTTCAGATGGTAAAAATGTCGTAAAATTAACAAATAATTAAATAAGTTACCAACATAAAAAATGATTTATCAAAAATTTCTTAGTCTATGTATGGTTTGATTTTTAGAAAAAAAAAATTAAAAATTAATTTGGTTAAGAAATAAAAAATAAAAAATAATTATCATTTTTATATAATTTTTATCTTTCGAGTGGTTAGAAATAATTTTTTACAAATTAAATTGAAACGGCCATACGTATGTATATAACCTGCCCAAAAGTTAAAATGATAATTATTTTTTACCCTTAAATGATAATTATTTTTTAGTTTTTATTTCTTAACCAAATTAATTTTTAATTTTTAAACTTTTTTTCTAAAAATCAAACCATATATGGCCTAAGAATCTTTTGATAAGTCATTTCTTACGTTGGTAACTTATTTAATTATTTGTTAATTTTACAACATTTTTACTATCTAAAGCCTGTTTGCTAAGGTGCCATTTGGTAACACTTACGTTTTCAGTTTTCTGTTTATATTTACAAAAATTTAAAAAACTCAAATAAAAACTTGTTTGGTAAATTTTTTATTTATAAATCAGTTGTCTCAGTTTATAAATTTGGACAAAAAATGTAAACTCAAAAAATGTGTTTCCATTTTGAGTTTTTAGTTTTTTTTTTTTTTACCACCCAACACTAGCCACCACCCGCCACCATTTTCCACCACCATCTTCCGCCGCCACCACCCACCACCCATCCCCCACCACTACCTGCCACCACTACTCACCACCCACCTGCCACCCACCCACTACCCACCACTACCATCCACTACCCGCCACCACCAACCACCCACCACCCACCCGCCACCACCACCCACAACCCACCACCACCACCACCCACCCGCCACCCACCTGCCACCGCCACCCACCACCTACCACTACAACTACCCACTCGCTACCACCTGCCACATTCACCCACCCACAACCACCACCATCCGCCATCTGCCACCCACCTGCCACCACCACCCACCAACCATCACCAACACCCACCTGCCAGCCACCATCACCGATCACCCACCACCAGCTCGCCACCACCACCCACCTGCTATCTACCCGCCACCCGCCACTACCATCCGCCACCCGCCACCTACCCGCTACCACCACTCAGCACCCATCTACCGCCACCCGTTACCACCACCCACCCACCACCACCAGCCACCAGCCACCTGCCACCCACCCGCCACCACCACCTACCATCCACCACTACCACCCACCCGTCACCCACTTGCCACCACCACCCACCACCTACTACCACCACCACCACCACCCACTCGCTACCACCTACTACCGTCACCCATCCACCCACCACTACCACCCACCACTACCACCCACCACCACCACCCACTCGCTACCACCTGCTACCGTCACCCACCCACCCACCACCACCCGCCATCCGCCACCCACCTGCCACCACCACCCACCACCCGTCACCTACCCGCCACCCACCACCCACCATCACCACCCGCCACCTACCTGTCACCACCACCCACCCGCCACCCACCTGTCACCACTATCCACCACCGGCCACCGGCCACCACCACCACCACCACCACTCACTCGCTACCACCCGCCACAGTCACCCACCCACCCACCACCACCACCATCACCACCACCGTCACCCACCCACCCACCCACCCACCACCACCACCGTTACCCCCCACCCACCACCACCACCACCGTCACCCACCCATTCACCCACCACCCACCACAACCCGCCATCCGCCGCCCACCATCGCCCACCACCCGCCACCACCACCACCACCACCACTACCCACCACTCGTCACCATCACCCACCCACCCACCACCACCACCTACTCGCCACCACCCACCACCACCCGCTACCCATAACCCACCGTCACCACTTTCCACCACCGTTTTCCGCCGCCACTTGCCACCACTTGCCATTTCTCACTCTTTTTTATATTTTTAATTTTTTTAAAACATTTTGTCAATTACCAAACGCGTTTGTAGTTTATGTTTTTCTAAAAATAAACAAAAACCAGTTTATAAAATTTTTGTAAATATAAACTGAAAACGTAAACGTTACCAAACAGACTCTAACCATTTCATTTTCAGTTTCCAATTTATATTTACAAAAATTTAAAAAACTGTCATAAAAACTTGTTTGATAATTTTTTTGGTTTACAAATGATTGTCTCAGTTTGTAAATTTGAGGAAAAAATGTAAATTCAAAAAATAATTTTACGTTGGTTTTTAAATAGAATTTTAAAAATTTTACTAGCAAATTTTTTTTTCAATTAATTTTTTTTCCAATTAATTTTTTTTGGAGTAAATTACACTAATCCCCCATGAGGTTTATGTTTATTACAGTTCCCTCCTCACCTTTTGGAAATTACATTTCCCCCCTAACGTTTAAAGTTTCATAATATTACAGATTTTTCCCTTTAGCAATTTAAGTTTTTTAAATACTAATTTCGCCCTCACTAGGTAAATTACATTGACACCCCTCACATTTTAGAAATTACAATTCCCTCCCTAAGGTTTAAAGTAGCATTACCAATTGCCCCCTTGGTAAGTATCAGTTGGAAAAAAAATTCATTGAAAAAAAATTATTTATTTATATTATAATGTCTTTTTATTATATATTTATATATATTTGTATTTATATTAAATAAATTATACATTTATATACATTATATATTTATATACATTATACATTGATACATTATACATTGAAATATATTTATATATAATGTATATATTATTATATCTAGACAATTATATATTTATATACATTATACATTGAAAAAATCAAAGCATCCAGAAAATATTAAATAATAATACAAATTAGTGAACATTATTTTTTATTGCCGTGAACATTATTTTTTATTGCTTTATATGTTTTGATCAAGACAGATCAACAGATCAAAGCATCTAGAACTTCTCACTCTGCTCCTCCACGGCTCTTCCTCTCCCTCTCCCTCTCCCTCTCATTCTCACTCTTTCTCCTCCATGGCCGAAATCAAACACAGCACAAACCAAACCAAACAAAACAGAGCACAAGATCGGAACCCGATCTCCCATTCTCCTCCATGATCGGTCGGATCAAAAAGAGAGCGAGCTTCGGATCAGAGTGAAGATCAGAGCTTCGGATCAGAGTGAAGATCTGTTTGAAGATCAGAGCTTCAGATAAACTTCAGCTTCGGATCAGATCGGATAAACTGCAGCTTCGGATGCCACTGTTTTCTCTCTTCAACCCTCTTCCAACCTTTTTCAACCCTCATCTTCAACCCTCTTCAGATCGAAGTCGTAGCCCCCATCAAATCCATGTATTTTTCTTTGGATTATTTCAGATTTTAATGGATTATTTGAGAAATTAATTTCTGATTATTTATGTTGGTATTCCGGATATTTTTTAAATCTGTTATGAAATCTGGTATGAAATATTGAATATGAAATTAATTTCAGGAAATCTGTTTTACGTTGGAATATGAAATTCTAGTATGAAATATGTTTTGTTCAAATCATATTTTTTATCATTAATATTGAATCTGTTTTTTGATGAATTCTGGTATTGAATATTGAATATTGATGAATTCTGGTATGAAATCTGTTTTGTTAATTGAAATCTGTTTTATAGTGTTTTTTTATCATTAATTGAATATTGATGAATTCTGGTATGAGAAATCTGAGAAATTTCATTACAATATTTTGAGAAATCTGATTTGTTTTGTTCATTACAAATTTGAACATGGGTTCTATTCTATTGCAGGTGCTTATCTTGCAAGATAGTGTAGAAGAGAAGGATGATGAGATCACAAGGTTGAAGCAGGAGTTGCAGCAGAGGAGCATAGTGGAAGAGGAGAAGACTGAGGTAGCTTCTGATAAGAAAGATGGTGACATCGACGGAGGGATGCTATGTCCTGAAGCAGACACAGAGAGTTAGTAAACTTACTTATCCGAAAGGACTTCACCCCCCAACACCGCTGCGCCTCCCCCCTCCCCGCGCTCTCGTTGTCTGTATATTGTACATTAATTTTGGTTTTTTATTTTTCTTGACTTAAATTTTCTATATCTTTTAATAGGCCAATAATTTTTGAGACTTAGGAATAAATTCCCAAAGCTGTTGTAACATGATGCATAGGCATGATTTTTGAATGGGACTGCCCCCCTTTCCCAACCCTCCCATTAAATGGTTGATTGTGGTGGAGGCTGCAAAATGGGAATTGGGAAGTTCAGGACAACACTAGGGATGACATTCTTCCTCTCGCTAACCTGCTGGACTGCATTCCATTTTTTTTAGTGTGCATACGGGGATTGTGTTCATTATCAATTTAGGGTTTAGAGAATATGTGCTAGAATGAAACCTATACTTTGTTATCACATTGATGGGTAGGCAACCATAAATGTTTTCAAATTTTTGGAATTGGTTTTTGCAGGATTTGAAAATGATGGATGTTTTTGAACTTTTCATTGTTTTTGTTTTTGAAAACAAAGAAAATGAAAATACAACCAAACAGGTTACTACAGTTCTCTTACAAGTTTATTTTGCATTTAAAAGTTATAGGATGTCCATTCAATAATTTTACTCTTTCTCAATATATTGTAGGGGACGAAAGAGTTGAATCCTAAGTTATTCTTTGTTTAGGCAGGCTGAATTAGATAGGATTAACATTCTTAAATTTATTAGCTTTAGAATTATCAATGCCTTTAGGATTGTAGGATTGCTTTTTTATTCTGGAAAAGTTTCTATTTGTTCTTATTTTCTTTTCTCTCATTCATTCTTATCTATTATTCAGGAAATTGCTAGACAATTATGTGTGGATCATCAATTGTTGTTCTCAAAAATGGTAACATGCCTAATCCATTTAAGATCACATGATGCATTTGGAACATAATTGATCCAATATTTTTTTTTATTATCTTGACTTGATTTTTGCAGGCATGATTTGGTGATAACACCCAGTTCATGATAGCAATGTTAAGGTGAGTGTAGAAAATGTTGTTAATGTAGTCTTCTGACCTTGACCAATCGACAGTTGGGTTTTCTTGAGATGTCCATTTCATTCTGTTCTGTGCCTCCAACGAAGTTGTTTTCAGTGATCAAGATGGTATTACCATTGTTCTCTTTGTTCTTTCCTTTTTTATTGCATTAGTACCTATTTGAACTAAAGCCTCTCTAATTTCTATGGTCTTGCCTCTTATTAGTTCTATCCTTATATGGGTTTAACTCCATTTTTACTATCATCAATCCTCTTTGTTACATTTGACATGTTTTAACAGATAGTAGCAATAATTCACCATTTAAATCAATCAAAATGGGACAGACCTTTTACTTCATTAAATGTTTCCCTACGGTTGCACTTTGCAATTATTGGATCTATTGCATCAATTAATTACTAGAAAGGAACAATGAATTCAGAAAGCTGGCAGCACTCTGTGAAATGATTTTGTGAATCACATAAGACTTGGTTGTAACCTTAAACTCTTGAGGGAAAGGAAGACAATGGACTATGTGAAGCTAATGCATAAGAGTTACAACATGAATGACATCTTGCCAGATAGCAATGTATAGTACCCCTTGGAAGTTTGTGTTTTAGTTTTTGGGCACAAGCCAATGCTGCTTACTTTAGTATGCACATTTGTGATATTGCTTATCTGCTTCTGCAATATTTCTCTAACGCTTCTCTATGAAATTCAAATAAAAGTGTTGTAGGATTGCTTTTTTATTCTAGAAAAGTTTCTATTTGTTCTTATTTTCTTTTCTCTCATTCATTCTTATCTATTATTCAGGAAATTGCCAGACAATTATGTGTGGAACATCAATTGTTGTTCTCAAAAATGGTAACATGCCTAATCCATTTAAGATCACATGATGTACTTGGAACATAATTGATCCAGTATTTTTTTTATTATCTTGACTTGATTTTTGCAGGCATCATTTGATGATAACACCCAGTTCATGATAGCAATGTTAAGGTGAGTGTAGAAAATGTTGTTAATGTAATCTTCTGACCTTGACTAATTCAATTCGGGTTGTTTTATGATTTTAATCAGCCTCTTATTAGTTCTATCCTTATATGGGTTTAACTCCATGTTTTTTGAACCTATTTGTCCAAATTATTTTAATTAATAAATTTGTCCACTTATTTTAATTAATAAATTTTAACCTATCTGTCCACTTATTTTAATTAATAAATTTTTACTTATATGTTTAAATTATTTTAACTTATTTGTTTTCAAAATTGAAAAATACGTACATCAATTTGGACAGATAGAGATACCTGAAACTTAAAAAAAAAACATTTGTGGGATTACATCGTTAACATGTCATAACTTTACACTTGGTAATCTATTTTGGACAAATTTTGTTTTGTTTTGTTTTGTTGTTTTTGTTTTTAGATTTATGCATATGAAACTACGGAAAGTGATTTTTGAGTATGTTTTGTTGTTTTACGTTGTTTATATAGTGTGGAATAAGTCTTATATTAAATTATTAGAATGTTATATAGTAATATTAATTTTAGAGAAATTGTTTATTTTTTACTATTGTATCAACAAAAGTTAATTTTACGTTATTTACAATTTATTGCTGCTTGTCTGTTAGATTTGTGATTTTAATTTGTTTAGTTAAGCAATATTGGTAATTGGTAAGTTTTGGCGAGTTCCATTTATTTAGGATTTATTTATTTACACCGTGCCTTCAGGCACGAGCATACGCTAGTATAAACAATAATAATGCTATGGAAAACAAAATGGAAAAAATGTTGCAACTTCAAAAGAAACAATTTCATTTGGATAATGTTGTAAAACAACATATATATACACATAATCCTCGTTTTAAATGATGCAATTGGGAGTTTCTAAACCCACCACACACCTGCCATGTTCATCTCTACACCTATATCCACAAATTTTTCTTCGTAACATACAAGATATACAATGCATATAGTGAGTGTAGAGAGAAAATAAGCGAGTGTATTTAGAAGTTCCGATGAATTCTTTTCATAAATGCAACCTCTGCTTCTCCAAAACCTGCTGCTGCTGGTGATAGTAACTACAATGTATGTACTCCCCCCCCCCCCCCTCAAAAAAAATGGAGTAAATTCTTGAGTTTTTATTTATTTATTTGTGGGTACCTAGAATTATGGTTCAACAGTAATAATATAGATTCACAAAAAGATCGTACACAAGCTGGATTGAGATTTATCATTTTTAAATACTCTGTTCATTAGTGACCTCCTAATTACAATGTCATTGACACTGAGCTGCTATGACATCTAATTGTTAACAGGGAAGTTACTTCCAAAAGGATTAAGATCAAACAGAAATGATTAATGTTCCTATTTTGGTTTGCTGAATTAACTTTTTAGTTTATTCATATGCATCAGCGATTTCTGGATTAATTTGCGTTTTTATTTTTCAGGTCAGAAATTTTTTGGAGAGATGCAAAATATGGTCCAAGAATTAAAGAACTTAGTTTTTTAAGTTTTTTCATTTTTTAATATATGTAAGCACAGTTAATTTTTTTATTTATTTAATTCCTTTGTATATAATTTTGAATATTTAATTTTCATTTATGAAATATATGACGTTATTCTATTCAATATGTGGTTATGATTCAAAACATAGTATATAGTGTGTATTACATTCTTCAAATGTGCATACAAAAATAATATTGATTATTTTTCAAATATGTCGAACCCTTTTTTTTATTACAGATTTTATTAGTTATTAATCACACTTAAAAGATGTGATCTAAATGTTATTAATCACACTTAAAAAGTGTGATTAAAAATGACCATTTTTAATCACACTTCCAAAGATCACACTTAAAAGGTGTGATCTAAACGTTATTAATCACACTTAAAAAGTGTGATTAAAAATGACCCTTTTTAATCACACTTTCAAAGATCACACTTAAAAGGTGTGATCTAAATATTTTTAATCACACTTAAAAGGTGTGATCTAAATGTTATTATTCACACTTAAAAAGTGTGATTAAAAATGACTCTTTTTAATCACACTTTCAAAGATCACACTTAAAAGGTGTGATCTAAATATTTTTAATCACACTTAAAAGGTGTGATCTAAATGTTATTAATTAAAAATGACCATTTTTAATCACACTCTCAAAGATCACACTTTAATAAAACTTAAAAGGTCTGATTAAATAATATACATCACACAAAAAAAGTGTGATCTTTATCTGTTTTTGTAGTAGTGTCTGTTGTAACAGAGGAATCAGGCGATTTGGAAGTGATTAATGAGAATGGAATGGCTGTGGCTTCCGAGTACTTTTCTGTGCCCTTAATTTATTGAATTAATCAGGATTTTCAAAATTTTGATGCAAATGACGAGAAAGAAATTCCTCAGGTTTTGCAATATTTGCTTGATCAAGAGCAAGAGAGGTTTGTTAAACCCTTGGTTGATGAAATCACCATAATTAATGTTTGTACTGAGAAGGACCCGCGGCTGGTCCAGATCTGGTCCACGTTGTCTTCGGAGGAGCGCGAGTGCTTAGTTGCTTTGTTACATGATTTCAACGATGTTTTCACGTGGTCCTACGAAGACATGCCTAGAATCGATCCTGAGATTGTACAGCACTGGATCCCTCTTGACCTAGAGGCCCGACCTGTTAAGCAGAAGCTCCGAAGGATTCGTCCGGACTGGGCTCTCAAGATCAAAGAAGTGGTCACCAAGCAAATTGACACAGGGTTCCTGCTGGTATCTGAATACCCAACTTGGTTTGCCAATATAATTCTAGTGCCGAAGAAGGACGGTAGAATTCGGGTATGTGTGGACTTCAGGAATTTAAACAAAGCCAGTACGAAGGACGACTTTCCTCTACCGCATATCGACGAATTAGTGGACTTTACTGCTGGGCATGCGTTGCTCTCGTTCATGGATGGGTTTTCAAGCTATAATCAGTTTTTGATGGCACCCGAAGACTGGGAGAAGACTGCTTTTACCACCCCGCGGGGAACCTATTGTTATAGGGTGATGCCGTTTGGGCTGAAGAATGCTGGAGCTACATATCAATAGGCTGCGACCACGATTTTGCATGATATGATCCATAAAGAGGTTGAGGTGTATGTGGACGACATGATTGTCAAGTCCAAGGAAAGAGAGGGCCACTACATCGCCTTGCAGAATTTCTTTCAATGGATTAGAGAGTATCGGTTGCGATTGAATCCTCAGAAATGTACATTTGGTGTTACAGCAGGGAAAATGCTGGGGTTCTTGATCACACAGAGAGGTGTCGAGGTCGATCCTTCCAAAATCAAGGCCATCTTAGAAATGCCACTACCAAGGACTGAAAAGGAGGTGCGAGGCTTTTCTTGGTAAAGTGCAATTCATAAGACGGTTTATTGCAAAATTAACCTTGACTTGTGAACCACTCTTTGGTTTTCTGAATAAAGGAAAGAAGTTCCAATGGGACGGCCGATGCCAAGTTGCTTCTGAACAGATCAAGCAATATTTACAGAACCCACCTGTGTTGTCACCGCCTGAGCTGGGGAAACCATTGATTCTGTATCTTTCAGTGACTGAAACTACAATGGGCTGCATGCTTGCGCAGGAGTCTGAGGACAAAGTGGAGAAGGCTATCTACTACCTGAGCAAGAAAATGCTGGATTATGAGACCTGCTACACTCCGCTGGAGAAGGCTTGTCTGGCCTTGGTATGGGCTACCAGGAAGCTGAGGCACTACCTGTTAGCTCACTCTGTAATACTGGTTTCGAGATTAGATCACATCAAATATCTCTTCGAGAAACCGGCACTTATGGGTAGGCTAGCTCGTTGGTTGCTTCTGCTTTCCGAATTTGATCTGAAGTACATGACGTGCAAGTCAGTGAAAGGGAGAGCGGTAATGTAGTTCCTAGCCGATCACCCAATTGAAGGGAATGAAGCAGTTGAGTATCTGTTCCCAGATGAGGCCATTCTGCATGTCGAAGAAGAGACTTGGACGATGTACTTTGACGGAGCGTTAAACCAATACGGGTATGAGATAGGAGTGTTGCTGATAGCACCCGATAATTCCCACATACCTCTAGCATTCAAACTCCGTTTCAGAGTATCGAACAATGAGGCGGAATATGAGCCATGTATTGCTGGTTTGGAAGCCGCCCTGGAAATAGGGGCAAAACGGTTGGATGTCATCAGGGACTCAAACCTTATTGTATCTCAAGCTAAAGGAGATTGGAAAGTTAAAGAAGAAAAGATGAGAATCTATCACCAGACCTTGGACGTTCTAATTCCTCGGTTTGAGAAACTGAATTTCGCCCATCTATTAAGAGAGAACAACAGGTTCGCTGATTCATTACCAACTCTATCTTCTATGATAGACATCCCTTCCGGAGTCCCGATGCGTCCGATCATCATCGAACAGAAATTCGTACTGGCCTACGAGCTGATTGCTGCCATAGACGAGGTACAAGGTGAGAATCCCTGGTATTACGACGTCTAGAACTTCTTGGAAAAGGAAACGTATCCACCAGGGGCAAATGCCAAAGATAAGAGGGCAATTCGAAGAATGTCTGCTCAGTTCATCGTTTGCGTAGGTAAACTGTATAAGAGAGGTCATCTCGGGATGCATAAACTGTGTGTTGATGCTGAAGAGTCCAAGCACCAGATGGAGGCCATCCATAGAGGAGAGTGCGGAGCGCATATGAACGGGGTGATGCTAGCTCGGAAGATCCTTAGACAGGGTTATTACTGGTCCACCATGGAAGAGGATTGTATTGGTTTTGTCTGGCGATGCCACAAATGTCAGATCCATGAGAACCGCATAAACATTCCGCTGTCGAAGCTGTACAACATGACTTCGCCATGGCTGTTTTCAGTCTGAGGGATTAATGTGATTGGGGCTGTCACTCCAAAGGGGTCCAACGGGCATGAGTACATTCTGGTAGCGATAGACTACTTTACGAAGTGGGTTGAGGACCACTCTTACGCGGTGTTGAAGGCGTCGCACGTTGCTAAGTTCATCAGGAACAACATCACCTATCGCTACGGGGTCCCGAATGAGATCATTTCGGATAATGGTTCCCACTTCAAGAAGAAGGTGATTGACTTGTTGGAGAAATACAACGTGGTTTTTCATAAGTCATCTACATATCGGCCGCAAACCAACGGAGCAGTTGAGGCCGCCAACAAGAACATCAAGCACATACTGCAGAAGATGGTAGAAACCTACCGGGACATGCCAGATAAGTTGCCATTTGCTCTATGGGGCTACCGGACTTCAATTCGAACTTCTACTGGGGCAACTCCGTTTTCCTTGGTTTATGGGATGGAGGCTGTTCTGCCTATCGAAGTTGAGGTTCCGTCATTACGGGTATTGGTTGAGTGTCAGATAGCTAAGGCAGATTGGCAGCAAAGCAGGTTCGAAGAACTCATGCTCTTTGATGAAAGAAGGCTGAAAGCACTATATCACGTCCAGGGTTATCAATGAAGAATTGCCAGAGCTTTCAACAAGAAGGTTAAGTCCAGGAATTTGAAGGAAGGGAATCTAGTGCTCAAAGACAACCGAGCTCCCATCCACGACCCTAGGGGCAAGTTCAGACCCAATTGGACTGGCCCTTACATCATCAAGTCCATCTGGTCGGGTGGAGCTGTTGTTTTGATGGACCTAGATGGCCTAGAGTTCTCTCAGCCGATTAACATGGATAAGTTGAAGAAATACTATCCCTGAGTGGCTCGCTAGGCCGAAAACCCGAAAGAGCGACCTAGGCAAAAGTTAGAGCATGAAAAATTTGAAATAATAAAAACTGAGCTCGCAAGGTTGAAAACCCAGAAAGAGCAGCCTTGGCAAAAGTTAGAGCGCAAAAAGAGAGTGTTAATACACGAGTGAACCTGAGCCGAACTACGTAAGGCTTGATTCCCATCTTTGGGATACGTAGGCAACTTCATTCTGATGTCCAGCCATAAACACTTCCCCGATCAACTTTGTTCATGTGATCATGTTGGTTATCTTTCTCTATTCTGCATTCAAGAGCTCGGTTGTGATCTCCAGTGCAGTGCTATTCAGACTAGGGGCAACTTTCCAGTTGCTGGGATCCGGGGTTGTACATCTCAGTGATAGATCTCGGGTATGTCCAGTTGTAATCAATATCGAAAATGGTTTTGAAAAGTTTTAATAAAAGTTGATTTTGCTCAAATTAATCTTTTTACGACTTAGACCATTTTTGGACCAAACGAAAAATTTTCAGTACCCACAACCTTCAATTACATTGATTTCAGTACAGAGTTCTCCTACTCTTAAATACAAATTGAAGTTGTTTATTATTACATTCATAAAGAAAACTTGAAAGTATTGATAAAGCAATAAATTTGGGGCATGGATAAGTCAGGTGTTCCTGCGCCCCCTCCCAGAGTTGGTCAAAGCCTTTGATGCCAAAGTGGGACCAACCTGTGCCTCTTCATCAAGCCAAGCTATGCACTTATAGGAGAGGGTGCAATTGAAAGTAGGAGCGGGGGGTAAAGCTCTCTCGTCCTTCATGCTGTGGCATACCGAGCTAGCTATGCGCCTCGGATTGGAAATGCAGCAGGGTACTCTATCCCTTCCTCTGGGCAAGTCTGATCATGACCGTACTGGCACCAGAATCGGAATAGGAAATAAAGGACACAGTGTGTCATGCTGATCAACTGAATCTCGGGCTGGCAGGTCATGCTGTAGCTCATCGCCGGTAGATTAAGCCAGGGGCAACGCCAAGCAATGTCAAGAGCAGTCAAACTGCACATCCATTCGTACCACCATCCCTCATCAGGGGCATCAACTAGATGTCGCCGGAAGAAATAGCCGCGAGCTGAATATGCTGGGCATGAGTACACAACCTTCAACTTATCCATCAACCATATCTGGGGAGGGATGAAAAATGAAAGATTAAAGAATAGAGAGGTATACGTGGAGAGAAAAGTAAGAAAAGGGTTTTGAGAGAAAAATCGAGCATGAGGGCCCAGTGATGTGAGAAGTATATGTGAGATGGGGTGGGAAACATTACCTGTAGTAGTAGTTAACTCCCCGCGAATCTAGTCATCTCTCGGCAATGGAAGGCATCCAAACCCATCAACGCCTCAGCCAGTGTCATGGCGATACAACTTTTGCCCTCTTTCAAGCCCTCGGCAACTTCAATCAAACGAGCGCTAAACCCACCGGAGCCTGGGGCAAGTAAGAAATGAGACAACATGCATAAGCAAAGTGCTTGTCGCCGGAAACCTTGCCAGTCATGGTCCCCGCGGTCGCCAACATCAGAAAATCGACGAATCAATCTCAGAATGTCTAGCACTTCGTCACAAATCAATGACTGAGCGTCATGTAAAGTAAGCCAGCACATCCATCCTTAGGCTTGGACGTGGCCGAAGCGGAACTGGGGCAAGATTTTTTCATTACGCTTGGATTCTATCAAAGCTTGAAAATCTTCGAAAGTGGAACACATCTCCTGTCTGCCAAAGCTAAAGACGTGTGTTACGGATTCCAAAACCTTGCCGCGGCATGAAGAAATAGAAAACATAGCGGGGTGTGACTCAATGTGAACAGTGCATTTATACCGAAGCCCCAAAAATATAACTTTTTCGAGCCATCCAAGTTGGCGATCCAATTTGTGAGATTTTGGACAAGAAATGCTTTGATTTTGGTGCAAAACTGAGTTAAAATGAGGGAACCACGAAGCTGGAACCTTTATGGAGGATAAGGCATTGCTTAGAGGACATGTGGCAAAAATCTGGAGGTCCTGAGGCCAACTGGTCGGCCGACCACTATTTTTGGTCGGCTAGCTATATTTTTTTGGTTTGCAGACCAAAAAACTGGTCGGTAGGTTCCTATGGTGGTCGGCCATGAGCAAAAAAGTGGTGTGCAGCCTTCTCTTGCCTCCAGAAGAGAGTTCCTAGCCTTCTTATGTGCTGAGAGTGCTGAAGGTCTGAGTTTACTGCTGTTTCGGATGCGTCCTGTCGCTTTGTTTATCCAAGATGCATTTGCTTATCTAGTTGTTGCTCATTTGCTTATCTAGTTGTTGCTCATTTGTCTGTCGAGTTTGCTTATCGAGTTGTTGCTCATTTGTCTATCGGGTTATTTCTCTTTTGTTATCAAGTTTGTTTATCGAGTTGTTGCTCATTTGTTTATCGAGTTGTTAATTCGTTTAATGAATTGTTTTTATTAAGTTAAGTTGTTTAGTTGGCTACGTTGGTTCACTACCTGACTTGGCAATACACGATGTTCAATTTCCATTCATTCTCATTTTTGTGCAAAATGATGCGATGCGATGCTTAGAATACAAATACAACACTTTTTGAACAAAAAGCTGTTTCATTCCATCATGGTTTCTTTTTACAACATTTTACAACAGGGTACAAGTTTTAAAGAAAGTAAAACTGCCTAAGCTGTACAACGTGCTACAACTACATGTAAAAAGAAAAAAAAAGCAGGAACATCTGCATCGGTGCTGTCAAGCTCAAGACTGAGAGGCTCTCCTCACCCTCTTCGGCTGAGCAGCCTCTGTACCACATCCGCCGGCACCACGGTCTGAATTGGAGCTGCCATCCTCGGAATCCTCCTCAGCATCACCTCCGTCCTAAGAACCAGAACCGAAGTCGTCATCCCTGCCTACAGATGTCTCTGACTTTGGATGTGTTGACTACTCCTTCTCGCTGGACTCCTCGTCATGTCTGACAGGTGCTCTACGTCTCATCCGGCTGCGAGTTGAGATCCCTCTCCCAGCTGCTCGGGAAGGCCTGGATGGCCCGGCCTGCAGTGGTGCGACCTGAAAAGGCAGTTTTGAATACATCAGCCAGAGTATGTATATCAGATGTCAGAAGCAAGAATGGTACATAGAGTGTGTGCATGCAGATATAGTATGTGAATGTGATGTGTCAGATGTGCTCTACACATGCAGTGAATCAATATGGTGAAGTGTTTAGTTTCAATATGTTATCAGAAGTATGATAAATGCAAGGAAATTGAAAAGTACCGGAATGCTGGAGGCATACAACAGCGTCTCCCTCTGCAATACCATACTCTCGAGTGAGGCCACCACTGCGAGTAACCCCTCAGTATACTCTCTGGGAGACTGCAGATACAAGTTCAAGTCATCAGTGAATGAATGAATGTCTAAATATCTTAGTGACAAATGAAAACTATGGAGTATACCGGTGGTGAGTCAGGGTCACTGACGTATCGATGATCGGGCAATGGAGGCTCCAGTGGAATCGGGTAAGATGTCCCATACTACCAAGCCGTCAGCTCGATCGGAAGATTTGGCCACCCAGCATACTGGCAAGTCGAGGGCATCCCTCTAGCCCCACCCCTCGATGTGCCGGCCTTGCTAGTCGAAAGGGTATCTGTAGCCCGGGCTCGACTCGATGATGGCATATCAGCAGCTCTCCTGGTAGGGGTGCAGACACCTGTTAGTGGAGGCATCAAGTTTGTATGGCGGTACATGGCGTACTACCCCTCCTCTAGGAAAAGAACCACGCCAACACCCAGCATGAGGTCATCAACCTCCCGGGGAGTGAGACTCTTTGTGGATCGCATGTCCAATGGAGGCGGTGAGGGGATCTCCTGGGCGGGGTTAACCATCGTCTGGCGTATGAAGCGCTCCCCGAGAAACCAGGCTCTACCGACTGGTCCCTTATACAAAATCCTGTATTGGGAGGAGCCCCATGCCCCAACGAACTAGAATCGAGAATATCTCGGCATCGCCAGCCAGGGCTGCCAAGTGATCTGTGGATAGCAAGTGCATGAATTGATTAGATGTCATAAATATGCAAGATGAATCAAAGCTGAAAGCATGAAGAACTGCGAGTTCTGGTTTACCTCGGTCGCCCACACAGTGTCAAAATACTACCTCAGATATGGCAGAGTCTCCTGAGGTCTGGACCGGCACCGACCCTCGAATCTCCGTGAGTACGGTATCTCAAGCGGTGCCTTGACCTCCAGCTCAGGGGCAAGCGTCGGGAAGTAGGCGTAAACCCATAACTGTGAAAGCCAAAATAGTGGTAATGAGAATACAGAATGTATAGAGAATGCAGAATGCTAAGTGCAAAATACAAATACAAAATGTATAGAGAATGCAGAATGCTGAGTGCAGAATGCGAATACAGAATGTACAGAAAATACAGAATGCTGAGTGCAGAATGCAGAGTACAGAATGTTATATGTGGTGCGCGGTATGTGTAGTGTACAGAAAGTGCAAAGCATAATGAGAAGTAGAAATGCAAATCAAGAAGGCAGAATGTACCTCCCAGGCTCTCCAGTAGCCACCTACTATGGTCCCCCGCTCCCGGGAGGTCGCGCTCATGTAGCAGTAAAGGGTAGCGAGGCTAGCGCCGCCCCAATTGAAGTGCCGAACCTGTGATAGGTCTACCAGAGCACTGAGAAGATAAAGCCCAACTGTGTTCCCCCTTTCGGAGAATAGAGTGGTCCCGAAAAGGAACATCAAAAATCCCCGGCCATATTGTTGTATGGCCTCAAAAGTCTCGGGTATAGTCCTCCTATACTGCTCTGCAAACCAGGTTTACCTGGCCATGCATGGTGATCTGCAGACTAGCGGATGGGCTCCGAGTAGGTAAATCCAAGCTACCTGCCACTCGCCCATGTCAAAATCGTATGGGATCGGCCGGCCTCCCACGTCGAGGCCCGTCAGTATGGAGAAGTCATACGGGGTCATCGTCCTGTCCCCGGTAGCAGAGAAATGAAAGGAGTTGGTGGTGTCCAAACATCTCTCTACTAATGCACCTAAAAGGGTCCTACTCGCCGGACGACGCGACAACTCCATACAAAACGGGCCAAATCCCGCCTCATCAACGATGTGTCGAACAGTGTCTGGGAGCTCCATGTACCACTCCCTCGCGATGATAGACTCGTAACCCCGTGTGAAACGGGAAGATACCTACGTTCAGAATGAACAACTATATTCAGTTCAAAATGAAAAGAATGCTGTGTTATGAGCTGTGTGTTCAGAATGAGCAGTGTATTGTGTTATGAGCTGTGTGTTCAAAATGAAAAGAATGCTGTGTTATGAGCTGTGTGTTTAGAATGAGCAGTGCATTGTGTTATGAGCTGTGTGTTCAAAATGAAAAGAATGTTGTGTTATGAGCTATGTGTTCAAAATGAGCAGTGCATTGTGTTATGAGCTGTGTGTTCAAAATGAAAAGAATGCTGTGTTATGAGCTGTGTGTTCAGAATGAGCAATGTATTGTGTTATGAGCTGTGTGTTCAAAATGAAAAGAATGCTGTGTTATGAGTTGTGTGTTTAGAATGAGCAGCGTATTGTGTTATGAGCTGTGTGTTCAAAATGAAAAGAATGTTGTGTTATGAGGTGTGTGTTTAGAATGAGCAGTGTATTGTGTTATGAGCTGCGTGCAAAATAAACCGAATACGGCGTTATGAACTGTGTGTTCAGATTGAGCAAATACTACGTTATGAACTGTGTGTTTAGATTGAGCAAATCTGTGTTATGAACTGTGTGTTCAGATTGAGCAAATACTGCGTTATGAACTGTGTTCAGATTGAGCAAAATACTGCGTTATGAACTGTGTGTTCAGATTGAGCAAAATATTGCGTTATGAACTGTGTGTTCAGATTGAGCAGAATACTGTGTTATGAACTGTGTGTTCAGATTGAATAATGTGCTATGTGCTCAAAATGAGCTGTGTGCCCAAATGAGCTGTGTGCCTAAAATGTGCTGTGTGCCCAAAATGAGCTGTGTGCCCAAATGAGCTGTGTGCATAAAATGTGCTTTGTGCCCAAAATGTGTTGTGTGTCCAAATGAGCTGTGCGCCAAATTAATAGAGTGTTATGTATGAGCTGTGTACCGAGTGAGCAGGATGCTGTGTTGTGAATTATGTTCAGAATGAACAGGAGTACTGTGTATGTAAATGTGTTCAAAACGAGCAGATATAATACATAGCGAAAGCATGAAATGTGCAAGAAATGCAAAATACACCGCAGAGAATGTAAAAGTGAAGTACGCACCTCACGCACGTGATGAGATAAGTGGGACTCTGGCTCCCGTAACAACAAGTCTGCAGGTGCCCGTCGCGCGAAATCGGTGAAGCGGTGAAAGGTGCTAGGAGGTAGGATGTGCTCTTGTGGGTGGTACCCCTCCGGGTTGAAAGGTCGCATCCTAGGCGGCAACGGCATAATGTCGGGCTCATCCTCTACTCTCGGGGAACCTCAGCCATATGGAATATCGTCAGCCATTTTGAAAAAAGATGCAAAAATGAGCAAAAATAAGCAAAATGAGCCAAAATTGCAAAAAGTCAACTCTCGAGAAGAGAAAAAGTCAACAAAAGTCAACGCCCGGGAAAATGTGCTAAACTTTGAGAGAAACATACCTCAAATGGTGAAAGTGGAGAAAGAAGCTCCGAAAACAAATTCTAATCGGTTCAAAACAAAGAGAATTGAAAGTTTTTGCAAAACAACTTCGCGTGGGGCGTTGGAAAATGCGTATAAAGTGCAGATCTGAGAGGGAAAAGTGTCTAGGAGAAAAGGAGAATGGATTTCGGCCTTGTGTTTGTGAGTAAAAGTGATTTGGAGTTGTATACTTAAAGATTCGGCCACCAAAAGACCAATATGTCCCTATTTTGCTAAACTGGTTGGCCAGCCAGTTTTTCTGGTCGGCCACTGATCTAGGTGGTCGGCCAGCCTCCTGGATGATCTTCAGAGCTGCATTGTTCTCCCTGTGTGTTTTGGTGATGATTAGAGTCCTCGGCTCTCGAGAAAGTACAAGAAAAGTACACTTTTCGGTTCAAAATGTCCCCGCGGAAACTTTAATTCAAGTCTTCAATGCGTGGCTCATCGTTACTCGTCAAGAGCAAAGGTGTATCTCTTTTAAGTATGTTGTAACCCCTCCAAGAGGTAATTCGGAGGTTACGGTTGAATTGCTCGCGTTAGGGCTTGTATCTCCTTTTTCAGCATTTTGCTTCAAATATGCTTTCGTTATGTACACCTTTCTCGCGTCATACCCATGTTGTCATGCACACTTTAAGCGCATTGTTATGCACATTTTAAGCGTATTGTCATGCACACTTTAATTGCATTATCATGCACACTTTAAGCACATTGTTATGCACGTTTCTCTTACATTGTTATACACACACTATTTGCGTTGTCGCGCACATTTTGTTCGCATTGTTATGCACATTTCTCTCGCATTGTTATGCACTCCACCCGCGTTGTCGCGCACTCTTAGGTTGCATTGTCATGCACCCCTCCACCCGCGTTGTCATGCATTCTTAGGTTGCATTGTCATGTACCGCTCCACCCGCATTGTCGCGCACACTTAGGTTGCATTGTCATGCACCCCTCCACCCGCGTTATCGCGCACACTTAGGTTGCATTGTCATGCACCCCTCCATCTGCGTTGTCGCACACTCTTAGGTTGCATTGTCATGCACCCCCCCACCCGTGTTGTCGTGCACTTTTAGGTTGCATTGTCATGCACCCCTCCACCCGTGTTGTCGCGCACACTTAGGTTGCATTGTCATGCACCCCTCCATCTGCGTTGTCGCACACTCTTAGGTTGCATTGTCATGCACCCCCCCACCCGTGTTGTCGCGCACACTTAGGTTGCATTGTCATACACCCCTCCATCTGCGTTGTCGCACACTCTTAGGTTGCATTGTCATGCACCCCCCCACCCGTGTTGTCGCGCACTTTTAGGTTGCATTGTCATGCACCCCTCCACCCGCGTTGTCCCGCACACTTAGGTTGCATTGTCATGCACCTCTCCGCTTGCATTGTCATGCACTTTTCACTTGCATTGCTATGCATGTTTCCATCGGCATTGTATATGCATGCGTTTATCTCGTGTTTATATTGTACCGTGATGTAACGGTGAGCATGTGTTGCTACTATATTGTACCTATTGAATTTCTTTCCTATGTAGGCATGATATTGTATGCACGGTTCGTTTGAAGCTAGCGCGACCAGACGATATTGTACGTACTCCGCGTGAGACGCATTGAGAATTGTATAATTTTCTTACATCCTTTCTGCATGAAATGTAGTTTGGTTCGTATTCGCTTGCTTAAACTGTTGCATTTATTTTGCATAATTGCGTCATTACAACTCTCTTTGTATGATCATAAGTTATGTTCGGCATTGTGCATGTCATTTGCATCTTGCCCCCATCTGTGGGCGCATCTCTTTGTTATCTTGCCTGTTTGTCTAAGTCTTCGGCCTTGTCAAAAATGGGTCGTCTCTGGGCTTTGACATTCACTCCCGTCGCTTCTTGACTTCCAAGTTCTGTCAAAGAGGGGCAACTGTAGACACCCCATTTTTGACCGACCTTAAGACTCAGACGTCATCGATTGAGCGCTCGGTGATAGTGCATGTTGTGCTCGTTTCGAGTTTTCAAAGTTTTTGGCTGAGTGCCTTGCCTCCGGGCCTCTGAACTTTTTGTGTTTTGGCTCGGTTTGTGGACCAAGCCTTGTTTCCCTTCCCTGGTGGGAGGGAGAGGTTTTGTAGACCACCCTTCTATGGTCGTAGACCACTTTTCTCTCTTGGAGACCAGTTTTCATTTTTCAGAGCCTTCAGTCCCGCCTCTTGTCTCGGGACT